>JAHTLZ010000204.1:9806268-9842077 GCA_023846285.1 Phrynocephalus versicolor | reverse complement strand
GTGTGTGTGTGTGTGTGTGTGTGTGTGTGTGTGTGTGTGTGTGTGTGAGGTCATATTCTTTCAGGCTGTGTGTGTGTGTGTGTGTGTGTGCTGTTTCGTAAGAAGACAGACCAAAGTAAAACATTTTACTGAGAGCTTTGCAGTTGTGCTGACTTCCGCACCTTACAAGGCCCAGGTTTGTAAAACAAATCAGCAAATCTTTGGAGGAAGGACTGCTAGTGTCACCCTATAAAGCTATTTGTTTGTCTAGGGACTTCAGTGAGTGACTGAATATTTCCTTCCATGTAAGCCTACACTAATATCATACTCTTAGGCTGTTTGATGCATTTTAAAAAGTCTTTTGAGTATTAATTTATAACCCCCCCATCTTTCCATTTATAAGTCACGGCTGTGGCCAGGAGTGCATTTGCACAATTAAGGCTACTACGCAAGTTGTGCCCCTTTCTTGAGAAACCAGCTCTGGCCATGGTAACACATGCCCTAGTGACGTCAAGGGCTAGACTACTGTAATGCGTTCTATGTGGGACTACCGATGAAAAGTCTAAGGAAACTTCAACGGGTCCAAAATGCAGCAGCCAGACTACAGAGATCATATTACACTGCTATTAAAACAGCTCCACTGGCTGTCAGTCACCTATCGGGCACAATTCAAGGTGCTGACCTTAATCTACAAAGCACTGTGCAGCCTGGGTCCTAGCTACCTCCAAGATTGACTCTCACAGTATGAACCTTCTTGGGTGTTAAGGTCATCAGGAGAGGCCTTTCTGTCCATCCCACTACCCTCACAGGTACGTCTCGTGGGAACCTATGAAAGGACCTTCTCGGCTGCTGCGCCCAGACTCTGGAACTCCCTCCCACTAGAGGCCAGGACTTTGTCATCTCTGTTGTCCTTCCGGGAACAGGCAAAGACCTTTCTCTTCAGGCAAGCTTTCCCTGAATGATGGACTACCACTATGTGTTTTTTATATGACTCTATAGGTTCACATAGACTTTGTGTTTATAACTACTCTAATGTAATCTCGTCTGTTAATGCTGTAAGATGTCCTTCAATTCCTTGTTCTCAGTTACTTGAACATGTCTTAATTGTACTTGACTGTATATTATCCCTCATTACTGTAAGCCACCTTGGGTCCTTTTCCAAGGAGAAAGGTGGGGTAAAAATACTCATAAATAAATAAATAGGGAGATAAACAAATTGGTTTCCTGTGCTTCCTGTAACATTCACATTGTCCAGCTACAAATCTTTTCTGTCCAGTGCCCACACTTTTCTGAAATAATGCACATGGCATATTTCATCAGCTGAAGAAGTAGGCATTTTTTTGCACATTACAGTATTTCTTTAGTAGAAGTTGCTATCTGATATATGCTTTGTTGAGTAACATTGCCTTCAATATACTGTCATGTGTCTGACAGCTGAACTCCATTAAGCATTTCTGGTATGTGCAAATGCCAAATGTATTTTTATTTGCATATTTGTTTGGAGACTGTGAATTAGTTAAGTTCGTATTAAAAAGGGCAAAGAAAATTCATTTCTTCCTCCTGTGTAGCCAAAGAAATCCTAGAAAGGCCAATGTTATTTTAGGCTGAATTAACAGAACTCTAGTCTCCAAATTCCATGAAGCGCTAGCTCCCCTCTATTAGGCCCTGCTAGGCCTGATCTGGGCTAGCATAGATGCCCTAAGCACATCTGATCTCCAGGGAATACCAGGTGCTATAGGCGCCTGGAGTAGGAACTGGCAAACCACTCCAGTATTCCTGCCAAGAAAACTCCATGGACATGGGGTCACAAAGAGTCAGTCACAACGGTAACGACACGACACACACACACACACATTACACATGATTAGAGATGAGCATGAACCTCCAGTTTGGTGGTTTCCTCTGGTTTGTTTATCAGCCCAATGAGTGTTCAGTGCTTCCCAACACTGCCTCCTTTGGCAGGTGCCCAGAAGAAGCAGGGCAGGAACGCAGGGCAGGACAGACTAGGACGTGAGGCAATGGTCTCAAACTACAGAAAGAGAGATTCAATTTAAACATTAGGAAGAATTTCATGACAGTTAGAGCTGTTCAGCAATGGAATGTGCTGCCATGGAGGGTGGTGGAGTCTCCTTCTTTGGGTGTTTTTAAGCAGAGGCTGGATGGCCATCTGTCGGGAGCACTGTGATGGGGGTTCTTGCATGGCAGGCGGTTGGACTAGATGGCCCTTGAGGTCTCTTCCAACTGTATGATTCTAGGAAACCCATAGTGCCACCTCTGAGTGGGGCACCCACTGCATGTGATGGAGCTGGGAAGTGCCGAATAACTTGCCGGTCAACAAACAAACTTGCAGAAACTCCTGAACCATTGGCTTGTGCCCATCTCTACTTGCAATTATTCCCTTTGGAAAACAGTACGTGCAGACTGGTTATAGTAGACATGAATGAAGCAATCATCAGTTGGAACGTTGATAATTATGCGCATTATTGGCTAAATCATTTAACATTTTAACATTTATCATATATTTCTTTATTTATATTTATATTTATAGACCACCTGACTTTCCAAAGGAACTCTGGGCGGTTCACAACATAGAAACACAAAACAAATAATAAACCCATAGTGCAAATATATATATAAACATACAAACCTAACCATTAAACCCCATCAAAAATCAACTAAACAAATGCTTACGTTATGTTCATATTAACCCATCTATATGTTGGCAGCTCAGTCTGGCAAGGAAGGTCATCTTGCAGAAGTAAGAACATAAGCACCCATTCTGCATGGATTCAAAGATCAATCTCTGGAGATACTGGGAATTGAAGTCAAGACATTCTGCATGCAAATTATGTGCTTTTAGGGTAGTGACCCAGGCATTGGATGACAATGATCATGGCTGAGTCTCAGCTTCAAAGTTAGCCCGTATACACTGAAGGCACATCATCGATTCATCAGCATTAAAACATGAAGAGGGGTTTTTCTTGCCAAATAATTGGCTGAATTGTTTGAAAACAAACTTTCAAAATGGCAAGAAATGACCAGTAACAAACCAAAGTGAGGATAAACATTGCTTTAATACTGGAAGATATTGTTCACGGCAATTTATCAATTAAATTAAAGCACAGTAAAACTGCTGCTGAACAGTTATGTAAATCAGAAAGAACATGTTAAGAATAAAGCAACTATTTTTTTCATGTTGCTGTTATGTGCCATCAAGTCGCCTCTGACTTATGGCAACCCTGTGAATGAGCATCAGTCTCCTAAATGTCCTGTCTTCGATAGGCCTGTTCAGCTCCTGCAGAAGCTATGAATCCATACTGGATTTTATTCTTTCCTTTAGAGGAGCTTTCCTTTAAAGGAGCTATCTAAGGTGCTGAAACTGCCCCCCAAAATAGGCTCAGCAACTTAGATAACTCTTGCAAAACGCATCCTAGAACATGGAGTGGGTTCACAGCCACTCTGACATAGGAGCTGCTTGCCTCTAACACTTACTAGTCTAGTAGTAAAATCTCATCTATTATTGTTCACCTTTTTCTCCTGCAGTCTTGCTTTATGCTTTTTTTTGGAGAGAATGAATTTTTTGGAACACCAATAATAATATTATTTTATTATTTCCCTATTTATAGATTGCCCTATGGGAAAGTTGGGAGGTCTATAAATGCAAATAAATAAATAAATAAATAAATAAATAAATAAATAAATAAATAAATAAATAAATCATCATCATCATCATCCTACACAACCCCTTCTCTTCTTATCCCTCTCTGTCCCATTCCAGCAATAGTCCCAGGATACAAACAAACAAACAAACAATTTCCTGGAACAGATGAAGAAAGCCTGGAGTAGAACTTAAATAGATCTGCCATCTTGATGCAACAAACAGACAGACAGACATCATATGTTCCTCTTAGCCTCTTAACCTATATAAGGCTATTTCAATAATGACGAGTCAGGTTTACATTCATTCATTTAAAGTTCTGCATTCTGTACATGCATCAAGGCACTATATTCAATGCTAAACTGGGCCAACTCCAGGGAAAAAGAGCTCAGAGGATCACAGTTACTTAGTAGTATTACTCAGAAATGAATCCAATTGTGTTCCTACCCTGGTGTGTAGGTTTGCTTATTAATGAGTTCCAAATATAATCTGTCTAGTATAAATATTTTATTTATTTTTCTATAAACATATTTTTTGGTAATACACATATTTCTGGAGCAATTTTGTGTAGAGAGTAGGAGGCTGTGAACGAAACTGCAACTCTACACTTCCTGCCTAGGAGGAAACGGAACTGGATATAATTTACTTGGGAGTAGACTTCCATAGGTTTGCATTGGCTGAAATCCTATTGCTTAGCAGAATAGGTTGCACTAAAACAAACCAATTGACTCACTGGGGACTTGCTGAGCGATCTCCTCTGAAAGTTTAATTGATTCATATGGGCCTATTCTAATAGCAACTTATCATGCTAAAGTAAATCACAACGAGATTGGCCTACTCTAAGGTAACTTACTACCCTAAGTAATAGGCTGTGACCTGCTTTCAGACTTCCTATAAACTATTTAGTCTGGTGAGTGGCATGGCCACCAAGGAACACATCACACCGATTCTGTATAACTTTCATTGGTTACCAGATGCTGCCCGAGCCCAATTCAAGGTGCCTGTTTTGACATATAAAACCCTAAACGGCTTAGGACCTAGATACAGTGGTCCCCTGCCCTTTTGCGGTTCATATATTGCGGTCCCGCTATATTGTGGGACCACAATACAGTGGAACCTTGACTTACATACTGCTTGACTTACATCATAATTGACTTGCAGCAAGAAGGGGCCTTGTTTGACTTGAGTCGCAGGCTTTGACTTACATCTCGGAGCCCCGGTGCAAGGCACCGGAATTGGGCGGCAGCCACAACCCAGCATCGCGGCTGCCGCCTCCAAACTGCTCTTGCCTTCTTCCCCTCCTCCGGCAGCGGCAGCTTTGGCAAAGCCAGCTCAGAGCACCTGGAGCTGGTCCTCGGCCTCACCGAAGCCGCCGCTGCTGCCGGAGGAGAAGAAGGGCTGGGAGCTCGGGGCTGGCCTCGCTGGTTAGACATTCGGCTCAGTCTTGTAAAAAATCTGGCTGCAGAAGTCTGGTCCACAATGGAAGCATTTTAGTTGGGGAGCTGTAAAGTTGTAGGACTCTAATGGTAAGCATAGAGTTGTTCAGAACTTGGAACGTCAGGTTAAAAATCAGTAAAACTTAAATGTTAGACATTGTTGCTATGAACATTAAAAAGTGGAGGCATATAACTTGTGGACTATAATTCCACTGTCTCTTCCTCTCTTTGAAGAGACATTTCATTTACATCCCCAGAAGGAATCTCCTATCCGAGTCAAATTTGTGTTAAATTGCTGTTTTCGGGGGTCTTTTTCATCATCTAGAACGGACTAATCCACTTTCCCATTACTTTCTATGGGAAATGTTCGTTTGACTTAAGTCATGTTTGACTTGTCTAGACGACTGGAATGGATTAATGATGTAAGTCAAGGTTCCACTGTATATAAAAAGTCCCCCTAGGGTAAGGGGGAAAAGTCCTGTTTTGAGCCTTCCATACTTACCCCAGGACTGGCGCTGCCCTGAACAGGCCTGTGAGGGCCTTCCTGGGCCTTCTGGAGGCCCCAAAAGGGCCTCCCTGCAAACCAGAAATGACTTCCGGATCACTGAAAATCATTTCTGAGGCCTCTAAGTGCCTTTCTAGGCCTGTCGGAGGCCTCAGAAATGATTTCTGGTTTACTGGAAGTCACTTCCATTTCGCAGGGAGGCCCTTTTGGAGCTTTCAGAAGGCCCCAGAAGGCTCTCACAGGCCCGTTCAGGGAAGGTTCAGGCTGGGGGTAAGTACAAGAGCCCCCAGCTAGCCCCCCCCCGGCCTGACTTTACCTGCATCCGCATATCGCGGATTTTCAATTATCGCGTGTCAGGTCAGGTCCCTAACCCCAGCAATAGGTGGGGGATCATTGTACCTGAAGGACCACCTCCTTCCATATGAACCCACCTAGCAATTAAGATCTAGCCAGGGATCCCTCCTGAAATAACCATAAGGAGGTAAAAGGGATGGGTTGTAGGAACAAGGCCTTTTCAGCAGCTGCCCCCAGATTATGGAATGCCCTCCCAAGTGAGACCCAAATGGTGCAGACCTTGAATGACATTCCGGTGCCAGGTAAAAACCTTCCTGTTCCAGAAGTTTTTAAACTGATTATTGTGGGTCCTGATGGCAATTTTAGTGTAGTATTTTAATGTACAGTGGACCCTTGTATAACAAACAACTTGTATAACATAGAATTTGTACAACATAAAAAATTCCGGAGATAGGGGAAATTTGCTTAACATAATCACCTATGGGGAGAATCCGTACAACATAAAAATGGGATTACTCTGTTTTCAATGCATTCCTATAGGAATTTGTATAAAGGGAAATTTGCTTAACATAATTTCATTTGGAACGAATTAATTCCTTTATACAAGGTACCACTGTATTGTATTTATTGTATTTAAATGTTTTTATTGTTTTAATTTTATTTCAATTTTGATGTTTTAATTGTCTGAATTGTTTATTTTGATTGTGAGCTGCCCAGAGACCTTTGGGTAGTGGATGGCATACAAGCTATAAATGAATGAATAAATAAATAAATAAATAAATGAGAAGTGCCATGTGAGGATCAATTATGACATCCTCCTACCTTTCTTAAATACAGTGACCCAACCTGACCCGCAATAATTGAAAATCCCAAATATGCGGATGCAGGATGGGTCAGGTCTGGGGGGCATAGCTGGGGGTCTTGTATTTACCCCCAGCCTGGTGCTGCCCCGAACAGGCCTGTGAGAGCCTTCCCAGGCCGTCTGGAGGCCCCAAAATATTTACCGGAAGTCACTTCCGGTTCACAGGGAGGCCCTTTTGGGGCCTCCAGAAGGCCCAGGAAGGCCCTCGCAGGCCCATTTGGGGCAGTGCCAGTCCCGGGGTATGGGAAGCCACAAACAGGCCTTTCCCCCCTTACCCCAGGGGGCCTTTTCTCATATACTGCGGTCCCGCAATATAGCGGGTCCGCAGTATATGAACCGTGAAAGGGCGGGGGGGGGCACTGTACATCCAATTAAGGCAGTAATGACAGTATCTACTTACTTGGCAGTAAATGCTATTGAAAGTGAACCTAATTCTGAGTAGACATATAAGGGATTTGGGATTGTGCTCTACTTAACTTTAGACCCCTATTCATCCTTAAGGGTGCCATTTTAAAAGGCAAGAAACCTATCCTCTTTGAATCACCCAGATGGAAGAATATGACCGGATGACATTGCCAGTAGGGATGGGCACGAAACGGAAAAACAGAGTTTCACTTTGATACATTTCATTTCTACTTACGGTTCATATTGTTTTGTTTTTATACAAATTTTTGTAAAAGAATATTGTAACGAAATGAAACAATTTGTGACTCTGTAAAACGGCTCCCCTGGGTCCTAGATGCACCAAATTTGGTGGGCAGCTTTTTACAAGGGAGACATTTTACAAAGTAACAAAACATTTCATTTTCAAAAGGGAAAAAGTGTTTCACTTCGTACATTTCCCATTTCGTTCGGTAACTTTTCGAAAGCTTACAAAACAATGAAACAGCGTGTCGTTTTTCATAAGGTGCCCATCTCTAATTGCCAGTAGAAGGAGATTTAAATATTTCTCCCTCCAGTCCTGTGACCCCTACAGCTTCCATGTGATGAAAAAGATGACCTGTGTGTCGGACAAGCCACAGGTGGGAAGAGGGAAGTCTTCAACCACGATTTAAAAAAAAATCTTCCTCTACTAGTGGTGCCATCACCTCCCTGCAGCCATAACTTAACCCGGAAGATTTTGACTCTGGAGTGGTTTGGAGCTAATCAAATTCCCACAAGTTAAGCTACTTCACAATGTAACAAATTCTCCTAAAATAGTACGGCCAACTTGGCAGAATTGTCGTAATGACATCCAAAGGTTGGGGGACCTTGAAACCTGAATTTCCCACCATCTTCCCTCAAAAATGAATGGTGGCTCTTCAAAATAAGGGATGTTAGGAAAGAGATACAGTTCATACTCAAAAGGTATTAAGGTTTTCACTGGAAGGCATTGCAACCATCCTGAGTGTACTGAGGGACAGTTTTATCTCTCTTTCTGTCCCATTCTTTTATTTATTTATTTATTTATTTATTTATTTATTTATTTATTTAATTTCTATACTGCCCACCTGGCAGTGAGGCCACTTAAATGGCTGATTAAAGAAAGCCAGTGTGTGAATGCAACCAATAAACAATAGGTCCCATAAATTCCACAGAACTTCCCTCTAAGTATATATTAATTGGAATCTCTCTGTTTTCAGTTTGGTTCTATATAAAATGGTCTAGTTTTGGCCTTACTCTTTGGAGAATTTGAAATAGCAAGCGGAGGGGCTATTTATAGGATTTTTTTTATTTGCATTCTTCACTTTTCAAAAAAAAAAGTTGAATATTCTATTCCATTTAGTAAGGAGCTTGTCTGAAATGTCAGGCTCATCACCGTGGCATGCTAATTAGGTCCAGGACTTATTAAGGCAACTTTTGTCATCTTGTACAGATAAAGGTAAATCTATTCATAGGTTTCTATAGCAGCAAAATGCACTTGAAAAATGGCATTTTCCTCCCCTACCAGCTGCCTGAGCAGGTGCTGGCTTCATCATCAAGTCAAGTTTCCCACTGTTCTCCTTATTAAATTCACACTGCCAACAGTTTGCCACCACAAGGTTTTCATCGCTGCCCTGTGAATGCAAGGAGGCTTGGAAAGCACTGCTCTGTAAAAGGCATACAAATGAAAGCCGTACAATGATTAGTGACATGGCACTTCATCATCACATACACCCCCCCCGCCCCAAAAAGAAAGGTATTCCTGCCCTGCCCCACACCAGTAGTTCCAAACCAGGAGAAATTCAAGAATGAGTTTTTTCTCCTCTGAGCATCATGGAAACATCGTGGTCCCTGCCCTTCCCCTGTTTCTCTCTGCCCACCTGGACCTGAACGGTCCCAATTAACTACAACTTCTTGTTTCCTCCCATATTGACTTGCCCATCTTGTGCAAATAACTTACTTTCCTCTTGTCTTATGCTCTCGGCAAACTCCGACACAGACAGCACCTTCTGAAATGCCGCCGGATGCCAGTTCTCTTCCGAAATAATCACACAAGCAAAGCATGCTTCCCTTTTTCAAGTGTGCCACCACCCCTGCCTTCTGCAATGTTTCTGCCACAATTGAAAGAGCTGAGCCCAAGTGTGCGTTCACCGTGGGCAGAATAAATTTTCTTTATGTGCTTTGTATGAAGAAGGCCCAAGATTCAAAGCCCAGGTAAGGTTTGGAAAACTCTTTCCTAAGTTCCTGAAGGACTGCTGCTAGCCAGTGCTGGCAATTATGGGTTAGAGCAGTGGTTCCCAAGCTTAGGTCATCAAGATGTTCTTGGACTGCATCTCCCAGACTCCTTCACCACTAGCTGTGCTGGCAAGGACTTCTGGGAATTGCAGTCCAAGCATGTTTGGGAGAACCAAGACTCAGAACGTCTGGGCTAGAAGGAATGGTGATATGGCTCTCTCTGATAAAGCTTCTGGCATTCCTAGGCTCCAGAAACCTATTTTGCACATGGGCTTCTAGTTATAAATGCACCTGTACGCAGAGCTGCTGTAAGTTTTTTAGGCTGTGTTCTGAAGTTTTTCTTCCTGACGTTTCGCCAGACTCTATGCCCAGCATCTTCAGAGGTCAAGGAGCTCAGGGAACTAGGAAATACCTCAGGGAACTACCCCAGAGCGAAGAGACAACTTGTAGTTCCCTGAGCTCCTTACCCTCAGAAGATGCCGGCCACAGAGTCTGGCAAAACATCAGGAAGAAAAACTTCCAGAACATGGCCAAACAGCCAGAAAAACTCACAACAGCTATCAGATCCCAGCCGTGAAAGCGTCCGAGAATACATCGCACCTGAATACAGTTGGATATGAGCCAACGCCTGTGGCAGAATGATGGAAGGACCCCAGACAGCTGTGGAAAAGTAGACACTCTCTACATCTGTGCATGTTAGCCAACATCAGACTTTGTCGAAGATCAGATCTGTGACGGCCAACTTGAGTAGTAAATTTGAAAAAAATATGCATATCAGGCAGCAGGAGATTTCCCTATGGATGAATGATTCCAATTAGAGATGGGCACGAACCAGAAAACCCATGGTTTGGGTTCACCTAGTTCAGGCCCACCCTTGGTTTGATTTGGGTTTGGGTTTGGGTTCTTACCGGTGGCAGTGGTGGTGGCGGTGGCGGCAGCGGCTCCTGGCCCCTGTGGCAGGGGCTTTTTGAGGTGCTGGCATGGGGCCAGTGCCTCTCCCCCCCCCAAGCTCCCACAGCGCGGCACCTGGGGCCAGTTGGGTGCTTCTTTTGTTTTTTATTTTTATTTTTTCTTAATTTTAGAGCACCGACCCAGCCACCCCTGGGGTCTGGTTGGTGCTCCTTTTTGTTTTTGATTTTTATTTGATTTTTATTTGATTTTTGGGATTTTTTTTAACATCCGGGTTTCCTTTTTTTTAAAAAAAAAATATTGTTCAGCGCCCACTGTGCGGCCCCTGGGGCCCGGTGGGCACTGCTTTTTTATTTTATTTTATTTTAGGGTGCCGACCCCCTATTAACGAAATGAACCTAACCAAACCAATTTTTTCTCGGTTCATTTCATTTTGTTTTAAATTTACCCCTAGGGTTGTTATTTGTTTCGTTACATAACGAAATGAATAACGAATAACAAAACAAACTAAAAGTTCGTTTCATCCCCATCTCTAATTCCAACCCAACTACGGTTTTTAAAAGAACTTTCTGGAGCAATTGCTTATCGGATGCAGAGGACTAAAGATATACATACAACATCCCTTTTATGAAGAGATTTGACCATGACCATATGAAATGATTCTGCTCTGTGAACCAAATTTTGAACCAAAAATTTTAACACTCTGGAACCCTTTATCATTCCCAGCTGCTTCAAGTGCTATTCTTTGACAGAAAGAGGTGGCATAAAAGCAGATAAGAAACTAATGGGTCTCTGTATTCTCGAAGGCTTTCACGACCAGAATCTGACAGTTGTTGTGAGTTTTTCGGGCTGTTTGGCCATGTTCTGGGAGTTTTTCTTCCTCATCTGTCCATAGATTTGATGTACGACCCATAGGAGCATCCTCACATACTGTTGCTGCTCATGGATTCTCCCTCTTAGATTGAGGCCACGGCCTTTCTGTATTAAAAAAAAACCCTCATAAATATTCCAAAACTGTACAACAAATTGGCATTACCTTGTGCACATTAGAAATCAGCTTAAATTCTTGATCTTTCTGCACAGAAAACCTATCGCTCTCTTATTGCATTCCATTTCAGTTTTTTAAAAAGAATGGTTAACCTTCGACAGGCAGCCATGATATGACCTGAATGTGCTATTGATTTGAACTGCAGAATTGTATTCTTCCTGCAGTTTTATTCTTTTCTCACGTTCAATCGTCCCTTCATGTTACCTGTGCCTTTTTAAGAAGTAGATGTTTCTCTGACAGGTATTGATTGAAGCGTATTCCACGGTACTTCATGTAAAGATGTCCTGACAGCTGAGAATAAGAATTTCAGAGCAGAAAGGCCTTTGTTTCATGTACAGCTAAAATAACAACAGCAGACCAGGTGTGTGTGTGTGTGTGTGTGTGTGTGTGTGATATGTTTGTAGTTCTGTAGTTTATTTGTCAAAAATGGAATCCTGGGGGTTGCCTATAATTTGGTAAGGAATTTGGAATTCTCTACTGTTGTGTGAAGTGAGAGGATGTATGATAGCTCACTTTGTGAGAACTTGAGTTTCTTCACCTCACTGCACATCCCAGGATTTCATAGGCTGGAGGCGTGGCAATTAAAGTGGGAATGAATTGCTATAATTAGGTAAATACAGTCATTGTGAGAGCATATTCACAACAGCTCCATCAAGACAATTCATCAAGGCAGGGAATCATAGGAGGCCTCTTTGCCCTGCAAACCTTGAAGACAGTGGCAAAAATTCTGTTTGCATAACTTGACACGGTGGGAGATAAAGAAAAAAGCAAGCAAGTGAGCAAGCAAACAAACCCTTATCTACTGCCCCATAGTGCTTAAGCACTCTCTGGGCAGTTTACAATTTAATTATGCAGGTGACATATTGCCCCCCACCCCCAGCAAGCTGGGTACTCATTTTACCAACCTCGGAAGGATGGAAAGTTGTGTCAACAATCAGCCTGCTACCTGGGATTGAACCCCAGGTCATGAATACAGTTTTAGCAGCAGTACAAGCATTTAACCACTGCACCACAAGGCTCTCGAGGTGTTGCCACAAGATGATGACACCATCAGTTTCCAGTGGTATAATTTAATTTAAAGTACTGCAGCACTCTCTATATTCTCTGGAGATTAGTTCCACGTCCTGTTCTATCCTATTGGATAGAATGTTTTTTTTAAAAAAAACAGAAAGATTATTTTCACATACATTACCAGAACCAGGCAGTAGAAGGCAGAAGAGACCATGTCATGTATTCTTCACTAACAAGTACCATATTTATCCGTGTATACAAAGCTATTTTTTTCTGAAATCATGGCACTAAAAATCAATGGGAGTCATATATATGAAAGTAAGTCTTTCCTGAGGGGTGAGGTAGGGGAGAACACAAACTGACCTTGCTGTTTCCTTTTCTTTCCATGTCCTGAAGACTCCTCTGCACTTTGTTTTTGCAAGGACTAGAGCCTTCTTTTCAGTGGGGAAAAGCTTGGGGTGGAGCAACCCATTAAGAAGTGCTTTCCTGCATGAAAAGAAGGGTCCGATCATTGCAAGAACAAAGCATAGAGGAGGACAACCAAACCCTACCCCAGCACCAGGTACAGTATTGTGACACTTAGCACCCTTTCTGAGGGTGTGGTCGAGACAAATTTCAGTAGTTGCGTGACAGTAACACTTTTTTGTACCACTCCTAAGCGCAACACTAACAGAGACCAAACGGATGTGAAGTAACCGCCTTACTGGCATGATGTGCGAGAGAAACACTCTATTCAGAACAGCTGGAGAATGTAAATAATTCCACCACTATTTTCCTTGCTGATATATCGTATATCTCTTGCTCGCTTCTCAGAGTGCAAGTCAGGGACAACCACACACACCAGAGGAGAGCCTAGAGGAAGATGGTGGATATGTCAGAAGAAGTGTAGGGTCATCCTTGGCAGTCATCAAAAAGGCAGTGGAGGGCTTCTCAGCCAACGTGAGGTAGTGGTTACAGTATTTGTTCAATTTGGGATTATGCAGATTAGGACTTCCATTCCTCCCACCCCTAGTCCATCTGAGCCACTTACCATCCTCTGCATGCTGCTGGGGTCCTTCAACAGCCTTACAAAAAGAAGACTGAGAGGGGATATGATAGCTATGTTTAAATACTTGAAAGGATGCCACATTGAAGAAGGGACTGGTTTGTTTTCCATGGCTTCAGAGACTAGGAGACGGGGAAATCGTTTCAAACTACAGGAAAAGAGATTGCATTTGAACATTAGGAAGAACTTCATGACAGTTAGAGCTGTTCGTCAGTATAATATGCTGCCACGGAGGATGGTGGAGTTTTCTTCTTTGGAGGTTTTTAAGCAGAGGTGGGATGGCCATCTGTCAGGAGTCCTGTGATGGGGGATTCCTGCGTGGCAGGAGATAGGGCTTGATGGCCCTTGGGGTCTCTTCCAACTCTATGGTTTTATGATTCTATGGTGGTTATCCAATCTGGGCAAGATCCCAGCCAACCATTTCCTGACCTCCTCAGGCAGCTGAGCCAACCACTCTGGCAAGGAGAAGGGACAAGAAGTCTCCCTGTCCAGCCAATGATCACCAGCCCAGGGAGGTGGGGAAGGACCACAGCAGCACATAGAGTCCAGGGGTGCCTTGTTTCGTGCTTCATCTCTTGTAAGATTATTATCCTACCACTACTTTTCAAGCTTGCATGCAACACCCTTCAACCGGTCCCATCTTGTTTTGCAGATCCATGAAATGATCTCTTGGTCAAGGCTTTTTCAGGATATATCTGTCCTTTCTATAATGATACATTAGATCTTTTCTTTTTTATTCTTCGCTTATTTGTGTCAGAACTGCCAACAGATTACGTTGACAAATAAACATTCAATACTAAGCAGAATATAAATAGAGTAACGTAAAGATTTTTTACATCTAAAAAGGCATATAAAATGAATCAGATTTAAAAACAAAACTGAATGACATTTGCATTCCCTGTTGCCAACATAAGAGCCTTCTTGGTGCATGCTGAAGGGCATCGTATGCATTGTAAAATGGCTTGTTCTCCACATTCACAGAAGGTGTCTTCTATAGGGAAGCCCCATTTTCTCATATTACCCTTTCATCTTCCCACCCTGGAGGGAGTTGATCATCTCAATGGTTCCCTTCTCAGATCACATACCAGGTGGCACCCCATGCCAACAGGTTTGGCACATGCATTCATCTTCTCATTGACCTGATGCTGCTCTGGTAGTCTTCCATCATCTGGATTGGCATCTCTTCATCCATTCCAAAGCCCTTCAGAAGCCCCTCTGGCCTTAGCAGTTCTCTGCATGCCTTGGCGGCATTGATGAATTCTGACTCTTAGGAATCCAAAGCTACAGAGAACATTGTGCAGAAGACAGATCTTGTCCTTCACTGTGTCACTAGTATGAAGTCACTTCATCATTGTATGTGTGCAAAGATTCTTCTCGTTCCAGGGGCATCTTGGGAAACCAAGGAGGCTGCCTTAGCTTCCAATTAGTATGAGAAAGATGTGCTTTCCTCTTTATGCTTGTTTGAGGGAAAGGAGTTAATTTAGCTACAGTTAATTTCATGCCCTTCGTAATGGTCCCAATTATATCTTCCTAATTATTTCCAGGCCTCATGTGCTTTGGTTGAGTGCCTTTTTCAGAAGGGGATATTAAATAACTATCATCTCCCTCATTAATACAATTTGGTAGTACGCAATAAAGAGAAACAAGAAAAGACATGGGCAGGAGAGTGAAATGTTTGGGCCAAGGAGCTGATGTGTTTCACTGAACAGAAAGTCCTATGCTTTGCATTTTGGATATTATGATCTAACTAGGGATATGCATTGTCTAGAGTAGAGATGGGGATGGACCATCAAAATGGCAGTTCATTGTGGTTTGTGGTTCTTTGAAGGCCGTGAACTACAAACTGAGAACTTCCTGAACTTTTGGGGAGAAAGACAGCAAATTGGTTCATTAGAGACACCACAATTACAGGGAACCTTCCTCTGACTGTTCTCTGCACCACCTCCAAGCTTGATGAAGTTTGGACTTTGCAACAGCATCAAATTTTCCATCCTTGGTCTAGAGCAGGGGTGGGGAGATCTTCAGCCCTCCAGATGTTTTGGACCACGACTCCTACAGTCCTTTATCACTGGCACCATAGGCTTGGAATTCTGGGAGTCATGGTCCAAAACATCTGGAGGGCTAAATATTCCTCACTCCTGGTGTAGAGTAGTGGTTCTCAACATTGGGCCTGAGACGTTCTTGGGGCTACTTGATTACATACATATCTGCTAAAGAACTTTGCAAATACACCTTCACAAAAATGAGTTTCTTCTTATTTGAACTTAGGTGATAGACACCACAAACAATTATAGAAACAAGAAAGTGCAATAATTTGTGCACCCAAGTCTCCTTGGCAACAGCCACTGCCCACCTATACAGGAGTTGCTTGCAGAATTGCAAAGTGCAAGGGTCTTTTAGAATTCAGATTCAGAGGACAATCCTGGATATCTTCCTCAACTGGGTTGGCCATTCCCTAACACAGAAGAATCAGTTCTGCATACAGAATCTTCAACATCCTAGAATAAAATATCAACTCAATTGCATATGCATGAATTCACTGTGGATTCCCCGCTCCCAAAACAAACATATGAGAATTACACCAAGACCAAGTTGGCAAGAGCCTTCTCAAAGTGGCGGCAGCAGCTCTAGCCTCTTTGGCTCTCCTGCTCTTTCTGATCCCTATTTCTTAATCACAGCCCTGCTCTTTCATAGCAGTACAGGCGCTTGGAGTAGGAACTGGCAAACCACTCCAATATTCTTGCCAAGAAAACTCCATGGACATGGGGTCATGAAGAGTGGGTCACAACTGTAATGAATGACGCATCACACACACACACACACATAGATGGCTAACAAGCACCACCTCTATGTTAACCTTTGGCCTTCTTTCAAATGAAGTGTCTTTGGGTTCTTACTGACTTCAGCCTACCCTAACCTGCCAGTGACTCTGTTCTAATGCAAGCGAAACAACTTCAGAATGAACATTTGCCACTTTTTGTAATAGCTCTGCATAAAGGCTACTTATAATATGTGTGGTTGAATCAGAAGTGGTTATAATGTCATTTAAGCAAGCGAAGACAACAGAAGAGCACATTAAAACCTTTAATGATGCTTTTCATTAATTTTCAGAATTAGCCTTATCCTTATTGAATTTAATAGTTGCCAAGATGAGGTTGGGAGCCAATTTGAAGTACTCTCTCTAATGGGAACCAATGACAAAATGCATATGCGAAAAATAAACGTTTATGTGCTTGATTTTCCAGGGTGACCGCAATCGTTATGCGGGCAGGCTAAATCTCATTTCCTTATACTGATGTGACTGAAGGAGATAAGCCCAAATGAATGTGACTCATGTTTGGAGTCATCATGAAGGCATAGATACATAAGTAAAAAGAGTTGACTGATTCCCATTAAAGATTGACACAAACTGCCAGTTTGGTGGTTTGTTTACTGGTCAAGCATCCGTTGAGTGGTTCTCAGTCCCACATCCTCCAGATGACACCTGCTCAAAAGTAGCACCCGGGAGAGGACAGGCAAGCAAGCAGGAACACTGACACTGAGGATGCTTTTACATGACCCCTAAGATTCGCTGGCAACTTAAATTCGGACCAGAGATCTTGGGGGTTTGCTCCTCTTGCTGTGTTCCCACCCCTCCGCACTCCCTTGCTCCTGTCTGCATGAGGGGAGAGAAAAAAAAGGGAGAAAAGAATTCAGGCTCACCTCTGCTCTGCCGTCAGGAGCTGCCCCGGGAAGCATTCCAGTCTCTTAAAGGGGCGGGGGGTAAAAACAAACAGAAGGCAAGGACAGCCCGGCACTCACTGCTTTGCAATCCGCATCAGAAATTTTCACCCTCGGAGACCAGGTACTTGGAAAATGCGCTGGGACGCACTTAGGTGGGTGTGGTTGTACTTAATTTTTTTAAAGTCCGGAGCTGGTGGGAAAACAATTTTAACCTCCACATCTGGGAGCCCTTTGCCTCAGATTTTAGGGGTTGTGTAAAAGCGCCCTGAGTGGGGTCCTGCCAGAGAAGGCAGTGCTGGAAAAAGTGTTCTGCTTACAGTATATATCACCCCACACTACTTCAAGTAGTCTCTGGGCGGTTTACAGTTTTATTATGCAGGCTGCACATTGCCCCCCCCCCCCCGCAAGCTCGGTACTGAATTTACTGACCCCGAAAGGATGGAAGGCTGAGTCAACCATGAGCTGGCAACTGGGGATTGAACCCCAGGTCGTGAGCACAGTTTTACTTGCAGTGGAGGCATTTAACCACTGCGCCATGAGGGCATCAAGCAGTTGCTCACCTGGTAAACGAACTAGCACGAACTGCCAAATCCGTGGTTTGTGCCCATCTCTCATTCAGATCCAACTTATCATTCTAAAGGTACCATTAGAAGGCCAAGGAGGGAGTCTAAAATAACAGATTTGGGATCTATGAGGCTGCCAGCAAAAATGAAGCCACAGTGTCAGTTTCTTTCTCTGTTAACAAAGTGGCAAGCATGATTTCGCCCCACTGTTCATCGACATTCTGATGGTAGTAGTACAATTTCCCGTATTTTGGAATTGCTGCAAGTATATTGTCAGGACATGCCTCACCACGCCGGTCACACTGTGAGTCTTCTCTCTTGTTATCCTGTTTCTAGAAGTAGGTCTGCTTTTGGGTCAATGAATCTTCTCTTTAATGAGGAAATACCTCAAGCTTGGTATTTCCTGGGCCACTGAGGTCGAGGGCAAGACGGATCACCTCCTGCTGTGATCTGGAATCCTCAGTCAGGCCATCACAACAGCTACGTTGCCTGGAGGCAGAGTCAAGCAAGTGTGAATTTCTTATTTGCTTCCATTCAGTCTGTCTTGACTAGGCAGAGTCAACCGTATCTTCATGCGTTCAAATCCAGTGTTCTTTATTCCCAAGATGGTGTACACAGGAATGATTGTGTGCAGCCTTTTTAATTCCCCAGAGGCTCAACTGCAACAGCAGTTTTATTCTTTTTAAAAAATGTTTGATTGAGCTTACTATATTTCTGATTACTCATTTCTCAGGCATACAAGTTTAAGTCTCATACTGCCTGATAAGAACATAAGAACATAAGAAGAGCCATGCTGGATCAGGCCAAAGGACCATCTAGTCCAGCTTCCTGTATCTCACAGTGGCCCCACCAGATGCCTCTGGGAGTGCACAAGGCTAGATATCTGTCTCCTGATACCACTCCCCTGCATCTGGTCCTTGAAGTATCCTGTTTTTAAGCCTGGAGATTACACATCTCCGTCATGGTTTGTAACCTGTGATGGACTTTTCCTCCAGGAATCTGTCCAATCCCCTTTTGAAGGCACCCAGGCCAGATGCCATCACCTCATCCTGCAGCAGAGAGTTCCACAGACTAACAGCATGCTGGGTGAAAAAAATATTTTCTTTTGTCTGTTCACACTCTTTTGTCTGGAACTCACCACCCACCCAATCAACCTAGCCTTCATGGCCATGACCTCTCTCTGTTTTAGTGTCCCCCCCCCAAAAAAAAACACCTGTCAAGAATTGTGATTGTTCTGGCAAACAAGGTGCTGCTCCTTCCACACCTTCCTTTTAACTAAGAATCCTACGCTGTGAGGGTGACATTTGCCATCAGACATCAGTGGGGTGCAGGAGCACAGAGTTGTAGACAGCAGTTGGTTCCATGCGTTTGAAACTGGCCTTCCTGATTCCACACAGTTGTCACCTCTGCTGTAATATTTAGGAATAGTTATGGGGTCGCAAAGAGTAACTGTAACAACATGACTGTAATAACGATGACAACGACATCGTCGTCGTCGTCATCATCATCATCATCATCATCATCATCATCATCATCATCATCATCATCAACAACAACAACAACAACAACAACAACAACAACAACACGTGATCACATCATCACACAGAAATGTTCCTTGGTTGCAATTCCTCATAACAGCCCAGCAGGAGTGAGAAACAGTGCAAGTCAAAATACCCCACCGTAAGATGAAACTTATGGTAACTGTCTTATGTATAGAGTGCCACGCTATTAATGCCTAATTCAGTGTGACCTAGGCCTGTTTATTTGATAATGAAATAGGGGAGACACAAAATAAGGTGGGATTTCCCTCCCCCGCCGTCGCCTATTTCTCTTCTGCCACAGTTGACTCAATTTTGGGGGGTTTCGAGAGAGGTATTAATTGTACTTTCAGGTATTAAGGGATCCCCCCGCTACAATTAATAGTCTCCTCCCTGCAAATATAGGCATAAATCATAAGGCCAACCAATCAGTGGGGATTTGGTAACTCAACTCCTGCAAAAGTTCCACTGGCTCATTGCGCCTGCTCTACTTGCAAATTACAACTAACTTTAAAGTCTCATTGGTTTTGACAACTTTGACTAAGGTAGCCTTTTCATGTCTGTCAAGAATTGCTGTGACTAGAGACAACCATGAACCGGTGGCTCATGCCGGCTCATCACCCTTTAGCCAAACACGTGTTTCCCAGTCTCACCTCCTCCAGAAGGTGTCCAGCCAAAGATAACACCTTGGCTTCCCTGCCCTGCCTCCTCTGGATGCTGCCTGTGAGTGGGTGCCTTCCAGAGGAGGTGGTGGTGGTGGTGGTGGGGCTGGGAAGCACAAGAACAACTTGTTCAGCCACTGCTTCGTGGCCGTTTTGACTCATAACAGTTCTTGAGAGTTGGGAAATGGCAGCGTTAGTCAAGGCTGTCAAAACCAACGAGAATTTAAATCCATTTGTAAGACAAAGCTAGAATAGGCCTATTGAATCAGTAGAACTTATGGAGGAATTGACTTACCAAATCCCCCACTGAAATGCCCATCTCAGTGGAATATGCTGTCACAAAGGGTGGTGGAGTCTCCTTCTTTGGAGGTTTTTAAGCAGAGGCTGGAAGGCCATCTGTCGGAAATACTGTGATGGGGATTCTTGCATGGCAGGGGGTTGGACTCGATGGCCCTTGAGGTCTCTTCCATCTCTATGATTCTATGGTTCTATGATTCTGGTTGTGTGAAGAAACATACCATGGGCACTTTCACATTTGTGAGGCTTACAGGACATTTTAAATAAATCCCGTTTGCACAAAACAATGTCCATGTTTCAAATTCCAAAGAAGCAAAATAAAATAAAATAAATATTATTTTTTTATTTTTATATAAAAATAAAATAAAAATAAAAATAAAAATAAAGCGAAGCAAAGTGTTCTGCTTATATACCACCCCATACAACTTCAAGTAGTCTTTGGGCGGTTTATAGTTTTCAACTATATTATGCAGGCTACACCCCCACACACACAACCCAGCAAGCTGGGTACTCATTTTACCAACCTCGGAAGGATAAAAGGCTGAGTCAACCATGAGCTGCCGACCTGGGATTCAACCCCAGGTCGTGGGCACAGTTTTTACCTGCAATGCAGGCATTTAGCCACTGTGCCACGGGTTAAAATAAAATAAACTGTAAAATGAAATAAAATACAACAATGAAAAAATTCAAACACAGGAAGTTTAATCAACCACAAAAACGCATACATATAAGAGTGCATATTGGGGGGAAAGCATTAAAATTGCATTTTTTTTAAAAAAAATGGCCACTCCTTCAGAATTGTTTCCTCCCAACATGAAAAGATGTCCTGAAATAATTCTGTGCATAAATGTGTTTCCTTTTTGAAAAACAACAGCCACAAAGTCTTGCAGCTCTATATAATACGAGGAAAGGCAGAAAACTAAGCCGTGGTAGAGAGAGCCACAATACAACCTAGATAGTGAGATTTTTCACATCCTCATTCCAGTTGTTAATGTGCACAGAAAAAGGAGCATGAGCGTATGGCTCGGATCCAACGCAGGGCATGAATAGCTTTCTTTAAAGATTTGATCTGCTTGACCCCCATCTGCAACCCATCTCTAGTTTGGACTTCTTGCATTCAAATAGGGGATTTTGGCTGAGTCACCTTTTGGCATGAACGGTCCCCATTCTTCCCCACCCCACAACCCCTGTTAAGTGCACAGGAAAGGAGAGGCAGCCCTGCACTGCGGAGAAAGCTGCCTGTACTTCCGCCGAGACACCCCCCCCCCCCCCGGGTGCTGTGAAAGAAGAAGAAAAGAGATGAGCAACGCCGGAGGTCGTCACAAAGAGACAACGGGGTGACAGTCGAGAGGGGAGGGAAGGACGGCGGAGCTGCAGGGATGGAACAAGGCAATAAAGAAGTGCCTGTTGGTGGGAACAAAAGCTTCTTTAATCCAGGATGGTGCTTGCAGGATGTTTCATCAGCCAAGCACCTGCTCGAGGCCTGAGCACAAAAATAGACCGCCTCGACCAGGTGAAGGCGCGTGCTGGCACCGCATGCGCGAAATGCATTTGACACGTTTCCCAGAGCTGAACTCTGATCCAGATTAGAGTCAAATTCCACTTCCAAGCCATCACTCTGCTCGAGGCATTTCTGCCCCTTCTTTAACGGATCGATACTGGAGGCCCGAAATAGAGAGAGCAAGGTGTTTGGGGAAAGCGGGTGAGTAGAAAGCAGGGTGGGAGATCTTTATAGCTTTGCGGCACTGAGAGACATCTGAAAGGATCGCTCTGTCTTTGGTTCTCCTTTTAAAGAACCCAGTTTCATTAGAGCACTTGAGTTAATAGTTTACACGTTGTTTTAAGCTCTCCAGCAAGAGGCAACTTCGGCAACACACTGCCCTGTCTCCAGGCAGAGTACCGCTCTTAGATTATTTTGTTATTATGTAACACTGCTCTGATTATTTGTTTTTCAGCACGGCATGCTAAAATGTTAATTGCTTATCAGCGCAATCTTCTGCTGCCTTTACTCTAATTGCCCTGGTTTGCTCTCAGTGACATCACACGGCCAACTCTCATTGGCTAAGTCATACCGGGATGTCCCTTCAGTCACTACAGCGTCCTTGATTTGGTACCCAGGGAAAATCAAGCAGCGTGCAACATTGGGGAAACACCGAAATAAACTGTCGCATAAGATGCTTGTACAAAAATCATCTTCTCTATCAGCATAAGCAGGAGAGTGTTTGTCCATGGCTCAGTGTGAGTGCTATAGCACCAAAATACCACACTTCTAACCACTGTGCCATACTACCTCTGTGAGAAAATGAGATGCCATGTTGTGTTGGGAAATACACTTGGAAAAGACTGAAGTAGTCTTGCCTGCAAAAAGTATCAACAGCTTTAAGTCTCCCTTTGATAGTTTTCTTTTAAAAGTATTTCATCTGGCCTGGGCCAATGTCTGGTTTAAAAAGCAAGGTGGACCTACCAAATAAAGTTCTGTTTCTGACATTGTAATGGCAAAAAATGCTGAGGGTGGAGGAAAAACCTGATATATGTTAACACTCTAGAGAGACAGGTGCACAATTCTGCTGCCTTAAGGCTGGCGTTTAACAACTGTGATTTCCAGACAGCAATCAATGGTTTGAGGATGGTTTAGATAAATCAGATTTAGACTTTCTCCTTGCCTAGAGGGAATCTTGGCAGGGTCGCGTCTTTTGCTGTAATCTCTTCTAGGAAATCCTGAGCTGCCTTACAAAACACCTCCCTGTGCTTACCACGAGGTATTAAGCAGCACATCTGTAGTACTATACATCGTTGAACCACTATAGGTTTTTAAAAGGTCCATAGTGTAACGTCTGAAGTATTTGATGACCCCATGGAAATGTCAGTGTATTGAGGATTGGCAGAAGGATTAAAAATGAGGATTAGATTGAGGAAAGGGGTAGGGGAAGGTTTGGAAGATATTTTATTTGTCAAGCCCACTGAGAAACTGTTGGGGATCTTGTTGGATCGGTTGTTGGAGATGATTTTTAGTTGCTCTAATGAGAGAGACACCTCTTGTGTTACTATATGAAAATAACTATTTATTTAACTAGGAGGGAAGGGTACACAGGAGGTTTCCTAACAATAACTATTCTAACAGCCATCTTGCTAAGCCAGGAACATGCTTCTCTAAGAATACAAGGCACACACATTAACTAGACTTCTACCAGAACATTCCAAGTGGTGTGATCTCAACAACCAATAGCCTTTGCTCTTCACATTAAATCCAGCCCATAATGCTCTACATTCACATTAACCCTGTAATGGCTGAAATGTAAATCTTGCTAAATATTCCAACAGAAACCCATTGCTCCCCTCAATCCCAAAATGGGACCAACCTACAGATAACCAGAAATTGCATTTCTGCTGCTCCATCTCAGGGAACTCTTTTTGGTCTCAATGCATTGTATTGGCTAGGACCAAAACACTCACCCACCAAACAGTAAAATAAAATAAAGGATATTTTTTCCTTGTGACGAAGGGCAATCAAAACATACAGTGTGGGGCCTTGCTACCTGGCAGGGCACCTTCCTCTCAGATCTACTGCTCTTCCTATCCATACTTCCCAGTCTCTAATGTTGTGGGTGGCCACCTCAAGGGAGGGCCAGAAGTCAACAACCTGGAACTGGACCTTCTCATTGGTGGCCATCTCGTTCTGGAATTCATTACCAAGGGAGGTATGGCTGAGCCCCACCCCCTGGTGTTCAGGAGACAAATAAAACCACAAGGTTTTAGTCAAGACTTTAAGAGCCTGCTTCCTATTTAATTGTTTGATCATTGTATTCTCAAAGGCTTTCGTGGCTGAGATCTGATAGCTGTTGTGAGTTTTTTTGGGCTGTTTGGCCATGTTCTGGAAGTCTGAAAAACTTCCAGAACATGGCCAAACAGCCTGGAAAACTCACAACAGCTATATGATCGTTGATATTTGTCTAAACCGATTTATCATCATTGCCATCCTGGGATTTTGATATAATATATGCCTGTGATACGAAGATCACTGGAGTGAGATGTGTTTTCTTTTTTCTTGTTTATTTTATGTATTCCATTGTGTAACCCACTGGTCACCACTAGATGGGTGGAGTAAAAGCATAACTAACTAACTAACTAACTAACTAACTAACTAACTAACTAACTAACTAACTAACTAACTAACTAACTAACTAACTATAGAATGCCTCTATATCAGGGCTGTCCAACTTTGAACAGGCCAAGGTCTACTTTTTCTGGCCCAAAATTCCTGAGTGCTACTACCTGAAGGAGCCACGAGGCGGGAGGGAAGGAAAGAATCAGGAGCTGGTCCAACCAAGCAGTACTCCCACTACCACACCTATGCCACAAAGTAGGAGAAAAAAATGGGAGCTGGACCAGCTAAGCAGCACTTTCCCCTCCCCCTCCCCCCCACATTCCACAAGGGGGAGGGGGTGAAATAAAAAAAATATGGAGCCAGCTCAATTTAGGACTCACCCTCCCAACCATAAACACACATGCCTTGCAGCTAGAGATGGGCACAAACCTCGTTCCATTCCTGTTTTTCGAGCCCCCGGGGCCCACTTCATTTCCGTTTCTTCGTTTTTTGGGTGCAGCAAGCTGCGGCCGCAGGGAGCCCTCCCAGGGCCGGGTGCCACCGGAGCCAGTGGCATACAGGCCAGGAGAGCGTTCCTGCGGCTGCAGGGAGCCCTCTTGGAGCCGGGGCAAGCCTCCTGGGAGAGCCGTCCCGCAGCCACGGGGACCCCTCCCGGGGCCAGGCACCGCCGGAGCCAGTGGCTAGCCTGCCGGGAGAGCAATCCCATGGCCACGGGGAGCCCTCCTGGAGCCGGGCGCTGCTCCGGTCACCACCACCAACGGCCGCCAACCCTGGAGCACCACCGAGCGCCACCCTCCCTTGGGCCCCCTCCCCAAGGACCGATCTGCTGCTCCGTCCGCCAACCCCATTGGGTCGCTACCCCGGAGCCCCACGCAGTGCCGCCCTAACTGGGGCCCTTCTCCCCGGGAACCACTCCGCCCTGGGAGCAGCCGCCCCAGCAGACCTCCGTCCCACCCTCCCCGGGCCTAAACCGGGGAAACCTGTGGGAGGGGGTGCCGCTGCACTCCCCCCATGCTCCAACGACACCCTCCGCTCCTGCTTCCGAGCCGGCTGCACTGTCGCCGCTTCGCCATGTGGCCAAGATGGCGCCAGGCACAGCCGAGGTCCAATGTCCTCCCCTCCAAAGCCTGCCGAGTGCCAATGAAGAGGTCGAGATCCCAGAGCCCAGCCCTCATAAGGGCTCAGATCCCACCTCTTCTCATGAGACCGGCAAAGTCTCGCGTTAGCTCCAGCGGGGAGGGGGTAAAGACGCTCCGCCAGACCTGACCCCCTCTCGCCGCCCTCCACTGCTCCATTTTTCATCACATGACAGTAACGGAAATGAACAGAACCGAAGAAAATTTTCTTGGTTCTGTTCGGTTTGAGCCTGCCCCATCGCAACGGTCGTTATTTGTACCGTTACGTAACAGAACGAATAACGGAGAACGGTAACGAAAAAATGGTCGTTTCATGCCCATCTCTACTTGCAGCCCCTCTGGGCTGAAAATTAATTATTATTTTAAAACAGCCGCCAATGGAAGCCATTGGGCGTTGGCTACCCACGCGGTGCACACAACACCCCAAGGGCCATCCAGGCTGAAAATTATTTTTTTAAAAGCAGCCACCGATGGGAGTGGGCCAGTCATGAAGTTCCACAGGCCTGATGATGGAAATCTCCTGGTGGGCTTCTTTTTAACCATTCGCGGGCTACCAGTAGCCCACAGACTACCTGTTGTGCTGGCCTGCTCTTTATGTTCACATCAACAGACGTCACTGTCTCTTTCCGGGACACCTAGCAGGGCTTGGAAGTCAATGGGGTCTTCCTGGATTTTAAACACTGATTTTTTTTTTATTTTAAAAAGAAATCACATTGCTTTAGAAGCAAGGCATGCCACCTTCAGTAGCAGCAACATAAAATCCGAATGAAACTGGGAAGATATTGTTGCCTCAAGTGCACCTTCTGGGAACCGGAAAAACAGCCATGGAGAGTGGGGGGGGGGGACACACATGTGCACCCAACTTCTACACCTGCTCTGCAGCAGCACAGAACTGGAGGACAGTTACCTACAGCTTGCACACCAGGCAATTCACAGTTAAAAGCTGGCAGGTTTGCCCACAGTGCTGGGCGAGAGAGTCTTCTCTTGTCTCGAGCAAGGAAGAAGTGACACGAGAGTGCCATCTGGGAGACGAGAAATGCCACGCTGGAGAATGGGCAGGACAATATGTTGCCAATGGCAGTGTCATCTTTTCCTCGCTCAGCACAGCCCGACACAGAGAGAGATGCCTTGTTTCTATTAATATTTCATGGAAGCCAGCTGGTGCAGCTGGAAGGAGCCAATCTTAATGAACCTCATTTTAACCTCTCTCTCTCTCTCTCTCTCTCTCTCTCTCTCTCTCTCTCTCAGCCTATAAATACAATCAGATTGATTGATCCCATTTAATAGAACATTTTCTGCCGAGTCCCCACCCATCACCGACACTCCCCTTTCGTGCCGCTCCTTCTTGACGATGGCTGACATTCATAAATTCGGGAGGTCAGTCGTTTGCAGCAGAGTGGCTGCCAGGCTTTAATGAGATGATTTGTTATCAGCACTGCACTGCGGGTAGCACTTGGGAAGAGGTGCACACACACCCAAACTTATGCTTGCACAATGCGCACACACCCCGGGCACACCAAGCTGGAGAGGAAAGGAAGGAGCAAAGCCAGGAGTTGGGAGCAGGGGGTGGTGGCAGCAGGGAGGAAGTGAGTGCTGGCATCAAGAGTTGAATGCAGTGAAATACAATCAGACCCAGGCTGGCTGATGCAAGCCCCTGCAAGGGCTGTCACCTGATCTCAGCCTGCTGACTCTCTCTCTCTCTCTCTCTCTCTCTCTCTCATTTCAAACTCATGACTCGGTGTTTAGAATAAAGGTCACTTTATAAAATCAGATGAACCAATTGGACTTCAGTTGAAGGGGAAAAAAATCCTGGATAGTGGGATTTCCGGCTAGGTAGAAAGACGCCTGCTTCTTGGGAGAAAAGCGATCACAAATTTAGGCAGCATCTTAAAAAAGCAGAGACCTCACTTTGCCGACAAAGGTCCAGAAGTCAAAGCTATGGTTTTTCCAGTAGTGATGTATGGAAGTGAGAGCTGGACCATAAAGAAGGCTGATTGCTGCAGAATCGATGCTTTTGAGCTGTGGTGCTGGAGGAGAGTCTTGAGAGACCCCTGGACTGCAAGGAGATCAAACCTATCCATCCTGAAAGAAATCAACCCTGAATGTTCACTGGAAGGACAGATTTTGAAGCTGAGGCTCCAATACTTTGGTCACCTCATGAAGAGAGAGGAGTCCTTGGAAAAGTCCCTGATGTTGGGAAAGTTTGAAGGCAAAAGGAAAAGGGGACAGCAGAGAGTGAGATGGTTGGCCAGTGTCATCGATGCAACCAACATGGATTTGACCAAACTCCGGGAGGCAGTGGAAGACAGGAGAGCCTGGCACTCTCTTGTCCATGGGGTCGCAAAGAGTCGGACACAACATAATGACTGAACAACAAGAAGAAATTTATAACCTAAAACACAATTATTAAAAATCCCCTTGTTGTTGCTGTTTGCTTTGCTGCTGCTGTTAGGAAATATATGTCCTTCTCCACAAATCCCAAGACCCTGGGGTGGGATACAAAGAGGAAGTCACATCAAACCATTTCAAACAGGTTGAAACACACAGGTCAATTTAGACTAGAAAAAAAGTCATGTGCAGTATGTGGAATGTAACAACCTGATGAAGCCAAGGTTTGTCAGCCTCAGTGGATCTGGTGGAGAGCCATGTTTTGGCTTAACACTGAAACAAATTCCACTGGAGCATCATTTGAGCTTCTAGGGCAGGGATGGCGAACCTATGGCATGTGTGCCAAAGGTGGCACGGAAAGAGCTTTTGCCTGGCACGCGACATGCTCCTTGCTCCCCCACTTCCCCCTCCACTGGACCAGCCATGAGGAATTTGTGGAGGGGGAAATGGGGGGGGCAGGGAGCATGTCAGGTGCCAGGCCAACCCTACCGTCACCATTGCCATTGCCGCCCTTGCCGCTGCCCCCTGTCGCCCCTGACCCTGCCTCCGTCAACCCCGCCGCCAAGACCAACCCCATCCCTGCCCTTCCCGCTAACCCTGACTCCATCACCCTTGCTGCCCTTGACCTCGCCCCACCCCTGACCCCCCGCTGCCTCCAATCCCAACCCCCACCGCCCCATCCCCATCGCCATCGCCCTTGCCACCCCTGCTACCACCGCCCTGCCCCTGCCTCCGCCGCCATTACTGCTGCCATCACTGCCCCTCCCACCGCCGCTGACGATAACCCTGATCCTGCCCCCTCCGTCTTCTTTGCTGCCTTCGCCCCCTTCCCCCCCCCGCTGCCACTGATCTCAACCGCCACCGCCGAGTTTGGGCACTCAGTGGCAAAAAAGGTTCGCTATCCCTGCTCTAGGGAGAGAGCAATCCTGTCCCATGTATACCTGTAATGGATTACTTCTTCTGGTGAGACACTAATCCTTTTCACATGACCCCTAAGATCCGCTGGCCACTTAAATTCGGACCAGAGATCTTGGGGGTTCGTTGCTCTTACTGCTTCCCCACCCCTCTGCACTTCCTTGCTCCTGTCTGTGTGAGTGAAGGGAGAAAAAAAGGGACAAAAGAATGCAGGCTCACCTCTGTCTGCCGGTCCAAGCATCCCCGTTGTCGTCCTGATTCCACTCTTAAAGGGGCGGGAGGCAAAAAAAAAAAACAAAAAACACAGAAGCGAGGAGAGCCCGGCACTCACCAGATTACATCCGGATCTGGGGATTTTCACCCTCCAAGAGCAGGTACTTGAAAAGTGCACTGGGACATGCTTAGGTGGGCGTGGTCGCACTTAATTTCCTGCAAACTCCGGAGCTGGTGGGGAAACAGTTGTAAGCTCCGGAGCTGGCAGCCATTTGCGGCGGAGTTTAGGGGTCGTGTACAAATACTGACAGTGGATGGCTCCTCCAGGAGATCTCAGTGCTGAGAGATATATTTGCACATCCTTTACAGACATGTTTATTTCTGCTATTTCCTTGGTGGAGTCTGACTCCAGTTTCACAGGGGCAGTGCATCCACTTTGGGTCTTACTCCAAAGCACTGAACTCTGTCCCCTAAATAGGTTCAGAACCTTGGATAGCTCCTGGGAAGCTCTGTCTAAATCCTGGAACTGCCCTGGATTCACCTCCCATTACGAAATATAAGTGTTAACTGGAAAATAGGAGGGTGTAAACCATTTTGTCCATTTGGGAAACTGCTACCAAGCTACTAAAAAGGAATGTGTTATTTTTGTTTGCTTGTTTTAAATTGAGAAAAAATGAGAAAAAGGAAAGGAAATATAAATCATTGGTGTACTGTATCTGTTTTTTCTAAATTCCTCTCTGATTCCAAAGAAATGTTTCTCTTCTCTTTCTTGCTTTGAACTATCCTGTCACTCAGCTCATGCTAACCTGCCAGAAATGGAAAGACATCACATCCGTGTCTTAAATTTGCATTTACTTAAAAGCTTAATTGGAAATAAAATAAAAATCAGGAATCAAGCAGGAAGGAGTACAGAGTGTATTGCTCTGTAGAAATGAACGCCTGCGGGCAACAGCAAACATCCCATATGAATTAGAAGCATTTTAAAACAAACGTTTGTAAAGCTTAAGAACAAAGAATCCTTGGAGAATGTTGGCATGGCCTTAGTGAAATATTTATTTATTTACACAACTTTTATACTACCCAATAAATGCAAGATGGTTAACAGACAGATAAGGCACATGCAATATATAACAACAGAAATAAATAGTAAGAAATAAAGAGATAAAATGAGAAAAGAAAAACAAATCAGCGTGTAATGCTACCAGGATGGGTATATTCTCAAATACTGTATATAGGTTTCCAACTTCCTCTGGGAAATATATTTGTAGAAGCTGGTTTCTGCCAGTGGATTGCCTTATAGTTTTGGTCCTTAGAACCTGGAAAGGAATTGTGATTATTACTGGTAATATCTCTATGCAAATTTAGACATTGTCAATTTCCACATGTTAATGTATAAGTCTGTTACATAATTTATTTATTCATTTCTTTATTTGATTTATATACCGTTCATCTTGCAGAAAGCCACCCTTTTGTGGCTTTCTGCCACATCATCCTTTGTTTGCAACAACTTAAGCACATATGTCCTTCTCCACCAAAAGACACATGGATTTATTTCTTCACAAGACAATTTCTTCTGGAAATGATTCCTCATATTCCTCCACAAATAAATAAATAAATAAATAAATAAATAAATAAATAAGCACCCCTCATTTGGATTAGAAAGCATGTTGTGAAGCATTGTTTCCCATGGCTTCAGAGACTAGGAATCCGGGCCTTCAAAAGATATTTGAACATTCGAAAGAACTTCCTGATGGTTAGAGCTGTTTGGCGGTGGAATAGGCTGCCACAAAGGAGGTTGGTGGAATCTCCTTCTTTGTAGATTTTTTAAGCAGAGGCTGGATGGCCAACTGTCAGGAGTACTTTGATGGGGGTTCCTGCATGGCCCTTGAGGTCTCTTCCAACTCTATGATTCTATGATTTTATCCATATCAATGTATACCTCTTCCATATAATCCTCAGTGATTGCTAGCCACTGTAAGCCCCGTCTTCCATGAATATGGACAATCACCCTTTGCAAGCTGTTGAAATTAGAGTCCATCTCATAGACCTGCCTGCTTAGAAGCACACAGGTATGTGCTCACCTAACTCACCTTGATGTGCAGTAAAGCTGGAGAACATGATGGGCAACACCGTTGCCTTAAAGCATTAAGCTTGGCCGGGTCGTTTAAGAGCAGCTATGCTGGATCAGGCCCAAAGGCCCATCCGGGACATCAGCCAGGTCACAAAGTGCATGGCCCATATAGAAAGGCATTCCTGGGTGGTGCCTAAGAGCGATGGTGGAGTAGAGGGAAATGCCACGGAGTCAGGATACAAGTGTATGGCCAGCCTCCCTTTCCTCCTCCTCCCTGGCAACTGCTGAGCAGAGGTGTAATTCTCTGGCACAGTGCATTGTGTAGTGCTGTGAAGCTGCATCTGATCTACAGCCAACCCTGATAGAGTTTTCATGGTCCGTGAGATATTTTAAGGAGTGTTTTTGCCAAACTGAGTGAGCTTCCATGGATGAGTGGGGATTAAAACCTAGGTATTCCCTGTGACTAGTTGTCGCTGATAGCAACACCCTCCTTGGTCTATCTGACATTATTTTAGAAGTCATCATGACTTCTGATCTGTGATGGATCAGGAAAGAGATCTTGCTGTGTTGGTGGACAGCTCAATGAAGGTGTCTACCCAGTGTGTGGCAGCGGTGAAGAAGGCCAATTCCATTGTAGGGATTATCAAAAAGGGCATTGAAAATAAAACAGCCAACATTATAATGCCATTGTACAAAATGATAGTAAGGCCACACCTGGAGCATTGTGTACAATTCTGGTCTCTGCATCTCAAAAAACACCTAGTGGGAACTGGAAAAGGTGCAAAAGAGAGTGACTAAAATAATTACTGGGTTGGGGCACCTCACTTATGAGGAAAGGCTAAAGCATTTGGGGCTCTTTAGTCTGGAAAAAAGGCACCTGAGGGGGGATATGATCGAGACGTACAAACTACTGCAGGGCATGAGTAAAGTGGATAGAGGGAAGCTCTTCTCCCTCTCACAAAATACCAGAACTAGGGGACATCCACTCAAATTGAGGGCTGGGAGAGTAAGAACAGACAAAAGAAAATATTTTTTCACTCAGCGCGTTGTTAGTCTGTGGAACTCACTGCCACAGGAGGTGGTGATGGCATCTGGCCTGGATGCCTTCCAAAGGGGATTGGACAGATTCCTGGAGGAAAAGTCCACCACAGGTTACAAACCAAGATGGAGAGGTGTAATCTCCAGGCTTAAAACCAGGGTACTTCAAGGGCCAGATGCAGAGGAGTGGTATCAGGAGACAGATATCTAGTCTTGTGCACTCCCAGAGGCATTTGATGGGGCCACTGTGAGATACAGGAAGCTGGACTAGATGGGCCTTTGGCCTGATCCATCATGGCTCGTCTTATGTTCTTATGTTCTGTTTATTAAATCTCCTTTAATGGAAAAGGAGAGGGCTGTGCATGGGTGTTTTTATTTATTTATTTATTTATTTATTTATTTATTTATTTATTTATTTATTTATTTATTTTTACAACTTATATGCTGCCCATTATCCAAAGGTCTCTGGGTGGCTTACAACCAATGTTTTGGTGTTTCCCAGCATTATTACCCATCCTTGCCCAGAACAGATATATTATTGCCTGTTGACACATTATTAGCCAGAGCTGGAAAAGTTATCTTTAAAATACACACCTCTGGCTAGTCAGTATGACCACATTGGCTGGCGTATTCTAAGCTCTTCGGAAAACCAAGTTCCGCCATTTATATGTACGCCACAGGATGGTTCTGTTCCAGGACAGAGGAAGATGCGGTGAGGGAGGGGGAGGAACCCAGAGTCAGCAGATGGAGACAGGAAGGCAAGGAGGATGGGGAAGAAGGGAGAAAGACAGGCCAAGACAAAGGACATTTCCCAGGAAGAGAGAGCTGGCTTCCTGTGCCAGCCGGTTCCCTGATTAAAAAATTACACCATGACATGCACTCTCAGCCTGAGCATGAAACGATCATTAGGAATTGACACATAAATAATACATGCTAAAATGCTTCCATGCGCCCTCAATATTGACCTTCCTTAATTATTGATGGCGGGAATGTGCTCCCTGGAAACTCCACAGACAGGCCTCCTCCTGATTTCCCCTACAGGGTCAGTCCCTATGCCCGCCCACCCCACCCCCACCCCAGTGCAGCAATTAGGAAGAAAAGGGGGCCTTGTTCTCATTCATCATTACAAGCAGATTCTGGGCTGGAGAGCCAAGGCGCTACAAACCCTTTTCAGTTCGATGTGGACGGAGCCTGGGAAGAGAATGGTGTGATTAAGGGCTGCAATCCAGGTGTGGATTAGGTGGAATAATGAAGCCTGTAGTAAAACGCAGACTGACAACGAATGTTTGGGTTTTGGGGCAAAAATGCCGCGAAGTCCACAGCCAGCGCAGCTGAGGAGATGGGGCATGTCCGCAATATTGCTTTAGCCCAGGGGTATGAAGTGTTGGTCTGGGCAAGGATGTTCCAGAGAGAGAGAGAGAGAGAAAGAACATAATAAGAACATAAGAAGAGCCATGCTGGATCAGGCAAAGGCCCATCTAGTCCACCTTCCTGTATCTCACAGTGGCCCCACCTGATGTGTCTGGGAGTGCACGAGACTACATATCTGTCTCCTGATACCACTACCCTGCATCTGGTCCTTGAAGTACTCCAGTTTTAAGCCTGGAGATTACATATCTCCATCATGGTTTGTAACCTGTGATGGACTTCTCCAGGAATCTTTCCAAGCCCCTTTTGAAGGCATCCAGGCTAGATGCCATCGCCACATCTTGTGGCAGGGAGTTCCACAGACGAACAACACGCTGGGTAAAAAAAAAATTGCTTTTGTCTGTTCTCACTCTGCCAACCCCCAGTTTGAGTGGATGTCCCCTAGTTTTGGTATTTTGTGAGAGGGAGTAGAGTGTCCCTCTCTATCCACTTTACTCATGCCCTGCATTATTTTGTATGTCTCAAGAGATTACTGACTGGAGCTGGTTACAAAGGTCTTGCAACCCCCCCCCCCCATCCATAACAACAGTTTCACTGGCTGCTCATCCATTTCCAGGAGGAATTCAAAGAGCTGGATCTAACCTATAAAGCTATGAATGGCTTCATCCCAAGTTCTCTCAAGGACTGTGTTTCCTTTTATGACCCTGCTTGAGGAGAGGTCCTTTTCTCCATCCAGCCATGTTCACAGGTGTGCTTGGTGGGGGGCACAGAACAGGGCCTTCTCTGTTGCTGCCCCCAGGCTTTGCAACCACATATAAGCAGAATAAATATAAGCAGAACCCTTTGGTTTGCTTTACTTTGTGTCCTTTTTAAAGAGAAAGGAAGGGCAAAAAATATTTCAAAGAGATAAGTTATATAAATAGGAAGTATCACTGTTTATTTTCCTAGTTCTCACAGGTACATGAGCCCTTTAGATTTTGGCACCCTCTAAATCAGGCATGTCCAAACTTTGGCCCTCCTGATATTTTGGACCACAGCTCCCAGAATTCTAAGCTTAGATTGCCAGTGGCAAAGGACTGTGGGAGTTGCTGTCCAAAACATCTGGAGAGCTAAAATTTGGACATGCCTGCTCTAAATGTTGGTAACCCTCTAGCAGCAGTAACCCTCTAGCAAACCCCTAGGTCAGTGGTGGCAATCCTTTGGCACTCCAGATGTTTTGAACTGCAGCTTCCAGAATTCCAAGCCTAGATTGCCAATGGCAAAGGACTGTGGGAGCTGTGGTCCAAAACATCAGGAGTGCCAAAGGTTCGCCACCACTGCCTTAGATGCACTTAACGCTTAGGTGCCACTTTTTAAACTGATACAAAATAAATGTACATGTGTTCGTCTTTTAAACCTGCACCACCAAGCCCGACCTTGTTACTTTTTGTCCTCTTTCTCTTTGGCAGAAATAGAATCTTAAAACATTCTCTTCCTGACCTTTGGTGGAAGGGGGAATTTAATTACCCCGGATGGTTTACATTAATTATATGGCCTGTTTGTCTAAGATTAATCCTTCCCGGAGATCAATAGAACTGAGGTAAGTCCAGAGAAAATGGCCCCATGCAAATGCCACCAAAGGTCATAAGAAGCTTTCAGTACAAAGGGCAAAGGGGGCCAGAGAGACACTCTGTGACACATCTTTGTCACCACCCGCCCTGTGCCTTACTCTTCCTGTCTGCTCTGTGCAGCCACAGAATGATTTATCAGCTGCTTAGGGGACACATTAAAGTGCAGGCTTAAGATAGATCCAAATGAATAAAATTACCTGACCATGTGAATGTGGTGGATTTTTCTTGAATATTCAGGCCACAGCTGATAGAAAACTACCTATGAGGTATGTATCTCTCTCCCTCTTTGCGATTCTCTTATATACACTTTCGTTTTTTAAAAAAAGACACTTGTTTTTCATACCCCTTGAAAAATGTACACTTTATTTCTTTGTTCTAACTTTCTTTCTCTATCAGTTGATTTTATCTTTCTGAAAGGATATCATCTACTTATTAGTATTATGACATCATAATATTGGGTACATGAACCCTAGGTGGTTGGGATGAAATTTGCTACATGATCCTTAGTTGGTTGGGATGACATTTTGCTACTCGTGGCTTAGACCCCACCCCCTCTAAGGGGAAAAAACTTACTTTTAAATAGGGACTTAGTCTTGGGTCTTGGGTCTCAGCACTTGGGCATCAAATACTCAGACTCATTCTTGGTATCAAAGACTCAAATTTGGACTTGAGATTTGATACCAAAGACTCAAACTTGGGACTCAGACCCAAAGATGTGCCAAAATCCACCTGGGAAGCAGTAGGGTGTGATTATCTATCTATCTATCTATCTATCTATCTATCTATCTATCTATCTAT
>JAHTLZ010000204.1:9795579-9806258 GCA_023846285.1 Phrynocephalus versicolor | reverse complement strand
TATCTATCTATCTATCTATCTATCTATCTATCTATCTATCTATCTATCTATCTATCTATCTATCTATCTATCTATCTATCTATCTGTTTGTCTGCCTGTCTGTCCATTAGTCCAGCTGTCCGTCTGTCTCTCTGTCCATCTGTTCATCTGTCTGTTTAATAATGGCTTATATAACCAAAAAGACCCAAGACTGGCAAGCTAAAAACAGTAAGGGCACAACTATTATTTAAAAAATAATTCCAGACAATGAACAATCTTTCTTTTTTGACCCCCATCCCCCATCAGATTATTAGAGGAGTAAAGATAGCCTGAGCTATTGGGATCTACAGTTACCTCTACTACAATCACTCTACCTTCTGCCTTCGGGGACTTCTTTGCCCTTTGGTTACCAACCTCTTCCTCTCCTGTTTGTTCTTAGCCATCTCCAGTTGCAGCTAGTTTGCTACTACTATGCTTACCGTAGCAGCTGTGGCCACTTTTCCAGGTTCTTGCTTGGCTGTCGTTACTTACAACATCTGCCCCTCCAAAGCGCTACCATAAGGCGAGTGCATCAGCATGGAGGCCTTGCATTTGCCAGTAAGGAGCCTTGTAGGCACATTGACTATGGAGGCAGATGAGCTCCACCAGCAATTACTTTGAACTGTGTTCATTGGTCTTTTATTGCAGCTCATAGATCTTAATGGCGCTTTCAGATGGCCGTTAAAAAGGTGGCTTAAAGACTGGAGTAATCAGGCTAGCTCTCTTTGGGTGGGTGGCTTTTTCCCCTTAATTTCTCCACCCCTTTCCTTTGTCCAAAGCAACATAGCCAAACTACATTGTTTCAAGGTCACCCAGAGGTGATGTGATCCTCTGTACATCACCTTATGCTTTATTTATCACAGGCAGCAACAGCAATATGCACGAGCCACACCTGTCACGAATGACCAGAGGCTGGAAAAGTTGCTTTTCTGCACTATGGCTTCAAGAATCCATAAAGCAAAGCGTTTTGCTTATATATCGCCTCATATCACTTCAAGTAGTCTCTGGACGGTTTACAGTTTTTAATTACAGTATACAGGCTACACAGTATACAGGATGGAAGTCTGAGTCAACCATGAGCCTGCTACTTGGGATTGAACTCCAGGTCGTGAGCACAGTTTCACCTGCAGTACAGGCATTTAACCACTGCGCCATGACACTCTTTAGCCTTCAGCGACCATGGCCAATGTAAGAGGCCATTTTCTCCTGGACAGCATGAAACCATCATGTAGAAAGTAAGATTGAAGAACAGCTGAGGAAACTTAAGTAGTCCAGATGTTCTGGATTCCAGCTATCATGATCCCTCCCTAATAGCCACTCTGATTCAGATTTCTGGATCCTGAAGTCTAACATATTTGGAAAAATCAAAGATTCCTTAACATTGCATTACTTATAGAGGTTTGAGCTTGGTCTAGTTACTGCTCTAGCACTCCACTGCCCAGAATGTCAGGGAGCTGAAGTCCAAAAATGACTTCATGTTTTTGTTGAAGTTACTTCAGTCTTCTATGCTGTTCTTAGTAGACTTGGCTGGGAGTGACCTGTTGGGACTGTGGTGACTGTCAATCAATCCAGCAATTCAGTCTCAGAGTAAGTTATTGAGAAAGTAAGTACCAGTTGATTAGACATCTGAGTTATACACCCAAAAAGTGCTCACCCCCCAGAAAAGTGTCTTTTAGGAAGTGCCTTGGGGAAACTTTCCTCATTGTATCTATGAAGATTCTCAGTCATCCAGGTGAATTTATCTGGAAGTTGAGTCATGGCTACTGGACTTCTTTTTTGAGAGATAGAAACATTTCACTGCTCATCCAAACAGCTTCATCAGTGTGAATACAGCTAGTGCGAGTTCTCCATCTTATAGTCAGTCAGCTTTGACCTCTTGTCACCCTGATCTGAATTAGGCTCATAAGATGAACAATGGCCTGAATAGGCTCGTTAGGGAGACAATAGTATCCATAGCCTTAAGGTGAACAATGGCCTAAGGTGCTGAAACCTATCAAGAATGGGTCGTTAGCTATGGACTTGGTGGTGAAGGCTTTTTGATTTGCCTGGGTACTTTGGAAAGCACACCCTGATAAGTAGCTTATAGACTATGTCTGAGGCCGCCAACTCTGTTGAGGGAGGGGGTTTTGATGCTCACATGAATGGCTTCCCTTACTTCTCTCTCAAACCACCTCTCTTCTTTGTCTAATATGTGTACCTCCTCATCTTTGAAAGAGTGCCCTTTGTCCTTCAAATGGAGGTGTACTGCTGATTCTTGTCCTGAGCTGTTACCCCTCCTATGTTGGGCCATCCTCCTGTTTAATGGCTGTTTAGTTTCTCCAGTGTAGAGGTCTGAACACTCCTCACTGCATTGGACCGCATATATTATATTGCTCTTTTTATGTTTTGGTATCGGATCCTTTGTGGGTGTACAACCTGGACATCCAAAATCCAGTCTTCAACTAACATGGAGAGATTGTAGAGGAGAATCAAGGAAAATCTCTCTGCAAATGTGTTGCCTCCAGGCGCCCTGGAATCCATTTTATAGCCCAATGAATTGATAAATCAAAAATCACAAAAAAATCATCAATTCATATTCATCAGTCATCATACAAATCAACAAATTAGTGATTTTAATGAACTTTGCAATTCAGTTTTTAATGTGTGCCCATCTCTAGATGTAAGTCCTAGCTAGAGGAGATCCACTGAATCAAGGGTCAAAGATGCATTAGTTCAATGGATCCCCTTTATTTCGGGCTAGCAATCAATTTTAGGTGGATGTATCCATGGCAGCTCTTACTTCCCCTACATACAGAGATTCCAAAGAAAACATATCTCACTTGCCACTGTCCTTCCCCATCCCCTGTCCTTGGATTCATCTGATTGGGAGGCTAATTGGCACAGCTATGTATTTCTGCAAATCTACATGTCCGTTGCTTTAATTTGATAACTCGCTTTGTCTTACTGTGACCACAGTAATTGCCTTCTAAGATTAGCCAGAGTTGGCTACGCTTTTTCAGAGAGTGATGTGCAGAATCCTCTGTCCCTATACAGTACTTCCTGTGTCCATTCAATAAAACTTATTTTTTCAACATGGGGTGGACAAATTAGCTACTTTCACTTTTCCCTGCATTCAAACTCTGCATATTTTGCTTGGGAATGGGCTCCTCCTTTTCTTGGAAGGCAACAAGATCCCATGGGGATTTGCCACTAGAGGAAAATGCTGGGGAGATGATCTTAGCTAGTTCTCCCCTTGCTCCTACAGGTTTCCACTTCTCTAATGCTGTTCGGACAGATACTCCTGCCCTTCAGATCAAATAGAGGAGAGATGGCTGCAGAGGAATAGTGTCTTCACAAAGTCACCCCCTCTTGCCTTCTTCTTCATGGCAGTTACCATTTTGGAGGTGCTGTGAATCCATTCCAGGTTTTGGTCGCAACTTATTGAAGTTCTCTAAAATGTGAGACCTATTGGGAGGAATAGCAATCAGCACCTTGGAGAGCTCTTCAAGGGCTCCTTGCTGGACAGTGCAGAACAGAGAATGATCCAGAATGGATCATAAGAATGCCATTCAAACTGGAGTCAGTGGCCTCCACAGCCCTAAGTGTGAGCAGAGGGGACTCTCAGTTTGGAATGAGAAACTCTGCAGTCTGTGTGTCAGGTTTGGTCCAGTCCTGACCATAACTTTGTCTGTTTATTGGTGGTTGTCATGTGTGTTTGTGTGTGTGTGTGTTTGTGTGTGTGTGTGTGTGTGTCAGGAGCCTTGTGGTGCAGTGGTTACAGTAAATGCCTGTACTGTTGGTAAAACTGTGCTCACAACCTGGGGTTCAATCCCAGGTAGACAGCTCACGGTTGACTCAGCCTTCTATCCTTCCGTGGTCAGTAAAATGAGTACACAACTTTGCTGGGGGGTGGCAATGCATAGCCTGCATAATGTAACTAAAACTGTAAACTGCCCAGAGACTACTTGAGTGGTATGGGGTGGTATATAAGCAGAACACTTTGCTTTACTTTTGCTTTTGTGAGGAGAGGATATTCCTAGAAGCTTTCTGGATGTTCAGATATTCTATCAGCACTTTTAGAAAACCACAATTGAATATCTGGTCACATCTCCTTTTATAGTCTTCTCCCACTCACCCTTTGATTTTTAGGATAATTCCTAATACTGCTTTCAAGACAAGTGAGATATCTAAGGAGTGGTTTTACCAGTTCTATCTCGTCCTGCACTATGGGTTTTCTATGGCTGAGTGAGGATTTGAACCCAGGTCCCGAGAGTGCTACTCAGTCCATTAACTACCCTTGCTACCGGCATTTTTTGCTGTCTTCAAGGAGACACAGCAGCAATTCCAGCTGCTTTAAAGAATTATACTTACGAAGCTATATCTGTCTTCCATGCATTTATTAAAAAACACAAATATCTTCAGCATGTTTTCATAAATGTATCCGAGGCAAAATTCTTCTGGAAGGGAAGCAAAGAGAATCACAATGAAAGAGCCTTCTGGTACAGTGGTCCCCTGCCATTTCACGGATCATATACTGCAGTCCCACTATATTGCGGGACTGCAGAATATGGAAAAAGGCCCCCTGAGGTAAGGGGGGAAAGGCCTGTTTCAGGCCTCCCATACTTACCCTAGGACTGGCGCTGCTGCCCCGAACAGGCCTTTGAGGGCCTTTCTGGGCCTTCTGGAGGCCCCAAAAGGGCCTCTCCGTGAACCAGAAATGACTTCTGGTAAACCGGAAGTTACTTCTGGATCACCAAAAATCATTTCTGAGGCCTCCGAGGGCCTTTCTAGGCCCCCAGGCCTGACCCAACCTGTATCCGCATATCACGGATTTTCAGTTATTGCAGGTCGGGTTGGTTCCCTAACCCCAATAGGTGGGGGTGGGGCCACTGTACAGTGGTTTAACTGCTGTACTGCAGTGAAGACTTTGAGTTCAATCTCAACCTCATGGAGTCAGGTTGTGGTTGACTCACCTTCCATCTTTCTGAGGCTGGCAAATTACAGTTGGCAAGATGCTTGTGGAGAGTGGAAGTTAAAACATAACCTGCATAATTAAAAATGGTAAGACACCTAGAGACTGCTTTATGCTCTATGGCATGGTATAAAAGCAGTAGGTTTGCTTTGCTTTGCTGTGCTATGAAAAGTAGGCCGATGACTTACCAGTTCAAGGTCCTGGATGTTTTCATGGCTACAGGATGTGGGAAGGCATCGGAAGACCTTATCTATAGATAAACTGATGAAAGGCAGAAACACAGGGGGAAGGCATGGCAAATAGCTTGCAGTGACTCACATCATCTACTGCAATGAATGATTGGATAAAAGCCAGGCGAGAGTTATTTCCAGTTATTTAACTGTGTAGAAGGAATGCTATGATCTCATGATCCCAAGCTATAGCAATGGAATGAAAATCAAAAGTTCCAAGTGCTAAGTCAAACTGTACTGGGCAAGCGGGAAATGACGTTTTCCTATTCTTTCCTGTGATGAACAAAAACAACAGAGAAAAAGAAAGGATGCTGATATGTCACCAGAAGACTTTGAGCCATCAGTGTGAAAATGCAGCAGAGAAGGCAAATTCTGTTCTTATTCCTAGGGGCCATAGACAAATGTCTTTGTTGGTACATAAACACACTGCCTTTGTACAAGGATGGCTATATTTATCAAACTTTGGCATGCCATGCAGTGAAGAACAATGGCTGCCAGATGGATGATTAAATTATATACACAGTGTATTTGGGGGCATGGTGGCTCAGAAAATTGGCTTCTGATACTGGGTAGCCCTGCCTCCCTGGACCTTGGGACCTCATAAGCGGTGCAATATGTCTATGCACTAAACGTTTCATAACAAAATGACGAAACAGCAATTCGTTTTTCGTTTCGTGCCCATCTCTTTTTCAGGGCTTCCCTCCCCTGTCCCTTCCAGGTGCTGCCTCTGAATGAATGCCTTCCGAAGGAGGTGTGGCTCAGAAGCACCAGGCATCTGTTTTGTCAAAAAACAAACCAGTACCGGTTCAGCACTTCGTGCCCATCTCTAGTCTGAAAGATTTTTTCCCCTGGTACTGAGGTGCTGTGTGAACAAATCACCATTCCATTGTCATCAGAGATAGAGGGAACTTTTTAGAAGCATAATTATAGAATGGGGGGGATATTATTTATTTATTTATTTATTTATTTATTTATTAAATTTATATACCTCTTCCATCTAGCTACATGGCTACTCTGGGCAGTTTACAAACTGAACAGAAATCAAAACCATAAACAATAAAATACAATATCATAGATAAGCACAAGTATATAAATAAAAACACAATAACTAGTGAACAATATATAAGAAAAACATAGAACAGGAGCAAGATGGGCTGTAGATAGAAACAAAATAAATACATAATAGCAATCATTATTAGAACAGATTTTTTTGTGAGAGAGTTGCTGGGAAGGAAAAACGGATTAACATTCCCCAATTATGTAATCCACCCCCCGAAAAAGAAATTACCTTCTTCCACTATGGCCCAACAGTGTTGTTGTTCCAATAAAAGGGGGGAGATATATATTATGTGTATTGTCAACCTCTGCGTGCTTAAGCTACATATGCACCAAGAATCTGCCAACCATTTCCGGAGCTCACATTTCCATAGTGTGGTGGTGCTGTGCCCTGCTGTCACACTGCTAGCAAGGTGCTTGTTTGGAGCCAATTTTATGTATTTATTTAGGGTATTTGTTATCATGTGATCTCAAAGGGAGGGTAGCATTCCTTGGGCTAATTTTTTTTAAAAAAAACCGCTACTTCCGATTTCAGGAACACGCTTTGAAGCCACGCATTTCCATTTGCAAAAGGTCACGTTTCCGACGAGGAGTATCGGCAGTGTGCAGCTGAGTTTGTTTCTCCCTTTCCGTCCTGCTGGTTTGCTCCGTGATCAATAGCGCCGTCTAGACTCAGATGGCTTGGGAATCTTATTGCAGCTTAATGTCCCACCAGATCAGCTGCCCTGGATAAAAATGCTACCATCAGCATCCCGGGGAAGCTGAAGCCAGTTGGACGAATTGCTTTGCAGTGCAATTAACACCCAGACCAATCAGCTGCTCTTCTTTCTTACATTCTGCGTTAATTTTTTGTTTTGAAAAACCAAACCCTCAAGCTCTTAAAATTTTACACGCCAAGTTGAAGGACAAAAGGGCGTTTGCAGGAACATTTTAAACGCCCTTTGACAATGCCCTTTGGTTGAAGGCGGCTCTCGAGGAAATGTTGAAAATCCTGGCTTCTCCAGATCGCTCCCCTCGTGCCATAGGAGAAAGCAGTGGATGAGAACCTCCAGCTGCTATGCCAGGCGTGGGCCCTGAGGTCCCCTCACAGCCTGGAACACATGACCTGTTAGTAGAGATGGGCACGAATCAAAAAAATGGCATTTCGTTTTTCGTTTGTCGTTTGGAGGGTCCGTTTCAGTCCGCTTCAGTTTTTCGCGAATTTTTGCAAAAAATTCGTTTTCATTTTCGTTCGCTTTGTTCCCATTCCATTACCATTTATTTCATTTTTTGTGATTTTTTAAAGGATTTTAAGCAATTCACTCATATTGCAGTAACGGAAACAAAACGCACGACAAAATTTCCAGTGTTTCTGTTCGTTTCGTTTCATTTTAGAGACAAAACTTGTTTGTCGTTTCGTTACGTAACAAAACGAAAAAACAAAAATGGAAACAAAAAAATTGTTCGTTTTGTGCCCATCTCTACCTGTTAGTGTGACGTTTCCATTGTACATAAACACCCAGTGGCAGAGGACTGGGATAATGCAAGGAGCCTCGTGCCCTAGTGGTTCATCTGCAGTACTGCAGCCAGAACTCTGCTTAATCCTAGGTTCAATTCCTGGGACCCAGCTTCAGGTTGATCAGTCTTCCATCCTACTGAGGTCTGTAAATTGATTACCCAGATTGCTGAAGGGTGGTGGTGGTGGTGGAAAGGTGCAGCCTACATGAACCTCCTAGAACATGCTTTAAGCATTATGGCATAGTATATAAGAAGTACACTTTGGTTTTATAATAGTGGAAGGCTAAGGTACAACCCGTTGGTTGGTTGGTTTCTATTAAGCCCAAGATTATTGACTTATGCATTTATTTGAAGTCTTTTGTTTGTCAATACTCTCAAGCAGCAGAGCTCCCCAAAGGGTATACAATGGATTAAAATTATTAGGGACATTAACAATCCTTTAAAAAGCAGGTTGAAAACATTTTTAGACGCAAAGGTAGGCATCAGGTTAAAAGCACACCAAACTAGCTCAAATTTGCCTTCATTTTAGTACTCACAGCAAGAACCTAATTGTACAGTGGTTAAAATGCAGTACTGCTGTCAAGACTCTGCTCATGACCTGTGTAGTATTCCAGAGAGCATAAGAAGCCAGCCTGAGGTTGACTCAGCCTTTTATCCTTCTGAAGGTGGCAAATTGAGTACTCAGGTGCAGAGACTTAGCTAGAGTTTGGAGCGCCTGGGGACAAAGCCAGTTTTTGTGTCCTCTCCTTCCTCCGCAACCATGTCTCACCCACCCAGCATGGCCCCCGCATTCTCGCTCGCTCAGTCGGTCGCTCTCCAGGGTCCGATGGTAGACGTCAGGCTCCCCAGTGAGATGGGTGCTGGTGCCAGGTGGACGGGCAGACAGACGGAGGAGGAGCAGCCCCGAACTGCCACGCCCAGGGAGGCCCCAACAGACAGCGATCTCCATGCCTCTCTTCACTGAAATCAGGCACCTGGTCCAGGTCTGACAGTGTGCACCCCTGCCAGCCCCTGAGAACCCTCGGACCCACGTCTTCTTGTCTGCCTGCCTGCCCCCTGCAACCCCCGTCTGAGGGGCACACTCCCATTGGATAGCGCATCTCCTCCACCCCCCGCTAAGGATTGCCAAGCCTTAGCTGAGGGGAAAGGAGGACTGCTGCCGGGAGTGCGCCCTCCCCCCTCCAGGTGCCCCCAGATTGCTGAGCATCCGGCAAATGGATATAACCCTGATACAACCCTGCTCAGGGAGTGGAGGTGGAAGATTGTCACCTGTATAATTAAATTGTAAACTTCCCAGAGAGTGTTTTAGGTTCTGTGGGGTGGTATAGAAGTAGCAAACTTTGCTTTGAAGCAGAATTTATAAAGAAATACTATTACGGAGTAGGGATTTTGTGATGCTGTTACTTGACGTTGTAGGCAATGTAAACAATGTCTGTCATGTACCTTTATTTTGAAGGAAGGAAGGAAGGAAGGAAGGAAGGAACAAATGAACAAACGAACGAATGAACGAACAAATGAATAAGCAAGCAAGCAAGCAAACAAATGAACGAATGAATGAATGAACAAATGAACGAACAAACAAACAAACAAATGAACGAATGAACGAATGAACAAATGAACAATTGAATGAGCTGGAGCAAATATTGTCCCAAGACATCTGCTGCATTGTGCCATTGGGACAATATGGGTTGTACTAAGACCAAGAATTGGCCTGTGTCATTTTTGGTGAGCCAGTGATACTGGGGAGCTGAATGTTCATGTTATTTTTGGTAATAGATTGGCCCTATTCTCAATGGCTTCTGGAAATGCAAGACCTATTTTTTTTCTAAGCTCAGTGGGCTAGAGCACTGAAAACTGTCAGCTACAAAGTCGGCAGCTCAGCAGTTCGAATCGTGGGTGCCATGTAGCCAAGTGAGTTCCCACTGATAACCCTAGCTCCTGCCAACCTAGAAGTTTGAAAGCACGTCAATGCAAGTAGATAAATAGGTACCGCTGTAAAAAGCGGGAAGGTAAAACAGTGTTTCCTTGCAGCCATGTCGGCCACATGGCCATGGACTTGCACAACACTGGCTCTTCAGCTTGAATATGGAGATAAGCACCGCACCTAGAGTCGGACACAACTAGCATGCATGTGCGGAGGGATTCTTTACCTTTACATTTAACCCTAACCTTAACACTAACTGGTCTGCATATCCCCAAATGCACCAGAGTTCCCATTAGGTAGGAAAATGCCCCAGCACTTATTAAAATGTGTATTTTGCTTTGGGTAAGGATTACATTGAAAAGTGCTCTACAATGTTTAGGGAAGTGTGAATATTGAAGGACGTTTGTTGTGGCTCCCCTACTTATTCAAGGAGTTTCAAAGTTTCAAAGCAAGCCAAGAAGTACTTATCTCCCATCCTTACTATCTCCTAAAACGACAAAAAGCTCTCACTCCTCTGTCAACATTTCCTGCCTAAATGCTATTTCAGTTAATGAATGGGAGCTAAAAGCCATGTGTACCCGTCAAGTGACAGCAAAGGACTTGTAGTTCCAAGTCCAACACATTAAGCCCAAGATTAATTTTGAGCATTTATCTGTAGATAGGCATCTGAAATTTGGCAGCAAGCCCACGAAACACAAAAGATCCCTTTGTCAGTAGGAAATCATATTATCTCATTGGACTGTGTTCTCATGGTTTACATATCCTTCCTCTTCCCACATCCTTCTGTTCTTTCCCTTCATTCTTTTTTTAAAAAAATCTTCTTGTGAACAGAAGAATTCTATCAAGGAAGGGCATTATCGTTTGTTTGAATGTTTCCGGCAGACTTGCAAAGCCACACTTTGAACCTCAATAATTCACGGCTCAGATAGACTTCGGAAACATGGAATAATAATAATAATAATAATAATAATAATAATAATAATAATAATAATAATAATAATAA
>JAHTLZ010000204.1:9791788-9795569 GCA_023846285.1 Phrynocephalus versicolor | reverse complement strand
AATAATAATAATAATAATAATAATAATAATAATAATAATAATAATAAAAGAGATGGGCACGAAATGAACAATTTTTGTTTCCGTTTTCATTTTTTAATTTCATTACGTAACCAAACAACAAACAAATTTTGTCTCTAAAATGAAACAAAACGAACAGAAACACCGGAAATTTTGTCGTGCGTTTCGTTTCCGTTACTGCAATATGAGTGAATTGCTTAAAATCCTAAACAAAAAAATCACAAAAAATTGAAATAAATGGTAACAAAATGGTAACAAAATGAACAAAAATGAAAATGATTTTTTTGCAAACATTCGCGAAAAAGGGAAACAAACCGAAATGGACCCTCCAAACGACAAACGACAAACGGGATGCCATTTTTTTTATTTGTGCCCATCTCAAATTAATAATAATAATAATAATAATAATAATAATAATAATAATAATAATAATAATAATAATAATAATAATAATAATAATAATAATAATAATAATAATAATAATAATAAACTTAGAACTTCAGAGCTGGATGGGACTCAATGGATCATTGAGGCCTGCCCCTCTCAAGGACTCCCAGTGAGTGAATCTTTCTCATTCTTTAGCTCTGCAGCCAGAGATGCCAACAGCAACATTCCTGAGCTGTCCAAAGCTTCTTAGGCTGCTTTTACATGACCCCTAAAATCCGAGGCAAAGGGCTCCCAGATGCGGAGCTTAAAATTGTTTTCCCACCAGCTGGAGGACTTTAAAAAACATTAAGTATGACCACAGCCACCTAAAAATGCCCCAGCACATTTTACAAATACCTGGTCTCCGGAGGTAAAAAAAATTCCGATGCGGATTACAAAGCTGTGGATGCCGGGCTCTCCTCGCCTTCTGTTTGTTTTTGTTGTCCTCCAGCCCCTTTAACAGCCTGCAATCCCTACGGGGCTTCTCCAACGGCAGACGAAGGTGAGCGGAGGTGAGCCTGCATTCTTTTCTCCCTTTTTTTCTCCCTCCCCTCACTGGAGACAGGAGCAATGGAGTGCGGAAGGGTGGGAACACAGGAAGCAGAACAAACCCCCACAATCTCTGGTCCGAATTTAAGTTGCCAGCGGATTTTAGAGGTCGTGTAAAAGCACCATTAGACACAGGGAGTTCTGAAAAGAGGGATTCTGAATTAAGTTTGTAAAATTTACTTGGGGAGACTCCCAGTTCCCAGAATAGCTGGGGATTCTCAGACAATACTCCCCAGAAGTAACTCTTCTCCAGCTCATGTTCTAAGGCAAGCTGAGCCAAACATGTGCCTTCCTGTTTTCTGATCAAAATTGGAACTTTGGACAACAGTTTTCCTCGCCCATCAAAGAATGGAGTGGATTCAGTGAAAACCAAAACTCTTTTGCTATTCTCCCACCCCATCAAAATCTGCACTTGAGGGCAATCTCTATCCCAGGGGCAAGAGCTTCTCCATCTTTTAGGTCAGTGGTGGCAAACTGTCAGCACTCCAGATGTTTTGGACCACAGTTCTCCTGGTCCTTTGTCACTGGCAATCTCGGCTTGTGATTCTGGGAGTTGTGGTCCAAAACATCTGGAGTGCCGAAGGTTCACCACCACTGTGGTTAAGAAACTTAATCAATATGGAGAAGGATGCAGGTGCCCTGGTTGTGGCTCCTGCATGAAGTACCATCTTGTGCACTAGATATGTTCTAACTCTAAGTCTCTTGTCTGCTCAAGGGAAAAGTTGGACTTCCCCAATACTGCTGGTTCTTATGAACAAATCTTCTGGAATACATCTTGTTCAACTTGAACAAGTTGATATATGTCTTGTTGTGGTTTGTTGGACTACATCTCCCAGAATTCCTGAGACTGCACAGCCTATGGCCATGCTGCTGAAGGCCATAAACACAAAAACTGCACGCCTTAGCTCCTGGGAAATCTTTTGACTCCAATAAGAAGAAATGCTTCTCCATCAGAGGTGGGGGGACTCAGACACAATCTGTCTGCTACTTATCAAGCAGCCCCTTCATCATTCCCCAGATCAAATCATAAGCACTTCACATCTCCACCAACAAGGCCATAGCTAACAACCCATACTTAATGGGTGTTGAGAAAGGTTGCATAGGTGGGACTTTCACATACTCTCAGTCATTATCCACCTAATGAGCCTATTCAGATCATGGTCCACCTATTAACCTATTCAGGTTATTGTTGACCTAACGAGTCTTTTCAGGCCATTGTCCAACTTATGAGCCTGCTCAGACCAGGGTGATGTGAAATCAAGGTGAACTATAAAATGGAGGAGTCACCACTAACCTTCCTCAGACTGTTGAAGTTGCTTGGACAAGCAGCAAAACGTTCCAATCTCTCAGGAAAAGAAGTCCAGTTGCCATGATTCAACTTCCAGATAAACTCACCTGGATACATAAGAACATAAGAACATAAGAAGAGCCATGCTGGATTAGGCCAAAGGCCCATCTAGTCCAGCTTCCTGTATCTCACAGTGGCCCCACCAGATGCGTTTGGGAGCGCATGAGACTAGATATCTGTCTCCTGATACCACTCCCCTGCATCTGGCCCTTGAAGTACCCTGGTTTCTCCATCATGGTTTGTAACCTGTGATGGACTTTTCCTCCAGGAATCTGTCCAATCCCCTTTTGAAGGCATCCAGGCCAGATGCCATCACCACATCCTGTGGCAGGGAGTTCGTTAGACTAACAAGGTGCTGGGTGAAAAATATTTTCTTTTGTCTGTTCTTACTCTCCCAGCCCTCAATTTAAGTGTATGTCCCCTAGTTTCAGTATTTTGTGAGAGGGAGAAGAGCTTCCCTCCATCCACTTTACTCATGCCCTGCATTATTTTGTACGTCTCAATCATATCCCTCCTCAGGCACCTTTTTTCAGACTAAAGAGCCCCAAATCCAGATAGACTATATCCACCGGTTCACCCAAATCTACATGCCTGTTGGCCTTTTCAAAAAATTCTAAAAGATTTGTCAGACAAGACTTACCCTTGCAGAAGCCTTGCTGATTTTCTCTCAGCAAGGTTTGTTCTTCTATGTGTTTTAAGTTTTTCTTTTGGATGAGGCTTTCTAACATCTTCCCTGGGACAGATGTAAGGCTAACTGGCCTGTAGTTTCCCGGGTCCCCCCTCCTTCCTTTTTTAAAAATTGGTGTGACATCTGCTATCCTCCAGTCCTCCGGCACTGTGGCCAGTTTTAGAGACAAGTTGCATATTACCGTTAAGATTATATTTACCCTATGTCTGAGAAACTGGGATGTAACTTGTGAGCCTTCAAAACATGTTAGGCTATAAAGCAAAGCAAAGTGGTCTCCTTATATACCACCCCACACTACTTCAAGTAGTCTCTGGGCAGTTTACAGTTTAGTTACAGTATGCAGGCTACACATTGCCTCCCTCCCCCCCAGCAAGCTGGGTACTCATTTTACTGGCCTCAGAAGGATGGAAGGCTGAGTCAACCATGAGCCTGCTACCTGGGATGGAACCCCAGGTCGTGAGAACAGTTTTAGCTGCAGTACAGGCATTTAACCACTGTACCACGAGGCTCCACAAGTGTCACCATTGCTCATCAAGGTAAGGCTGAAAGGTGCTGACATCTGATGATATCTGATGGACTGCAGTCTTCTTCAGCCCAGTTATCATGCCAAGTAATTGGATTAAAACAATATGCCTAACTGCTGGTAGGGAACTTGTGGCTCAAAGGGTCCAGCTCTTGTCAAGGTGGTCCATTGGGGAATTGAACCCCCAACTTCTGACCTCAAACCCAGTTGCCTAAACCACTGAGCTATC
>JAHTLZ010000204.1:9776788-9786788 GCA_023846285.1 Phrynocephalus versicolor | reverse complement strand
GCTATCATGAATCTCACGTTGTATGCAGGCCTGCTTCAAAATTATGCAGCTAATTTTTAAAGCCAGCCATTCACTTTCATGGAAGGGTGAGTTTATGTCCTGGGATCTTCTCTTTACTCCAGCTGTATCTCCTGCTTGGCTCTCATGTGACTTATGAAAGCAAACCAGCTGACTGGGCTTTGCCTTAATGGCCCATTATTCTTCCATGAGGTCATGCTGAATCACTGCCGAACTGAATGAATTTTCTCCCAGCTTTGAATATCAAAAGGCTTGAGGTCATGCAGGATCCTCGCCTGGCTGAAGCCAAAGGACGTTCCTGATTATCAGCTACCACAAGCCACACCCTCCCAAGGTCCATGCAGCGGCTTGGACCTAGGCTGCTTTGAGTCACATCCTTCCAGTCAACGGCATCCTAAGTTCATTTCCAGGGGGAAATAAACACAGAAAAAGGGCTGCATGGGTCGGGACGCTTGGCAACTTTGGAATGGTGAATCACCGTCCGTCACTGTCCACGGTTATTCATTTATGGAGATGTCCGAGATGATTTCAGCGCTTCCGACAGAAGTATGAAGAAAGTAAATGACAGAGGAAGAGCAGGGAAGCCAAACCAGAAATGAAACAATAGCAGAGTCAATAGCGTCACCAATGATATAATGGTCTGGAAGCTATGAAAACATGTGGAGCAGCTGTCCTATTCTGAATCAGATTATTGGCCTCTTCAGCTCAGTGTTGCTTCCCCCCCCCCCCCCCCCACTGGTTCTGTTTTTAGGGGTGTTTTTGAGGTCCTGTGCAACCTTCAGAATTGTGTTGGGAGCAAGACACGGTTCTGTAAACGCATTCAAACAGGCCACCCTTACCTTAAGACCATCAAGTGTTTTTATTTGCTTTTTGAGGAGCAAATAGTTCCATTATTGCCTCTCTTATCAGCTTGGCAGGAACTACAGTAGCGTTTGCGCCCGAACGGATCCAATTGGGTCAAAAGTGATGCGAACGACGTCTCTGGGCCTTTGGAAGAGAAGCGCCAGCTGTTTGGCTCTTATCACCCAAACTACAAAGAAAATGGAGCAGAATGATATTGATCCAAGTACGGGGAGATAAGCCTGAAGGGCGTTTGGTTCCTGGTTTAGGCGCCAACAAACGCTAGAGGTTAGCCCAGTTGCTAACTTTCAGAGGCTTGGAAAAGCAAAAAGGAAAAGGTGATAAGCAGCTGCTTGCTATAAACACATTGTCATCCTTTTTTTTCCCTTTGCAGTTTGAAGCTGCATTGGAATTAATGTTTAGCAGCATCATTAGCTTTTTAGAAGCCAGCACAATTTCATGTCCTTCTTTTGACCAAGGGCAACAAAGGTGCATTTTCAAGGTGACTGGGTTTTTTTGACTCAGTGCATATAAGGCTATGACGGGCTCTCTCCTTTTCTTCTTCACCCCCCCACCTCGTGTGTGTGTGTGTGTGTGTGTGTGTGTGTGTGTGTGTAACACAGAGAGAGAGGGAGACGTGCAGAGAGAGAGAGAGAATGGAGAGGGAGAATTGCTATTTTGGGCTACTTAGGATCTTTTCACATGACCCCTAAGATCCGCTGGCCACTTAAATTCAGACCAGAGATCTTGGGAGTTCGTTGCTCTTCCTGTGTCCCCACCCCTCCGCACTTCCTTGATCCTGTCTGTGTTAGGGGAGGGAGAAAAAAGGGGACAAAAGAATGCAGGCTCACCTCCGTTTGCTGGTCCAAGCCTCCCCAAGCCCCGTCGTCGTCCTGATTCCTTCTCTTAAATGGGCGGGAGGCAAACAACAACAACAACAACAACAACAACAAACAGAATCGAGGAGAGCCTGGCACTCACTCCTTTACATCTGGATCTGGGATTTTTCACCCTCCAAGAGCAGGTACCTGAAAAGTGCGCTGGGACGCGCTTTGGTGGGCGTGGCCGCACTTAATTTTCTGTAAACTCCGGAGCTGGTGGGGAAACAATTTTAAGCTCCAGAGCTGGGAGCCATTTGCGGTGGAGTTTAGGGGTCGTGTACAAATACCTTTAGTGCAGAAATACTGGTCAAACAGAGTAAATGTACTGGTACATTAGCTAAAGCAGGATTTCTTAAGGTGATGTCCCTCAGATGCTTTTGACTACAATTCTCATCCAGGCATGTCCAAACTTTGGCCCTCCAGATGTTTTGGACCTCAGCTCCGACAGTCCTTTGTCATTGCAAATACAGGCTTGGAATTCCGGGAGTTGTGGTCCAAAACATCAGGAGGGCTGAAGTTTGGACATGCTAAGCCATATGGCGATTGTTAGGGATGCTAGAAATTTTACGTTAAAATATTTACAAGGCATAAGGTTTGGAAAGGGCAATTGGTTATATGAGTATTGAAGAGCTCTAGACTCAAATTCTCCCGATCTTAGCTATCTATTCTTGGACAAGTTGCTCACTTAACATAACATTTTGGTAAAAACTAAACTGGAAGTTTAGCAGAAAATAGGGGTTATGTATGCTGCTCTTGCCTCTTTAATGAAGGGGTGCTTATAACAGGTCAAAAAGATAAATAAAAGCCCGATGTACACTGACACAACACCTCTGTAAAATTTGGAAGAGAAGGTGCTCCTCATAACTGTGCCGTTAGCCATGTTGGAGAATTCTGAATTTCTGAGTAAATTCTTCTAGCCATGCATTAGGAATGGCAGGGATTCACATATTAAAATAGCTTTTAGTTCCCTAAGATTAGTCCACTCTTTTCTCTTCAACTGGCACTTACAGTCTCAATAACTCACTCAGAGATATTGGTGGTGGAAGGAATAAAAAGTGATATGACTTACAATGGCAGCAAGCTAAAACCATGACTGGTCTGAGCAACAGGCCTTAACCTATTCGCTGACTGTTTTCCAGCAGAGTCCCAGACTACACACTAACTGTCAGGAGACTAAAGGGAAAGGGGCAAGAATGAGAGCAGAGAGGTGAGTCTCTCTTTGAAATCAGAGAGTGGGGAGGAACAACTGGCTCCTGCTGGGTTGACTGACAGTCACTCCAGCCCAGAGAAGTCCCTCAAAGCCAAACCTACTAAACGCAGCATGTGAGGTTACAAAAGCTCCAACATGTTGCACACCATTCTTAAGGAAAGTATGGCATTCTAGACAACATGTGATTGATGAGAGGGCATAAAAAAAGGACGTCAACAACATCCAAGCAGCGAAGATAATGCATATCCTAGGACAGTGGTGGCGAACCTTCGGCACTCCAGATGTTTTGGACCGCAACTCCCAGAATTCAAAACCAAGATTGCCAATGGCAAAGAACTGTGGGAGTTGTGGTCCAAAAACATCTGGAGTGCCGAAGGTTCGTCACCACTGTCCTAGAACTTAGTGCTTCAAGCACTGGAGAAGATGGGGCCTTCCAAAGTGTTTGGACAATGCCTCTTTTAATCCTTTAGCTGTGACCTAGATAACAGGCCTCTCAGAACTTCAGGAAAATATATATCAAGAACTGTCCAGCTGTGGAGAACTTTCCATCAAGCTGGAAAGATCTCTAAGCCGCTTAGAGATCTCGACGATATTAAGCGGGGTATAAATATAATAAATAATAATAATAATAATAATGGTAATGCCTATATATTTTGAGAAGTTACAGCTCCATTCTGATAAGGATATCATCTGCCCATATGGTAGAGGTGTGGATAACAGAGATTTTTTTTTTTGCAGCTAATGTGTGTTCAGATATATGTACATATGCAGGTATCTGGATACTAGAGAATCCTTCTAGATCTGAACCCAGAATTTTAGGTCTGTAGTTAAAGTATAGCCCCGTTAGTGATTTGGCGGTGTGCTTAAATTGGGCAAGAGATCAGAATCTGCTTCAATTCTAGTTAGCAAACCCAGACACTTTTGGTGGGGCCACTGTGAGATACAGGAAGCTGGACTAGATGGGCCTGTGGCCTGATCCAGCATGGCTCTTCTTATGTTCTTATTCCAGTGAGAACTGCATGTTAGGTATGGTTGCTAAAGGGTTACACTAGCACGACCCCCCCTTTCCTATCAGAGAGAGGACCTCACAGTCCTGAGTGTTCCTCATTAGATATTCATTGCATTTTGTTTCCTGGACTCCTGATGTGCTTCACATCATCTGTCTCACTGACTCATTAAGTTATGACGTCTTTTCTGTTGATTCTCAGGGATCATAATGACATTTTTTCATATTTGCCAATTACGGCTCCCTGAACACACACACTCTTGGGCTCCTGCAGTTGCTACTAGGAAAAAAAAACTGGTCCCAATCTCATCCAGTCTGGAAAGCTCTGAGACGTGAAAATAAAGTGACTTGTCAAGAGACCTTGCGCGAGCCCTATTGATGGAAAAAGTGACACTAAAAGGCAAACATATTTCATATAGATGGCCTACACAGACACACCAGTTATTCTAAAGGATGTGGATGGAAAAACTCAACATACATACCCAGGGCATTGAATGGCACTTGTGACCCAGACCGCTGGTTGGCAGCTGATGACCACTGGAGAACTTTCTGGCTTGTCCTTTGGCCAAATGAGATGTGATTTTTATTCAGCACCTTGAGATTGCATGGGTGGCTTTCCTTTGCTCTTTTAGGCAATAGGTACCTGTGAAAGTAGCAGCTGCCTAGATGCCCTAAGCACATCCGATCTCGCCTGATTTTGGAAGCTAAGCAGGGTCGGGCCTGGTTAGTACTTGGATGGGAGACCACCAGGGAATACCAGGTGCTGTAGGCGCCTGGAGTAGGAACTGGCAAGCCACTCCAGTATTCCTGCTGAGAAAACTCCATGGACATGGGGTCACGAAGAGTCAGTCACAACTGTAACGATGCAACACACAACAACTGTGAAAGTAGGCAGACCAGAACTTGGAAACTTTTCTGGAATTACAGGTCCTTCTATTGACAATGGCCAGGGTGGCTGGAGAATACTGGACATTGTAGTCCAGAAACTATATTTTCAGGCTCTGAGACATATCAAAAGGAAAAGGGAGATTTGACCTTTAGATAGCTGCTGTGGTCCCACTTCTGATATCTGTGCCTGGTGGCTGCAATGAGTTATCTATGGATAGACTCTTTTTCTGATTCAGACTTCCTCAAAGCAGGTTCCTCCCTTTCAGTGATTGGACACAACCTACATCAAACATGCCCCTGGCCTCATCCTCTGCTCTTGGGCTTGATCTTGCTTCTTGACTTCATCCATCCACAGGATCTTCCAGATCCACACACATTTGGGGTTGCTAAGCTCAGATTTGGGGTTCATTCTCCAGATCCCAGACTTCAGGCCTGAAATATTGGGGAATGGGGTGGTGGTGTTGACCACGTTATCCTATTTCCTGTGATCCCTCCCCTACCGCACGGACACAGATGAATAATCCTGGAGCAGCATCACAGTCTCTCACTGGTGGTGTGCACATGCATGTGTGTTATTGCACCTCATGCTCCAGATGTTCCTGGACTGCAACTCCCAGAAGTCTTCATCACTAGCCGAGCTGGCCAGGATTTCTGAGAGTTGCGGTCCAGGAACATCTGGGGACCCACAGGTTGAGAACCACTGCTCCAGCACCGAACATAAGCTTCCCAATCTGCCTCATAGGAGGGCCATCGTTATTTCTTGATGGGTTTACTCTGCATCAGTTTGTCTTGGATGGCAGGATTTAGGATGGCAAATTGCAGCTGTGGAAGCACACCTCAGTGGCCAGGCTGTCTTGCTATTCCTTAAATTCTGATATACAATGTAGCTGTGCAGGTTTCATCATTTGAAAAACTATAGATTGGCTTCCATTTGGAGAGAATAAAGTCATGTGTGAATGCATCAGACGCTTGATGGCTTCAAGTGGGTTGCCCACTGATGCAAAAGCTTCCTACAATGGTACTTTACCAGGAGCAGAACTGCGTAAAGTGACAGCACCAGCAGCTCACTGAGTTTCTCTTGCAGAGGTAGGCTAACAGCACAGCTCCTGCATAGACACGTATATCAATTCACTGTTGAAATGATTGCGTCCATAAGACAACACAACTTCATGACATGAAAAACAAACCCGATTTGAGTAGAAAGGCAATTTCTTGGACCCCCATTGGATGCTTTCAAAGGAAAACCGAAATTAAAAAGGGGGAGCCGTGTGGCCATGACACAAAAAAGCAAGACCAAGCTATAGGTGATACCTTTATGTGTGTGTTGCGTCGTTACAGTCATGACCGACCCTTTGTGACCCCATGTCCATGGAGTTTTCTTGGCAGGAATACTGGAGTGGCTTGCCAGTTCCTACTCCAGGCGCCTACAGCACCTGGTATTCCCTGGTGGTCTCCCATCCAAGTACTAACCAGGCCCAACCCTGCTTAGCTTCCAAAATCAGGCGAGATCGGATGTAGTTAGGGCATCTTGGCAGCTGATACCTTTATAGGCCACTAATAAAAATGATTTTTAAAAACCATTGCAAACTTTGGTGGACAATTATCCACTTCTTCAAAGCAAGTTCCAGAAGTCCAAAACTGGCAAAAATGTGGTTTGCCAGGCAATTATTCTTAGATGTAAACTTCTTGGCAAGATGATTTTAGCCAGGGCACGTCTGCCTTGGATGAGGCGGGAAGTAGCAGACAACGGAACATTAAGTTTCCTCCAGAGCTGACCGAGGTTCCAGAAAACAGCTTTTCCAGATTTGAGACCCCAGAAAAAAACACTGAGCAGTACAGAGTAGAAAGCAGAATTTCGCTCCCAGGTCAAGAGAAGTTGGGTAGGGAAGATGGAGGGAGTAAGGTTGGAATACGAGGTAGATCCACTGTCTAATCCTAGGGTACTTTTTACAAAGGGTCTTTCATTCACTATGTTTTGGGGGAGAGGCTGTGACTTCCATGGGTGCTTTCTCTTAGTTCTACCACAGTTCACCACCAGGAAACTTTTAAACTGCTTTCATAAGGTAAAAGGGTAAAGGTTCCCCGCGCACATGCGTGATAGTCGTGTCCGACTCTCGGGGCAGTGCTCATCTCCATATTCAAGCTGAAGAGCCAGTGTTGTGCAAGTCCGCGGCCATGTGGCCAGCATGGCTGCAAGGAAACACTGTTTTACCTTCCTGCTTTTTACGGCGGTACCTGTTTATCTACTTGCATTTACATGCTTTCAACCTGCTAGGTTGGCAGGAGCTGAGGTTATCAGTGGGAGCTGGCTCCACTGAGTGGCACCCGGGATTCGAACTGCCGAGCTGCGGACTTTGCAGCTGACTCTTTTCAGAAGCCTTATTCCATCGAGCCACGAGCCACCACGCCTCTGCTAGCCACCATAGTATCACTCTATTGCTCTGCTATATGCATACACCCATGTGAAACTTTGCAATTTCCTTTCACAGGGGAACGGCTGTTCCAAATAGACCCCCACACTCGTAGCACGACCCTCCTGCAGCTGCTTGGCTGTAATTTGACATGCGTCCATCCCTTCCAAAGAGGCCTCTAATTTCGGCAATTTCTCACCATCGTGACAAAAAGAAAATATGTGTCATTTTTGTTTCATTTTTGTAATTCCCAAGCTAGTTAATGATAAGCACAAATCTTCAGAATGTTCACATCTCAGTCATTCTCAACTCAAAGAGTTCTGCTTCCCAGTAGTTCTAATCAACGGAATCTTTGTGTGAATCTGGGGAGGTCTATGGGCCTTTTCACACAACCCCTAACATCCGCTGGCCACTTAAATTCGGACCAGAGATCTTGGGGGTTTGTTGCTCTTCCTGCGTCCCCACCCCTCCGCACTTCCTTGATCCTGTCTGCGTGAAGGGAGGGAGAAAAAGGGGGACAAAAGAATGCAGGCTCACCTCTGTTTGCCGGTCCAAGCCTCCACAAGCCCCGTTGTCGTCCTTCCTTCTCTTAAAGGGGCGGGAGGCAAAAAACAACAACAAACAGAAGCGAGGAGAGCCGGGCACTCACTCCTTTACATCCGGATCTGGGATTTTTCACCCTCCAAGAGCAGGTACCTGAAAAGTGCGCTGAGACGCGCTTAGGTGGGCGTGGCCGCACTTAATTTTCTGTAAACTCCGGAGCTGGTGGGGAAACAATTTTAAGCTCCGGAGTTGGGAGCCATTTGCGGCGGAGTTTAGGGGTCGTGTACAAATACCCTATGCAGCTATGAAGCTGTCAGTCTCCCCTAACTGAGCAAGCGGTGGGGTGGGGAATATATGACAATCCAAACTAGATAGCACAAATGTGGTTTAATAGCCCACGATTCTTTCCCATACTTTCAAGTCCTAAACATTCTTGCCCCCATGGGGAAAAATTATGTAAACTGCTCTGAGTAGTATTTTATTAGGTTGGGCAGCAGCCTATAAGCTCAATAAATAAATTGAATAAAAATCTGTCACTGGTATTCCCCCACCCCCATTTTGTTTTCTTTTCAAAAAGCTCACATGCCTTCCATCACAATATAATAAATACATTTATACATTTGGTCAAGTTTTGTGACAACAGCTCCCAAATTAAATAAGGTTTTGATCTATCTCCAGTTTGGGATTACAGTTCCTGATCTCCTGATCTGCTGACAAAGATTTGAATGGGATCTCGGGGTATGAGAGGCAATAGTAGATTAGCTCTACGCTGACCTAAGTGTGTCTACCTTCAGTTGGTGAATAGGCAATTGAAAAATAAAATGAAATAAATGCCAAGAGACTGATTCAGTCAGGCATCACAAAATCCGTGGCCCCACATGCTTTAATCAGTGTGTGCTAGCTCTCCCCTCCTCCTTTGTCTCTTTGTTATAGAATCATAGAATCATAGAGTTGGAAGGGACAGATAAGGCCAAAGGAATCCAAATCAAAGCAGATCTGAGAGTAGATCTTGTCCCAACCTGCGGCTCCACAGCCAGACACCTAAGCCACTGAACTACTCACACAACAAAGCAAAGTGTTCTGCTTATATAATACCCCATCGTGGTTCAAGCACTCTCTGGGTGTTTTACAATTTAATTATGCAGGCTATACATTGCTCCCCACCCAAGCAAGCTGGGTACTCATTTTACCAAACTCAGAAGGATGGAAGGCTGAGTCAACCTTGAGCCGCCTACCTGGGATTGAACCCAGGTTGTGAGCACAGTTTTACTTACAGAACAGGCATTTAACCACTGTGCCATGAGGCTCAACAGGGCTAGAGTGCTTGACACATGGTCTTCACATACTTTAAACTAGTACTGCATGTCCAAATAGAATTAAAGCAAACCTCTCTTCAGCCTTGCTTTAAAACAGGGATTCCAGGGCTGGGTCCCCAGATGTTCATGGACTAAAACTCCCAGAAGCCTTCACCACTGGCCAAGATCTTTGGGATTTGTCATCCAGGAACAACTGGAGACCCAAGGTCGCGAACCATTGCTCTAAAATAATCCAAAAATCTAAATGACATTAAAGCATATAGGAAGGTTGGAAGGGGCAAGTTGGGAGGTGCACACCTACAAGGTTGAGGATGAGAAGATTAACCCTTTCCTTCAGTGCCAACAGGCCTCGGAGAAGATTTGGCGAGTGAAAGTTCTAATATAAGAAGGACCATCTAGTCCAACTTCCTGTATCTCACAGTGGCCCCACCAAATGTGTCCGGGAGCCCACGAGACTAGATATTTGTCTCCTGATACTACTCCCCTGCATCTGGTCCTTGAAGTACCCTGGTTTTGAGCCTGGAGATTACACATCTCCATCATGGTTTGTAACCTGTGATGGACTTCTCCTCCAGGAATCTGTTCAATCCCCCTTTGAAGGCATCCAGGCTAGATGAAGTGTGAGATTATTGTATGCCAACACCCTGCCTTTGTGGTCCTTATCTGGTCCACCCCACCTCCCATGGATGCTATTGGGGGGGGGGAATCCATGCATATTAATTACATAGACATAATTAGCATCATATATGATATGGGTATAGATGCTGCCCTGTGTTTTTCTGGGTGTTTAAATAAATTAATATGCTGACTCATCAGATGCAATTGCAACAGCAAATGATGTCTATCTATCTATCTATCTATCTATCTATCTATCTATCTATCTATCT
>JAHTLZ010000204.1:9736734-9774683 GCA_023846285.1 Phrynocephalus versicolor | reverse complement strand
CTATCTATCTATCTATCTATCTATCTATCTATCTATCTATCTATCTAAGCCAAGTGTAACAAATTACTGTCATGGTAGAACTGTATGACCATGGCCTGATCAGGGAATGGCATTGCGGGGATAGATGGAGGGAGTGAATCTGAGTTTCATCAGCCTAATGAGAATTTGTTCTTTTGCTGTGCTGATAATGCAGACATGAGCTGGAAAGATAAAAAAAAAGTTGGGACTGGGGAATAAATTCAATTATTCTACATCACTGCCAATTCTATCTCAGCCAGAAATGTGTCGTGTCTTTCCACTGTCTGAAAGTGTGGAACAAAATGCATCATTGTCTCCTGGAGCAAATGGTCCTGGAGCCCATACTTGAATAATGGGAACTAGTGGTGAGGATCCCATAGAATAAGAACCAATAAAAAAGAAACAAGGTTAATCAATCTCCATTGAATTTCGCGTTCCTAGTGGCACAGCTGGAAAAGAGTGTTGAAGAGGGATTGTTGTGTCTGAGAACTCACAGAATTGTACAGCCTGCAGGAGAAAAGAACCTGGGGGCATTCCGGAAGATGTGAATTCAAATAAAAATACATTTCCTTTTGAAGCTGTCATTGAGACTCAGGCCGAACCAGCCTCCCCTCTATCAGTATTCGGCTTAGAAAACAAAGACCAAAAATAAAGGTGTAGGGGAAACGTCATTAAAGCAGCGGATCACTGTTAAATAGAGTCCCTGCTGTGATTTGCCACACTATTTCTCATAAAAACATAAGAACATAAGAAGAGCCATGCTGGATCAGGCTAAAGGCCCATCTAGTCCAGCTTCCTGTATCTCACTGTGGCCCCACCAAATGTGTCCTGGAGCACACAAGACTAGATATCTGTCTCCTGATACCACTCCCCTGCATCTGGCCCTTGAAGTACCCCAGTTTTAAGCCTGGAGATTACATATCTCAATCATGGTTTGCAACCTGTGATGGACTTTTCCTCCAGGAATCTGCCCAATCCCCTTTTGAAGGCATCCAGGCCAGATGCCATCACCACATCGTGTGGCAGGGAGTTCCACAGACTAACAATGCACTGGGTGAAAAAAAATTCTTTTGTCTGTTCTTACTCTCCCAGCCCTCAATTTGAGTGTATGTCCCCTAGTTCTGGTATTTTGTGAGAGCATCCCTCTATCCACTTTACTCATGCCCTGCATTATTTTGTACTGCACATGAGTTGGCCAGCTTCATGCACAACAACGAATCCAAGTGGGCAACTTTTAATTAGCAGGTGCAGCTCAAGAGCCTTGTGGCACAACAGTTCCACTGCAGTACTGTAATGAAGACTCCACTTACAATCTGACTACAATCCCGATGGACTCTGGTAGCTGGCTGAAGGTAGACTGAGCCTTCTGTCCTTCCCAGGTTAGCTCCTTGGATCAAGTAGAAGGCTTCAATGTGTAGCCTGCATCATTAAATTATAAGTGCTTTAAGTGCTGTGGAGTGGTATATAAGCAGCACCCTTTTACCTGCTTGGATCCCAGTTTGCTCAAAAAGCGGTACGACTCACACGCAAGAAGGAATCCCATGAGGAACTGCAAAGAGGAGATGACACGCTGCCATTGCGATGACATCATTTCCCTTTCGGGAGTCCAAGTTACACAAGAGGATTTGGGCTCACGGATGGTAGAAACCACATCTACATATGGTTCCAGGATGCCATCAGGTCCTTGGCCAGAGGCCAGCAGTAGGTGCCCCCCTAGAAAATGTGGGCTTTCTGCTCACATCTAGGAATCTACCCTCTTTGATATTCTACCATGGCACAAACAAATATGAGGGGGAAGGGTCTGGAAAGGGCAGCCAGTACTTGGTTCCATGGACATAATGGAGCAGAGATGCTCTGGAACAGCATTTGTTGATTCGACCACTTCCCTGAGTCATCAGACGGAGGACTCTGGCGTTGTCCGACTCCCTGAGGTGCTTCACACTCCAGGAGGCCATTCCCTGCACTTCACCCTCCTCTAGGGTTGATTTCTTTTCAATAGTCCCATTTCAACCACAACCTTAAGGGAGGGCCAGTAGCCCCTGATGGGAAGAAACCACAAAGGTGTCTCTCCATAGAGGGAGGCCTTTCTCCAGCGATCTGCCTGAAGTGCTGCCTTTGACATGGAGGTCTCCATTCTCAGGCAAGCAAGCCTCTTGTAGCTGTTGAGGCTGGCAGTCCTGCCGCCCATCCAACCAGAGCAAAGATTGGTCTATCTCTCCTGTGCCTCTAGGCCAGGGGTGGCGAACCTTTTAGAGACCAAGTGCCCAAATTGCAATTCAAAACCCAGAAATTATTTCTCAAAGTGCCAATACAGCAATTTAACCTGAATACAGGTGGGTGTGAAGGGGCGATGTTGGGTGCCCACAGAAGAGCTCCAAGTGCCACCTTTGGCACCCATGCCATGGGTTTGCCAACACTGCCCTAGGCCGAGTCCAGCCATTCTCCAATCTCAGGCAGTAAGTCTCTACCCGGGACTCCTGACCATCCTCCTTATCCTGTCCTCCGCCTGTCTACCTGCCCACCTCTACCCCATTTCACTCTTTCCACCCCACCTGGGTCCTCTTATCCCATTTCACTCTTTCCACCCCACCTGTGTCCTCATCTTGCTTGAGGTTTTTCTCCTCCTTACTCACACCCAGGTGCTCCTTTCTCCTACCCTGATGTCCTGACACCTTTGGCATCAGAGCTGGCTTGTGCTCTCGCGGAGATGTTAAGACAGGCCAGACAGGCCACCAGGTATGATAGGAGTTCCCCCTTCACACTGTACCATATACATTTTCTTGCTGATGTATTGTTCAAATGCTATACATGTCCTTCCTTCCTTCCTTCCTTCCTTCCTTCCTTCCTTCCTTCCTTCCTTCCTTCAGTTCTTTTAGATCTTTAGATCTTTTGTTTCCTTTGGTCTGTTTTAATGGACCTTTGGTCTGTAACATGTTGATCTTTGATCAGGGGCCTCTTGGCAACCCGTCAAAATGGTGCCTGTCATCCTGCCATCTTATTTCCATATCCCTTTTCTGAAGGGACAGCAGTGATTCCCCCTCTGGAACCAGCTTCAGAGTCAAGGCATTGAAAAATCAGCAAAGGTTACTATAAAGGGAAACATTCAACACTCTCATTGGCTTTTGTTGCATGGAAAAGAGCTGATCTTTAATATATGGGGTCCCAGAGGCTGGGGAATGATTTATTTTATTTTATTTTTTTTGGCTAGGTCTCTCACACCACTCAATGCGATGGATTGGCTTGTGGGCACAAACGCCTTCTCTGCAAGATGACAGGGGAGAGAAAGGGAGGGAATTCGGAACACTCCCAGTTCTGCTCGGTAAATGCAGGTCTAGAAAATAAAGTATTTTCCTGTGTATACGACTATTTTCTTTTGTCTAAAATTGTTAGACTAAAGATTGAAGGTTGTCTTATATACAGAAAAAGGCCAAGAAGAGAATCACGTGGTTGCGAAACTGTAATTTTGGGTTAGAAAAGTGGAGTGTCATCTTATACAATGGGGTGTCTTATACAGTAGATGGAAAAAATATGGTATTAATTAATTAATTAATTAATTAATATAGCTTGTATGCCGCCCACTCCCCAAAGGTCTCTGGGTGGCTCACAATCAAAGTAAACAATTAAAACATCAAAATTTAAGCAAAAGTAAAACAATAAAAACATAAATACAATAAATACAATACATTAAAACACAACACTAAAATTGCCATCAGGACCCACAATCATCAGTTAAAAAACTTCTGGAACAGGAAGGTTTTTACCTGGCGCTGCAATGTTATTAATGTCGGCGCCAGGTGGGTCTCACTTGGGAGGGCGTTCCATAGTCTGGGGGCAGCTGCCGAAAAGGCCCTATACCTGCAATATGGTATTTGCAGGATGATGACCTCCCAAGCCCAGGATTACAACATTTTGTGTGCACAGAGGCAGATGCCTTTAGTGGCCAAACAGGGATAGTCATACAAAGTTGGTAATGTAAGGATGGTGACCACCTAGTTCAGGGATGGTGAACCTTTTTGATACCGAGTGCCCAAACTCGGTGGTGCCAGGGGAGGTCAGTGGCAGTGGAGGATGGGGGTGGGGGGACGAAGGCAGCAGGGCGGCAGGGCGGCGGGCTCAGGGTCATTGGCAGCGGCGGCAGTGGGGCAGGGATGGCAATGATAATGGTGGCAGAGGCAGGGGCAGAGGCAGCAGGGGCAGCAATGGCAATGGCAATGGGGTCAGGATTAGCAGTGGGGGGTCAGGATTGGCGGCAGGGGACAGTGCTGGGGGCGAGGGCAGCAAGGGCGATGGGGCGGCAGGGTCAGGGTCATCGGTGGCGGTGGCAGTGGGCAGGGATGGCAGTGGGGGTCGGCAGAGGCGGGGTCGGCGGTGAGCAGTGGGAGAAAAAAACGGCATTTAAAATCCCCCCCCCCAATGCTCGTCTGGCTTGGTGGAAGGCAGCGCCAGAGTGAGGCTGGCCGTGGGCGAGCGGGGGTCGAGGGGAGGGAGTGCCTGCCCTCAGCCCTCCAAGCACCGGTGGAGGCGACACGTTGAGGGTCCATTGGCACCCCCCCTTGTGGGTTAACACAGCTGAACCGGGGGGGGAGAGAGACGGGGATGCCGGAGCCGTTTAACAAAGCAGGTAACGGGGCGGGGTTGAAGGTGTCCCTTGGGAAGGGGGCGGCTGCTGCTGTGCACAAGAGCACTCTTGCCTGGTTCCCGCTTTCCCCCCCCCCCCGCCGCGTCCTCCTGTTTCGGAGCGGAGCATGCCCCAGCGAGAGTGGGTGGAGGGGCAGCGGTGGAGGCGGGGTTGGCGGCAGCAGAGGGCGGCGATGGGGACGGCAGTGGTAAAGACAGCCTGGCACATGACATGCTCCCTGCCCCCCCCCACTTCCCCCCCTGCAAATTCCTCATGGCTGGTCCAGCAGAGGGGGAAGTGGGGGGGAGGGAGCATGTCGCGTGCCAGGTGAAAGCTCTCCGCGTGCTACCTTTGGCACGCATGCCATAGGTTCGCCACCCCTAACCTAGTTCAATGTTCTCCATGGCAGCCTTTCTCCTCTTCTCTTTTAGTTGTTAGTTACTCATCACAAATGTACCCAATCTCTTGATTTGGAAGCTTACACAGATTCTGGCTAGGCTAATACTTGGATGGAAAAGTACAGGGGTCTCCAAAGAGGACCAGAAAAAAGACTCCAGTCAAAAAAAATCCAGATAGCTGCTGCCAGTCCGATCAAGCAATACTGGGTTAGTTGGACAGCTTCCTTTATTCCTCCTCTTGCCTACTTATTTCTTCCAGATGGGAACATGGTGGGTTTACAAGGGAAGTGGCTGAATGGCAGCAGAATCAGTGGCAATCATATCAGAGTGATGCAGCGTATTAAGCTGTATCCTTCGTTTCCTTTTCAATACACAAAATGCCCTTGTTTGGGAAAGAGGACTTCCTATGCCCATTGAGTCTTCCCATATAATTTGGGTGACTGGAAAATCAGTGGCCAACTCATAGAGACCCCTCTGGAGAAGGGGAAATGCTCCCCTTCAGAAACTCATTTGGGGATTAAAAAGCAATTTCATCCAAAGTCAACTGAAAGAGGCAGAAAGAGAGGAAGAGAGAAGAAGCTGGATATACACAGAAACATTCCCAAACTGCGCCTTGCACAGTCCCTGCCAGCCTTTCGGAAGGCCTTGAAGACGATCCTCTTACAAGAGGCGTTTGGTGACTTAATTTAATTTCATTCTCCCTCCCCCCCTTTTTCTCCTTTTTTCTGCCATCTGTTCATTGTTCATTGTTCTGCTAGCGCCGAATTTTTATATTTCTTTATATTTTTATATTGTTGTTAGTTGTTAGTTGTTTAGTTGGTAGTGATTATTTGTTGTTTGACCTATTTGTTGTGAACCGCCCAGAGTTCCTCCGGGAAGACGGGTGGTATATAAGCCCTAAAAATAAATAAATAAATAAATAAATAAACCTTGTTGGCCACTCAGTAGCTTAGGTATGTGGTTGCGGAGCCAAAGATTGGGAGTTCAATTCCCCGCTGTGCCTCCTTGAAAGGGGTTGGACTCATTGATCCATAGGGTCGTTTCGAGCTCTGTAGTTCTAAGACTAAGATTAACTAATAGAGATGGGCACGGAACGATTTTTTTGGTTTCATTATTCGTTATTTGGTTCGTTACATAATGAAACAAATAATGACCCTGGGGCAAATTTAACACGAACCGAACCGAACCGAGAAAAATTGGTTCGGTTCGGTTCGTTTTGTTAATGGGGGGGCGGAGATGTCTCCTACCAGGTGCTGGTCTGGAGGTCCTTTTGTGCTGAGCTGCATGGAGGGAGCATGCACCTCGTCGGTGCCATCGAGGGACGTGGCAGGATTGAGCCTCAGCCCAGCCCTGGGAGGAGGGATAAGCAGGCCACGTTTAGGCAGCCAGAGCAGCGTCGCTTTGAAGCCACCCCCTTGCGCCTCCCTCCCGCAGCTCGTTATCGTGGGGACGATTGGGAGGGGAGATAAGGAGGCCGCACAGTGGGCGTTATCACAGGGCCGATCGGGAGGGGAGATAAGGGGCCACGCAGTGGACGCTGGGGGAAAAGCAGGTAAAAATAAATAATGAATTAACGAAACAACAAAATGAATTTTTCTGCAAAAATTCACAAAAAACGAAACAAATGAACTGAACTCCTTAATGAAATGAAATGAAACACCATTTTTTCGATTCGTGCCCATCTCTATTAACTAAGATTGTCACTCTCACCACCACCACCACCACCACCACCACCATCTCAGAACTGGAAAGGACCCTGTGGATCATCAAGTCTCACCCCTGTCAAGGAGGCACAGTGGGCAATTGAACTCCCAGCCACTAATCCTGTGGTTCTCCACCTGTGAGTTCCCAGATGTTCCTGGACTACAACTCCCAGAAATCCTGGCCTGCTCAGCTAGTGATGAAGACTTCTGGGAGTTGCAGTCCAGGAACACCATTGTATGGCAGCTCTTAAATGCTACATGTCAGTGCATGTCACTCACCAATGCTGTCAGATAGTAAGCTCTGTTGCATTTTAACTATCAAACACAAACCCCATTCCATGTCAACTACCAAGAAAGCTCGATAGCACACACGTCACATATTAAATATTAATTTTGCCAGGCAGTGCATACATGCTGTGTTTCAAATGCGATCTGATGCCAAATCGCTTTTTTATATCTGAGTTTCTGACACCTGTCAAATAGGGAACACCTTTGTGTGTCAGCTATTGGGTTTTGTCAAAATGTGTGAAACAGGAATACCCCTGGTTATAAATATGCAGGTACTGAATCGTCGGTTAATAATATACAGCAAACTTTGAAAGATAAAAGAAAGATCCAGAATCAAAACAAATTTGCAAAGCAAATTATTCACAGGTACATCCTTGACAAAGAGGGTGCAGATATAATTGGTTGGTTTGAACAGATACTTATATCTGGAGGGAAGGAGGAAGGGAGAATAGATAGAATACATAAGAACATAAGAACAGCCTTGCTGGAACAGGCCACAGCCCATCCATTCCAGCATTCTGTCTCACACAGTGGCTCACCATTTGCTTCGGGGTCTTCCCGAGCAGATGTCTTCACCTGCTTATGATTCCCCACAAACGGCGCTGACTGAGAGATATCCTTCCTATCTCTCCAACCTGGGAGAACTCCATGAATTTGTCCAATCATTTCTTAAAGCTGTCAAGGCTGACAGCTGTCACCACTTCATCTGGCAGGAAGTTCCAAAGACCAGTGATCCTCTGCGACCTTCCCTTAGAAGATAAAGGACTGTTACTGATATCTGAAGAGCTGCCCTTCAACTATGAACTAAGGACCATGTGAGCAGTTTCTGAAGCATCAAGCATTTGCTTTGGGAATGAAAGCTCTGTCAAGAACAAGAAAATAGGATGGAAGATGCCAATAGCTTAATACGTTTGCATAGCAGAAATGTTTCCCCCTGCTAGATCTGAAATCACAGACGAGCTGCCTGGGCTGTAATAGTGGCTCTGGAAATGTGAGATTAAGATTCCGTCGACGTGAAAAGCATATTCATCCTGGGCATCGTGTTTATTGGACGTTAAAGGCTTCCACCAGTGCAGGACAAGTAGGGAGTGAGGGTGGAATCTGGGAATGGAGATCTTTGAGCTGAAACTCCCAGGATGCCACAGCTGCCATAGACCTATCAGGTGCCAGATTCTGGAAACTGTAATTCAAATAAGTCACCTTTCTAAATTCTGCCCTTAATACTAGATAATGTATAAAGGTAAAGGTTTTCCCCCGTACATGTGTACTAGTCGTGTCTGACTCTAGGGGCGGTGCTCATCTCCATATTCAAGCCAAAGATCCACTGTTGTGCAAGCCCATGGCCATGTGGCCAGCGTGGCTGCAAGGAAACACTGTTTTACCTTCCCGCTTTTTACGGCGGTACCTATTTATCTACTTGCATTGACATGCTTTCGAACTGCTAGGTTGGCAGGAGCTGGGGTGAACAGCGGGAGCTCGCTCCGCTGCATGGCACCAGGGATTCGAACCGCCGAGCTGCCAACTTTGCAGCCGACAGTTTTCGGAGGACTTAGTCCACTGAGCCACCAGATAATGTATGGAGCAGTTTAAAAGCAGTTTAAAAGCACCAATGCAGATATAAATCATTGAGGACCCATAGTATTCTATGCACCTTCTATTTCAATGCAACTGGCCTGTATGTAAACTGATACATGCAGCAGCAGTGTAGAAAAGACATATAGGGGTAAAGGTACCAGCCTAGAGATGTATTATCATCAGGGCTCAAATCCTCTTGTGCCATTTGTGTCTGACAAAAGGTAAAATTGTCACAGGCAGGGGATACTTTTCAATAATTTTGAATCTCCTCCCTCTCAGATGCCTTTTTTGCAGACTAAAGAGCCCCAAATGTTTTAGCCTTTCTTCATAAGGGAGGTGCCCCAGCCCCTGAGAGGGGATATGACTGAGACGTACAAAATAAGCCAGGGCATGAGTAAAGTGGATACAGGGGATTGGACAGATTGCTGGAGGAAAAGTCCGTCACAGGTTACAAACCAGATGCAGGGGAGTGGTATCAAGAGACAGATATCTAGTCTTGTGCGCTCCCATAGGCATTTGGTGGGGCCACTGTGAGATACAGGAAGCTGGACTAGATGGGCCTTTGGCCTGATCCAGCATGGCTCTTCCTCTGATTTAATACACCCTTCTCATCAGGTGTGATCTTCATAAGCCTTATGAAGTTTTAAAGATGACATCAAGAGGCATGCTGGGAGAAGAAAAATGGTTTTCTCCCAATTGGTTCCCGGTATAAAGCAGCTTCCTATGTTCATCATACACCCAGGCCTTCAGTCTGCAGGATACCAATGGTCTGTTTTTCTTGAAAATGAAAGGTAAGAACATTTGGGTACCCTAGCCATTGGTCCAATAGCATTTAAAAGAGGAAACATACTTCTCGCAGCTGGGATGTTGAAATAAATTTCAAAACCCTTCCCCCTCCCTCATATTTTTAGGCATCTAGGAAATGTGTATTGATTAGTCAGAATTCATTTATCTCCATGCTGTTTACCACATGTGCATGGTTGATTTCCATGAATGATGTGGCTCTGATTTTTTTTTTCAAGTTATGCCCCAATGCTGTATGCTTCACATCAGGAAATCCAGCACAGACAGACATGTGTGTGTGTGTGTGTGTGCGTGTGTGTCAGACACACACACACACACACACACACACACACACACACGTGCACATTCATGCTCACACAGAAAGAGAGAGCCCTTTCCCTCCCTCCTTTCTTAAAATCATAGCAGCATTTTATCAGAAGAGTTCCCAAACAATGGCATTGTTCGATGGTTCTCAAGACAGATTTAGCAATACTAAGCTGGCAAATATTTCATAAACATATGTCAGCCACTTAGGAGAAATGTCGCTTATTTATACATTAATTACCTCAGCGCTCTGGGAAAATATTTGTGTATTGAGAGCTATTTAAACAGACAAGTGTGAAGAGTGCCTGTGATTAAAAAAAGCAGCTCTTGCCATTACTCATCTCAAAATAAAGATATGAGAAACCCCCAATTCTTCTTCTTCTTCTCCTCCTCCTCCTCCTCCTCCTCCCTCTTGCCACGAGCAAAATCAATAACAGAAAAATGTCATTCATTTTCAGTCCATGCACTAAATCTCTGCACAGGCATGTTCTTAGATCAAACCCCTCTTCTACCATTATCACCACCAGAAGGGGATTAACTATGTGTGTTTGTGTGGTGTGTGCTCTATACTTGTGATTTGCATCCAAAGAAAAAAATGCTTCTCTACAATCATGAAACCTTTAATAAATCCATTTCCTTGCTGGGCCTTCCTACTTTTTGCGGGTGGTCTTAAAGGGCTAATTGGGAGCTTCCAATCAGAGCTGTCACTGCAAATTGCAAATGTCACGGACCAAACTTAGCCCCTGATAGAAAACACCACCTTGCGTTCACAGTCTTCCCTTCTATAGTGAGGTGCATGTATTTCTGTGTAAACATTTTAAAATTTCCATGTACATTCATCAATCTGGATATGAACTGACAGGCAAATCGATGTCCCTTTTGCCCTTTCTTTTCTTTTTCTTTTGATGATGTGTAATTGGCCACTGGTACAAACAATTCTGTTCCTGCAGTATTAATATTTTTGGCTTACCTGTGCATCTGTATGCTTCCAAGTTTGCTCCAGTACACGATTGATAAGTCTGAGCTGCCTAGATGCCCTGAGCACATCCAATCTTGCCTGATCTCAGAAGCTAAGCAGGGTCGGCCCTGGTTAGTACTTGGATGGATGACCACCAGGGAATACCAGGTGCTGTAGCACCTGGAGTAGGAACTGACAAGCCACTCCAGTATTCCTGCCAAGAAAACTCCATGGACATGGGGTCATGACTGTAATGACACAACAACAACAAACAATCTTGCTTGGTTAATGATCCAGCTAGCCCTACTACAAAAAACAAATTACTGTGGCCCATTTCAAACTCTTCTCCTCAGAGTCAGCTAATTGGGTTCTGAGTGACAGGTCAAAAGTTCAAGTTATGGCAGATCTGGAGATGGTTTCCCCTTTGAAGATTTGTGTCAGGAATCTGCTCTCAGAATAACTGAGAGAAGAGTTACTGAAAGGACTCTTCTGGTGCAGAAATACTTTGAATATACCTTACAAAATTGTACAGAAATTCCCTGAAGATATGTGTCAAAATGTCCCTTTCTGGAGGACTGCCACTCCAATACTGTATTTAAAGCTAACCCACTGTTTTGACTCCTTCCATAATCACTCTGAACTTTTGCTGACCTATAATTCTCTGCCATCTATACATTATATTCTCTGCCTGACAAACCTGTATACCATGCATGCTGTTTTTACTGGTTTTCACATTTGAAATGTTTATTTTGAGGATCAGCATTTCAGCCACTGCAGCCTAGATTATTTATAAATTATAAGAAAAACACTTTGGGCTAATAATTTTTTCATTCAAGATAAGTAAGATTGTTTTTTTCAATTTATATTATTTATTTTAAATCTGAGGATATTCAGAGTCACCTATTTCTGAACTGGGGGAACTTTAAAAAATAATTCAAACCTGTTTGCCCAAGTTTCTAAAAAATTTTTTGCCACACAGCAAGAACAGATTGTCTGCTATATCTGTCCTTTGGAACTGAGCTCTATTTTGGGTTCAAAGTTGTAATTTTTTTGTTTGGGCTCCCCCAATGTTTAGAATGGCTTGTTGAATATTGATTTGCTCTGCTGCACAATACCATAGATGCACTATCATGCAGCTTATTATAACTTGTTGCCCACTTTAGTATGTGTTCTATTCATACATAAGACTCTCTATTGCAGGCTTTTGTTTATGAATGTGTAGTATTTATTATTATTATTATTATTATTATTATTATTATTATTATTATTATTATTATTATTATTATTATTATTATTATTTAGTAGTAGTAGTAGTAGTAGTAGTAGTAGCAGTAGTAGTAGCAGCAGCAGAAGCAACAGCAAAATCTGCATGCAGATTCCATTTGTGATGCAACCCAATGGGTCACAAAAGACTTTAAAGAGGCTTGGTTGATGGAGGAGAAGAAATGCATTTTCTCTCCTTTTTATACATGCACGCATACACACACACACACACACACACACACACGCATGCACACGCACACACGCACACACACACACACACACACACACACACACACACACACACACACGAGAAAGAGAGAGAGAGAGAGAGAGAGTCAGTCAGTCAGTCAGTCAGTCAGACAGACAGACAGACAGACAGACAGACAATCTGGTTCAAGAAAGTGTACAATCAATAAGGAGGTATCTTTTAGTAGGCAAGTTTCTATTGACTGAAGAAGAGGCTGACTAAGTTGCTGGGTTTACTCCCAGGAAAACAGGCCTGGGACATGGGACATGAGACCAGCTTTCTGGAATTGTTTTTTTTTTTTTAAGAGAAAGCAAGTCCGCTGTTCCTTAACTTCTCTTCCCAGTTTCATGTTACTATCTCTTGAAACCCATTTCATAGGAATTATTCCAAGACCTTACGGGTTTCTGACCCATGCCCTTTACCTTCCAATCTAGTTTGGTCTAGATTTGGCCTGTTTACAAGATTTACCGTAACCCCTCACATACACCTCTTTCAAGGCTGAGTATCGGAAAGACCTTAATATTTACGAACAAGGTAGAGGAAGCAGCTCTAAGAAACTAGAAGAACATAAAAGAACTTTAGGAAACCACAAGAACATGAGCAAGTGGGAGGGGCCTGCTGGTTTCCTGTCATCTTTCAGAAGGCTAACAAAGCTCCCATGCTTAAACATCCTGTTGAAGTACTAAAAGACTCTTAAATGCAAAAGACCTTCCTGGGTGCTCTTATCCTCAGTTGACCTATTATGGGTGGGTGGGGGAGGGAGGACAATGTAGAAGAGAGTTTGGAAAAGTTACTTTCTTGAGATTATAATTACCAGAACTTCCCAGCCAAAAGTGCCTCAGCCAGCACTGAGTTTCGAGTTGTAACACAATCATCCCAACAACCCTGGTGTTGTAGTCCAAAGAAAGAAACTTACTCACCCTCAACTTGAGTGTTCCCAGATATCAAAAGCATCTGAAGCAGTCTTATACTGGGAGAGAAACCGATTCATCTCACTTGGTACTGAATCATTCTTAGGTCCTCCAGTTTCTTTGGAGGTTGGCTCCCACAACTTTCAGTCAACACAGCCAGTGGTTATGGCCTGTGGGAGCAAACATTCTCCAGACGCCATGAAGAATTAATGGCTGTGAATCCTTTCTCTACACCAGCCATGTCCAAAGTCAGGCCCGGGGGCCAAATGTGGCCCGTTTACAAATTCTGAGTGGCTTGCGGCCTCTTCTCCTCACCGGCTCAGCCTGTCATGCATCCCCGCCAGCTGGACCTTCCCCACACTGGATGGAGGCATCGGCTTGCACTTTTATGTTTTGCCTGCCCTCCTTGCCTCTGTCCATCCCCACCCCCAGCCACCTGCCCCAGCCTACCCGCCCCCGGCTCCGTTGCTGCAGCATCCTCCCTTCCTCCTTACATGTTATAGAGACTTGTCCAAAGTCCAGCCCGTGGGCCAAATGCAGCTGAATGGTCGGCCCCCACACATTTTCACCTCACCAAATCTGGCCCTCCTTGCAAAAAGTTTGGACATCTCTGCTCTACAATGACTGATCGCTTCTTTCCATGTGTACAGGCATTTTTGCCAGCTTGGTGGTCCCTGAATTTGAATGTGGGATATTTTGCCTTCAGGGGATGCAATTAAGAGAAAATGCTGTTCTGAGAGAGAGAGAGAGAGAGAGAGAGAGAGAGAGACCTGTTGATTCTCTCCCCCCCCCCCACTAGTTCTGGTTGGAAGCTTCTTAAGGGACAGACACTCTTGCAAAGAAACAAGTAGAAATGGAAGAAAATAAGAACAGAAAGTACTGAAGATAGAGCGGTCATAAGGAGCCTGTGGCCCTGTAGGGTGGTTTTCTTTTCTTTTCTGAAACACATCTTTTTCGTGATGTAGGTCGAACAGAATTCAAGCCCATCAGAAGGGCCACAGTGTCCCCTATCATAGGATAGTGGGGCTGACCATTTTTTAACTTAAGAGACAGAACCTAAAACTTACCAAAAGCCAAGAGAGCATTTGCTCTCTCTCATTTCCCTATGAAGCCCAAGATAAGCTCATGGGCATGGGACAAACTTTGTAAGCATATTTTAAAAAGTGAAACACAAAGGAGATAATGTTTCTAAATAATCATTAGAAGGAGATGAGTTGGTTGAAAAGCTGTCATTCTTCAGTTAAGGAGAGGCAGGGACATGCAGCGCAGAGATTCTTGTTCTGCATCTTAACTGGGCTGCAGAGTCATGGTAAAAGGCACTGGGGGGCATTGCCACTCCCTCCTTGTTATCTGAATCCCATTCCTCCCCTCCTGATCTACACCTTTCCCACTATGGAAGTTTGTCTGTGAAGATTCCCAGTCATCCAGGTGAGTTTATCTGGAAGTAGAGCCATGGCAACTGGACTTCTTTTCTTGAGAGATCAAAACATTTTGCTGCTCATCCATGCAGCTTCATCAGTCTGAGGAAAGTTAGTGGCTGAGGTAAGAGTTGAGGATTGTAACAGGGAAGCGGTTGGGAAATAGTCTGCATTCTGATGCTGCAGCAGATTTCAAGAGAACAGACGAAACCACCCAGCTGCAAAGCGGTACACTTGAGGTGAGTGTTGATTTTTAACACATGAAACTGGGGAGGCAGAGTATGAAAGGGATCTGAAAACCAAGCTGGTTTGCATGTTAGATGTGCACTGATTCAGCTGTTGAACAAGTTTATTTCCCCATCCCATATGAAGGTACACGCAGAGTGAGAACAAAGAAAGCCTTGGGAGCGGTGTGTGTGTGTGCTTGCTTCTCTGGCAGTGTCCCTCTTCCTTGTTTCTGTCATCTCCTGACTAGAGATGGGCACGACTCAGAAAATTGTTTTCGTTTTCGTTTTCGTTTTCGGCTAGGGTCCGTTTCGTTTTGTTTCCATTTTCGTGAGCTAATTTCAAAATTTTTCATTTTCGTTTCGTTACGTAACAAAAACGAAAACGAAAATTTTTTCGTTTCTCCCCATTTAGCTCCATTATGTGTTTTTCCAGTAACGAAAAACAAAAATTGGCTCAAAATTAGTCGTTTCGTTTCCGTTTTCGGTCCATTTTTGAAACGTTTTTCGTTTTCGTTTCGTTACGTAACGAAAAAGAAAAAATGAAAACGAAAACGAAAATACCGCTAAGTCGTGCCCATCTCTACTCCTGACTCCTTGAGAAGCAAAGCCAGAGAGCAAAGCCAGAGAGAGAGAGAGAGAGAGAGAGAGAGAGAGAGAGAGAGAGAGAGAGAGAGAGAGAGAGAGTTTTGCAGTGGCTTATTTTGGGTAGATGATTTTGGGATTCTGCCACCATCATGATGTTCTTCTTGCTGTGGAACTTGCCAGGAGGATATTAGTAGCGCACCCTTCTTAAATTCCTTTTGGGCATCTAAATAATTTTGTAAGGCTCAATTAGATGATGTTAAGCTTTTGTGACCAAAGAGCCTTGTTCCATTGACCTGCAATGACCCCATGAAGCATTTGGGAAGTCTGTTGATTGAAATGGCCTTCCTGTTCATAAGGTCACAGCGATAGTGCTGGTATTATGGTTGCTTTTGCTAGTAGAAGATGGAAGGGAAGATGTGGCCAGCCCACTAGAATGTGCTACAGAGGATTTTGGCAACTTATTCTTCAACTGACTGCAACATGGTACATGAGCCAGCTTTCTGGTATGGTATCAGAATGGAAGTAAACATTGTCCTTCTTACCTATTCCTGTAATATATTAAGCATCTTAGTCACGTGCATTCCAGGGCCACTGTTGTGGTGAGGAATGCAAATCCTCTCACATGGCATCGACACAAGGGCAGGAAACCAAGATCTTGCCCGCTTGTGAGATTTTGTGCATTTTTGATGTTGCCCTTTTTGTGAATGCACAAAATTGGGGGAAAAACATTTTAAGTCATGCTCATTTGCATGGACTAGGGAAGTGGTGGTTAACCACTCCAGATGTTTTGGACCACAACTCCCACAATCTTTCATCATTGGCAATCTAGGCTCAGAATTCTGGGACTTGTGGTCCAAAACATCTGACGTGCTGAAGGTTTGCCACCACTGGACAAGGGATACAAGAAGAACTGGCTGCATTCTTGTTGCCAACCAGCCTTTCCCGATCTGCTTGATGTGTGTGTGTGTCCTTGGCATCACAAAGGGAAAGTTGTTCTTGGTGATATTCTTGTGAAACTTGTGGGGAGGCATGGAAAGATAAAATCCACCCGATGATTTGGTCTTACACCAGTGGTGAGATCATGCAAAGGGATGGGAAAAATATTGGCCCCTCAATCTCATTACTTTGAGGCGAGTCTGCTACAACTAACCATAAAATCATAACATTATTGAGTCTGAAGTTGCCATTGAACCCAATCCCACGCTCAATGCAGGAATACAAATCAAAGTAGATCTGACAGATGGTTGTTTAAATTTCCCTTGAATGCATTCAGTGTTAAGTGCTCACCTCCTCCAAAGGTAATTTATTCCATTGTCATACTGTTGGAACAGTTAAGATCCTCCTCCCGCCCGGCAATATTCAGGCGGAATCTGGCTTCCAGTAACTTGAGTCCATTATTATGTCTCTTGCACTGTGGGGTGATGGAGAATACTCAGAAGTAGAGATGGGCACGAAATGATATTTTTTGTTTTATTTTTCGTTTTTCATTTCATTTCACAACGAAATGAAAAATGAACTGATTTTTAAAAGAAAAATGAAATAAAACGAACTGGAAACATTCCATTCATTCTGTTTTGTTTTGCATTAATGGCAAGGTTTTATAACATAAGAACATAAGAGGAGCCCTGCTGGATCAGGTCAGAGGCCCATCTAGTCCAGCTTCCTGTATCTCACAGTGGCCCCACCAAATGTGTGCGGAAGTGCACGAGACTAGATATCTGTCTCCTGATACCACTCCCCTGCATCTGGTTCTTGAAGTACTCCAGTTTTAAGCCTGGAGATTACATATCCCCATCATGGCTTATAGCCTGTGATGGACTTCTCCTCCAGGAATCTGTCCAATCCCCTTTTGAAGGCATCCAGGCCAGATGCCATCACAATATCGTGTGGCAGGGAGTAATGCATTCCTATGGGAAAGCACTTTAAACAACCTGTGCCTCCCCCCCCCCCAATTGGGTGTGTTGGGGAGAAAAGGTATGGGTCGTTTAAAATAGCTTTGAGCCACCGAGACTGCCTCTGTGGCTCAAATACATTTTAAACCCCGCACCTTTCCCCCCAATCAGGTGCATTAGGGCAGAAGTGCGGGTCCTTTAAAATGTCTTAAGCCACCGAGGCAAATTTTTTTCCAAGTGAATTCATTTCCATCAAAACAAAACAATTTCCCCCCAAACAAAAGGAAGACAACCTCATTTTGTATTATTATTGTTTTATTTTGTTGTGAACTGCTCAGAGGGGCCTTTGTAAAAAAGGGGGTATTATATACGGTAAGCAAACAAACAAACTCAGGCTTTAAATTCCTCGCTCATAATCTTTCACATCCTCTTCTTTTATTCTTCTCTCTCTCTCCTGCACACAAAAAGAACCCACTAAAATACAAAGGAAAGTGCACTTTAAATCACAGCTGAAAACTGTGATCAAAGTGAGATTTCCATCTCAGTATGACTTCAGAAGTTCTCACAGCATTTAAATGCATTTGAAATAATTTTTGCTACTCAAGCCAAACTTGGCTCATGGCTTTGGTATATCCTGTCCTGTGAAAATGGGAAGTGATTTTGCAGACTTCCTTATATAGGGATGTGAGTTTTAAATTCTCAAGGTTCTTTTTTTTTCTCTTTAAAGAAAAGACTTCCCCAGAACTAGGGTAGGAAATTGGAAGTGGTGTTTACATATTCCTAACATTTGCATCCCTTTATGTAGGAAAGAAGCTTTATTTCTCTTTGAAAGGTAAACACTTGACGTTCTACAAATAGACTATATCCTGGGGGTCAGTCTCAGCTGAGTGTCCTCTCTCAAGGCGCCAGGTCAAAACCCACTCAGTTCTCAACGCATTTGGCTTCTGTTATAGACATCTAAATTGGGCTTGTTTCCTGTATCTGCTTGATGATCTCATTCAGAGATGTAATGATTGTTGAGTGGTGCTCAAGTCATTCCCCGCCTCCGAATTCTGCTGTCCAGATTTCCTTCTCACTGGTGTTTTCAATCACAGCATCTCCGTCCTGCCAAGACTTGAAATGCAAAGAAAGTCTGGTTTGGGGAGAATAACTAGTTCCAGAGAAAAATCTGTAGATAAAAACAGAGGCCGCAAGAGGGCTTTAGCAGTTATCTACATATATTTTCCCACCCTGGTTTGTACACCTGTATTATCCCAGCAAACACATTTTGGGATCATGCTATCCCAGTTTACAGGGTTGCTCTAACTATTACAGAGTCGACCAGTCTAGGATGGGATAAGTAAACAGGTACTTGCCTAGTATTAATACTAGGAAATATGAGATGTAGCTGTAGAAGAGGAAGACCAAGCATGAGATGGGTTGATAAAATAAAAGAAGCCACAGTCTTGATTTAAATGCTGTTAATGGTAGGAGGACGTTCTGGAGGTCACTCATTCGTAGGGTCACCATAAGTTGGAAGCAAGTTGATGGCACAAAACAATAACACAAATACAATGGTACCTCAACTTATGAATTTAATCCATTCTGAATACATGCTCTTAAGTCAAACTACTCTTAAGTTGGGGTACCTATCTAAAAAAATGAAAAAATAAGTTAAAAAAGAAAAAAGTAAGAAAAAAAAAGTAAGTCGAACAGACCATATCTAAAATTTGTAAGGCAGCAGTTAAAACGCCAACAGTTGTCTGCTCTTAAGTCGAATTGCTTTTAAGTTGAGCTGCTTTTAAGTCGGGGTACCACTGTATATACTGTACCCATTACCCCATGCCGAGCTTCTAATAGGAGAAATGACTATTTTAAAAAAACGTTGACTACTGCAGGACAAAGAGAAGAGCCAATGGCAGAAAAAATGGTGCCAGCACTAATCAAAATTTTGCATATTTGGAAAGTAAGCTAGGACTAAAAATTAGAAAAAGATGCGTAAAAAGAAACCAGTTCTTAGAGTTTTTCCATTAGTATGGCTTGAGACCATGACAGCTGAGATAGTCTTGGTGATGATAGGCAAAAAAAATAAAATAAAAATAAAAATAAAAAGATTCTTTCAGTCTCTGGATGTTAACAACATCAACAAACAAACAAAACACCAGATAGTTAGAAAATCCATTAACTGTGATTTGTTACCAAAGAACTCTTGGTTACAACAAATCATTCAGAATGGAAGGATATGGCAAGAGACTGCAACACGGAGCATCTGGGGTGGACCCTGGGATGCCATTAATGCACATTGCTTCCGGCATGTTATTGGATTTCCCGGGCAAATTCCCCCAAGGCTCAGCACATTCTGAAGTGGAACTTGATGGCCCCAAAGCTGTTCCTGATGGGACTGGAATCAAATTGCAGCACCATCTCATGCCACTCACCATGTAACAGGGTTACAAGGGGCAGGCATTAAAAGGAAAGGGTTTAACAGATGGCAACCTAGCCAGTTTCAGTGCAGGCTGATGGGGGTTCAGAGATGTGCCACAGAGGGTGAGGTTTGACCTGGGCTTTGACACCAAAGAGAAGAGGAAGGTAATGTAAGTAGAAGCAATGTGAAAATGATGTCATTGCAAGCTACAGTAGCTTCTGAGGTCTCCTTAAACTAAGGATCTTCTTCACACCTAAGGTCAGAGGAACCTAGGGAACCCAAAGTCAAGGCATATATGGTATCCCATCTGTGCCCCTGATTGGGTTGGACTTATTAGGGTGTTCCTGATTGGTTGTAGCCAATGTGTAGCCTTCATATTGTAATTAAACTATAAACCACTCAGAGACTACTTGGAATGGTATGCGGTGGTATATCAGCATAACATTTTGCTTTGCTTTGCTTTTGGTTGGAACATGTTACATTCCCCAGGTGAAGGGCACAATGAAGGCTGGATCCTGGAGTTCTATCAGGACTCCCAGGAGCCTTCAAAAAGACCACAGAGAGAATGTCAAGTTTAAAGAAGGAGCACTAGAAATGCCTTTTATTGCTCCCTGGGGCAGTATGATTGTTCGGGAGCTCACTGGGACTGATATTGAATCTGGGCACCCTTTAAATTCCTCTCATTTTTGAAAGTTATAGTTAGCCTGTATGGCTGGCTGAGCACATATCTCTTCTTCTCTCAAGACTCTTACATGATATAGCTCCTCATGAAATACCTATAGGGCTACAGATCCAGAGTTTGGGCGTAGGGATGGGCAGTTCATTTCTGAACCAGTAGGCTACAAAACGAACCACGCGAGCCCAAGTGGTCCTTGGAACTGGCTGATATATGCAGATCCAATTGCTTTACCTTTCTCTGTCGCACACAGGGTTATATTCCTACAAGAAAGCATGCTGCAACATCATCTGTGCTAGATCTATGATGCTGGCCAATCAGGAGGTGTTCAGGGACAGACGTCATCCCGCCTCCCTCTCTGATTGGCCAGCAGCATGAAGCAGGAAAGATGACATCACAAAATCATGAAAAAGGTCATTCATAGGTTGGAATTGACTTGGTCGCACACAATTCTTTTTTCGGTTGCATTTTACACCAGAGTTGAACTGAACATTCCTTCCAACCAAAGCTCAGAGTAACTGCTCATGCAGTTAAATATGCATAGTAACTTTGGAGAAATGAGCCATGTAATTAGTAATTACAACATCATGAGTAACTAGTGTTCAAAAGCTACTTTTAAGTCTTTGTTTTTATACTTTGTGTTTTGTGTTCACCTTTCTGTAGGACTAAGTGCTATCTTTTAATGTGAGTTTTTGTGAAGTCAGTTTCTTCAGACTCATCCATGAATGCTCACATTAAAAGATAGCAGTTAGTCCTACAGAAATGTGGCACAATGTTTTTGTCTTCTTTATTTGTTTTTATTTGTTTGTTTTGCCTGATATGGTAGGACAGAAAAACATAGAGAAATTTCCTCTGGTTCCCTCTAGTGGTCACCTCTGTTATTTTATTAGTTACATAAAAGAAAAAAATATTAAAAACACAGACTGTGCTCATCAAATGACACCAGACAGTGAACTGCTCTCTGTACAGGCAGAACTATGGTCCTGTGGGTCAACTGTGTATTACAGTAGACCATCTCTAGAAAGCATTTTTGTACCATGTCCAGAAGTGATTTGGATCTTTGTGACTGAACAGTCATATCTGCAAACAAAACCTGTGCTCTGACCAATCACAAAAGCAGTTTGCAACCTAGGGAAGATGGGGAGTGCTTCTGGTGGGACAATCAAACTTTGACGGTTACTTCACATCCACTCTTGTCCCGGGAGGAAGTTTGTTGCGTGTTGGTGTCAGTCGTGGTCACGTGGTCTTCTTGCGGTTCTGTCCCTGTTCCCATGTACGCACGGGTGTGATTGATGATACCGGCATGACTGTTTCTGCATGTCCTCGTTCCGTGATGAAATGTGAAATTCCATGCCTTTGTTCTCCATTTTCCCCCCAGCCCAACCTTCTGTTTTTCTATGTTTCGATTCTCCGAAGCTCTGCCTTCAAAGTGTTACGGAGCTAAGTTTGAGGCATTTGTCTTTTAATCTCTCTGCACTGCGCTGCTGACTCCATAGAGAATGTACTGGTGAATGGCACTTTGCACTCCTGCCACTAGATGGAGAATGGCATGTTGCATGACGAGCCTTACCTCACGGGCACTCATCTCGGGACGAAAAGCGAGATGAGGAGATTCCCGAGGCCAGGGAGGGGAAATCTCTCATCCCACTTAGATTGCAGTTCAGGGGGCATGGTCAGGATGAACTCCCCTCATCCCGCAATGGATGTGCGGTTAGATTTCTTCGTACGGGTCCTCAGCGGGACCGCAAACAGCGATGAGATGGACGTGAAGTATCAGCCTTTCTAACACATAAGGAATTCTAATGACATGCCACCTGAATATTCAGTTCTGCTGTAACTGTGCTTCCAGTTTAACAGAACTGATATAGAAAGCTGTGCTCCCTCTCCAGTTGAATTGGTGGTTCACCACAGAGGAAGTGCAGTACACTTTCCCCCATTTTGGACACTGCACAAAAGAAACACATTCATGTCTCCACCGCTTCCTTCCTATAATCACATGGTGTGCAGTCTCGCTTTTCATCAAAGGAATAGGAATTCCCAATCAGAATGATTTAAACATATAATATTTTCATATGCCCTGGTGGGTTGAAACATAACAATCACTTAGACTTTTCTAATCACGGAGCAGAGTTAAGCCAAATAAATTCTATTATCATTCTATACAAGACTCTGATTGTTCTAGAAAAGGAAATATTCTTTGATCCAAAAATCATGGGAGATAAGAGTTGTCATTTTTCTTGCCCGGAACAGTCATGTTTTGACCTCTTGTGTCTCAATCATGCTGGGGGAATTTTGGCCAAAAGCCTGGAGTCCTTGGCTGGCAAGGGAAAATCATCACCTGGTGAGCAACAACTGGATCAGACAGGGGCCACGTTGTTGTTTGTTAAACAAGATCAGCCGACTGCAGAAGCGGGGCTTCAAAGCCTAGGCAGCAGAACAATCGGGTTCTGAAATGGCCATATCACTCGGCTGTCATCCGATCCTTTGAATTTCAGAACGTGGGCCTTTGAATTGTTTAGCATCAAAATGTTCTTGAACACAGTTGGAACAGAAACCCATTGCTGGGGGCGTATACGCAGCAAGGATGGGGACTTGAAGCACGAGACTTGCGGTCAGGTTTGGGCAAAAGTCACACCGACAGCTTGATTCAGACTCAACCCGAAACCTATCCACTTCCTCCCCTTTTTTTCTGGATGGGTGGGGAGCTTGTTTTTAATAGGGACTCAGATTTGGGGCTTGGTACCAAAGACTCAGACTTGGGACTTAGGTCCAAAGACTTGCCAACATACCTGATGCATATGTCTGGGTTGTTTTTTTTTTATGGTCATTCTGAAATGTTTTGATGGTCATTCTGAAATGCAAGGGGTGTGGTCGCTCAACAGGCTAGAGCAATGAAAAAACTGTTTGCTACAAAGCTGGCAGCTCAGCAGTTCGAATCCCGGGTGCCACACAGCAGAGTGAGCTCCCGCTGTTAACCCCAGCTCCTGCCAACCTAGCAGTTCAAAAGCATGTAAATGCAAGTAGATGAATAGGCACCATGGTAAAAAGCGGGAAGGTAAAACAGTGTTTCCTTGTAGCCATGCCAGCCACATGGCCATGACTTGCACAACACTGGCTATTCGGGTTGAATACGGAGATAAGCACTGCCTCTAGAGTCGGACATGACTAGCACGCATGTGCAGGGTGAACTTTTACCTTTTACCTGTACCTGAAATGAATGATAGGCATAAATTTCTACAATGTTTAGCATCTTGGCTGACCTCTTCTGAATATGCCTTGTCCAAATTCTTAAATTGTGTTTCTCCAAATGGGACATTACTTCAGATGAGGGAGTTTATGCAAACCAAAACAGCAGCATAAATACTTAAAGCAGCCTGGAATTGCATACTATCTTTAAAATGCTGGCTTTATTGCCACTGATTCATGTGATCTTTGGGCCTTTTCACACGACCCCTAAGATCCGCTGGCCACTTATATTCGGACCAGAGATCTTGGGGGTTCATTGCTCTTCCTGTGTCCCCACCCCTCCGCACTTCCTTGATCCTGCCTGTGTGAAGGGAGGGAGAAAAAAAGAGAGGAAAAATGCAGGCTCACCTCTGAAGCCACCCCCGCCATCCTAATTCCTTCTCTTAAAGGGGCGGGAGGCAAAAAAAAAAAATCAGAAGCGAGGAGAGCCCGGCACTCACCAGATTACATGCAGATCTGGGGATTTTCACCCTCCAAGAGCAGGTACATGAAAAGTGTGCTGGGATGCGCTTAGGTGGGCGTGGTCGCACTTAATTTCCTGCAAACTCCGGAGCTGGTGGGGAAACAATTGTAAACTCCGGAGCTGGCAGCCATTTGCAGCAGAGTTTAGGGGTCGTGTACAAATACCCTAAGACCATGTGAGGGAACATGGAGACCCACTATCCTCTCTCCCCCTCCTGACATGATGATTGGATGGGAGGTTGTCTGTGGCAAGGCAATGAAGTTGGATCACCATGCCATGCAGATAGACCATTGACAGGCAATGCTGCACTCATGGTAGGTTGAAGATTGGGAAGCTGTGTGTGGTGGGGGAGGGGAGTAGGTTAAAATGCTGGCAAAGGGGTGGGGGGAAGCAGCAGGGCAGAAGATGCATGAGGTGGAAGACTTGGGCAGGTCAGGTAGAAAAGAAGAGCAGGTTGGGAAAGGTACTTGGACAAAGAGATGCCTATCAACAGAGCTGATTAAAGACTGGGAGGATGGAAACTGGAAAAGCCAGTAACAGCCAGCGACTCTAGTAGGGACCATTCGCTCCAATTGAGGGTTGGGAGAGTAAAAACAGACAAAATATTTACTCAGAATCTTTTTAGTCTATGGAACTCCTTGCCTTAGGATGTGGTGATGGCAACTGGCCTAGATGCCTTTAAAGGGGGATTGGGCAGATTTAGGAAGGAAAGGTCCATCACAGGTTATAAGCCAGGCATGTCCAAACTTCGGCCCTCCTGATGTGTTGGACCACAACTCCCAGAATTCTAAGCCTATATTTCCAATGGCAAAGGACTGTGGGAGTTGTGGTGCAAAACATCTTGAGGGCCGAAGTTTGGACATGCCTGTTATAAGCCATGTTATCTCCAGGCTTAACAGTAAGGTATCTCAAAATGCCAGATGCAGGGAAGTTGTATCAGGATACAGGAATCTAGTTGTCTCATGTGCTCTCAGAGGCATCTGATGAGGCCAATGTGAGACACAGGAAGCTGGACTAGATGGGCCCTTGGCCTGATCCCACATGGGCCTTCTTATGTTCTTATGAGTTCCAGTGGGAGTCGTAAGGCAGCAAAACACAATACAATAATTTTTATTTTACTCTGCTGACTATACCAAGTTGAATATAGCTCTGTTGACACATCAAACAGATGTTCAGGATGGAGAATGATGGATAAGGAAAGAGAGGTGGTATTGGCGGTACCTCTGAACATCCTAGGAACACTGGGTTTCTGGGACTCCTCACTGTTGGATGGTAGAATGCAAAGGTCAAGAGACCACTGCTTTGACCAAGGTAGGTTCTTTCGGAGTCTACATCTGGCTGTAGGTGGCTGGAAGATAACACCACCATGTAGTTGTGTCATATGAATACAACAGCTGCATATCATATGAATGCAACAGCTGTTGGAATAGGAACAGAGAGAAACAAAGGGAAAATATCAGGGCCCAGAATGTCCTCCAAAACAGCCTAGTGATTATCTTAAGGCAGGAGTTGGAGTTGTACAAAATACTGCCAAGGGGGAGGTGGACTTTCTGAAAAATACTGGTCGAGGCATTCTCAGTGCCTTCCCCCAGGCATCAGAGTGCATTGCCTTTAAAAAAAATCCAGTTGGCCTGCTTCTATTGTCAGGCTAAGACCTTCTTCGTTGGGAATGCTTTGAAGCAGCACATTTACCAGGATTGCTGGCTTTTAGTTTACAGATGCTTTATAATGACTCTTAATATTGGTTTTTAGTCCTGATGTGGGTTTAATTGATTTTATATGGTATTTTAAAACTTTTTTTTTTGGGGGGGGAGTTGTATAGTTTTATCTGTTGTTAGTTGCCTGGGGTCCTCTAAGGGGAGAAGGGAAGGACACAAACAAGCAAGGAAACAGGCAAGCAAGGTCCATCACAGGTTATAACACCACCAACCAACCAACAACAAATAAGCAAAGCAAAATGTGTTGCTTATATGCCATATCATAGCACTTAAAGGACTCTCTGGGTGGTTTACAATTTAATTGTGCAGGCCACATGTCCACCCCCCCTCCCCGACACAGTATGCTGGGTTCTCAATTTACCAACCTCAGAAGGATGGATGGAATGCTGAGTGAACCTCAAGTCAGCTGTCAGAATCCACTGTGATTGAATGGAGACCAGAAGCAAGGTTTTGTCCTTAATACTCCATTTTAATCATTGTGCCACAAGGGGCTGGCTAAATAAATAAATAAATAAATAAATAAATAAATAAATAAATTTCAATAGTTGTAGTCCTAGGAAAAATGGTAAGGAACGGCTTAGGGAACTGGGAATGTTTAGCCTGTCAAAAAGAAGGCTGAGGGGGGATATGATAGCTATGTTTAAATATTTGAAAGGATGTCATATTGAAAGGGAACAGGTTTGTTTCCCATGGCTTCAGAGACTAGGACTCATGGCAATGGTTTCAAACTACAGGAAAAGAGAATCCATTTGAACATTAGGAAGAACTTCATGATGGTTAGAGCCGTTCGGCAGTGGAATATGGTGCCACGGAGGGTGGTGGAGTCTCCTTCTTTGGAGGTTTTTAAGCAGAGGCTGGATGGCCATCGGTCGGAAATATTGTGATGGGGGTTCCTGCATAGCAGGAGGTGGACTGGATAGGCCTTGAGGTCTCTTCCAACTCTATGATTGTATTCCTCTGATCTCTGCCTTCCGGGTCATGTAGCATTGAACTGCCTGTTGACTACAATGGCTGAGGCTTGTCAGAATTGATGGCCAACAACACTTGGAGGGACACATGCTGCCCACCTTGATTTACACTGTCACTTTCATATACACCCACCCCGGTGTTCTTCTCTTGGAACCTGGCTTACTACTTCCTTCCCTTCCCTTTCACTTCCTTTTCTTTCCCCCTGGAGGAATAGGACCAGGTGTGCTTTTAGCAAAACCATTTCCAAGTCAAGGACATTTTCTTTAAAGGGAGAAATATTATAAAGCGAACGGGGCTCCTGGCAGCAGACAAAATGGCAGCCAGCCATTGCTCCTAAAGATTGGATCAGTATTAAGGAGCAGATGACTAAGCTCTTCAGTCATGAATGAAATATTTGTGTTGGTAGTTTTTTTCTCTTTTTCTTTTCCCCCCGAATGACTGTTGGAATAAAAGGATTCTGAAACCAAGAGAAGGAGCTCAGAATAAAAATAAGACGGTGGAAGCAGTTTTGAAGGGCTTTTCTGAAGGACATCCAACTGACTTCCTCTTCAGGGTGGAAGCTCAAGGGCTCAGGAGGGGGTTGCAGAACATACCAACTTAGGTGAGTAACAGAAACAAGGGAAATAGCTACTTTTGCACATTACTATGATCAATACATGCTTGCTTTATGACTGAATTGGGTCAAGATTTAGTCATACTGAGGGTAGATCCAGTGAAGTTAAAATGTCTTAGTTTAGTCACAACTAAAAAGATCTTCTCAGAGGCTAAAATCAAATATCCAGCTCCTGCAAACACAAGAAAAATAAAGGGGTTTTGCTGTTGTTAAAGAAGGACCTCTAAACAATAATACAATGATACCCTGACTTGCGAACAGCTCGACTTTGCCGCCTTACAAATTTTAGATATGGTCTGCTCGACTTAATTTTTTTATTTTTTTCATTGTTTAACTCATTTTTTCAATTTTTTAGATAGGTACCCCAACTTAAGAGTAATTCGACTTAAGAGCATGCATTCGGAACAGATTAAATTTGTAAGTTGAGGTACCACTGTATCTGTTCCCATGGTTTAATGCCTGTACTGCAGGTAAAACTGTGCTCACGACCTGGGGTTCAATCCCAGGTAGCTGGCTCATGGTTGACTCAGCCTTCCATCATCCCGAATTTGGTAAAATGAGTATCTAGCTTGCTGGGGGTGGGGGGAATGTGTAGCCTGCAGACTGTAATTAAAAACTGTAAACCGCCCAGAGACTACTTGAAGTGATATGGGGGGCATATAAGCAGAACACTTTGCTTCTGCTTTGCTTTTTTCTATTCTAACTAAGTGGTAATTCTAGACACTGCAGTCATAAGGAGTTCCTAGAATCATTGCACGCAAGAATTGGGTGGAGACTTTGAGGATAACCTAGTCCAACACAATGTAGGAATCTCACAATCTGTGTCAGCATTCTTCTTCACCAATGGCCACCCAACCTCTGCCGACATACCGACAAGCAGGGGAACCCCACCATCTCCCAAAGTAGGCTGTTTTGCTCTTATCAGGGAAAGCACAAAATCAAGATTCAAAATGGCCTGGACAGACTGGAGTACTGGGTCTTGAGCTAACAGGATGAATTTCAGCAGGGTTAAATGAAAAGTTCTGCAGGGAAATCAGATGTTCAAAAATATGGTATTTATTTATTTATTTATTTATTTATTTATTTATTTATTTATTTATTTATTATCACTTTACTAAAAACCCCATTATTTAGTCAGCTGGCCTAGAGTGCTAAGCACACAGCAGGCGTTCCCTCTTTGGACAGCGATTGAGAGCTGTTGACTCAGGAACATAGGTGCTCGGTCGTCTTGAGACGTAATGGCTATCTTGTGACCTATTTCCTGGACTAGGCTCAAGGCTGATTCTCCCCAGACTCCAGATGTTTCGATGGCTACAGGGACAAAGTCAATTCCTGTTGCCATATCTTCCTATTTTTGTCTTTTTAATTGTTCGGCCGTTGCTGCTGCGGATCCGGCTTCAATGTTGATATTTTGTAAATGGGACGTGGCAAATGTATTTGGACATGTGGCGTCCCACGTTAAGCATCGGCCTTTGCTCCAGGGGATCTATTTATTTATTTATTTATTTATTTATTTGATTTATATACTGCAACCATCTAGGGAAAAAATCTACTCTGGGCAGTTTACATACATAAGCAAAATACAAAAACAGATTAAACAACTTCAAATAGTAAATAAAAAACTAATCAGACCAACATGAGATAAATAATCTAATCATAATAAAAAAGAACAAATAAGCAAATAAGCACAAATACGATAAATCAAAGCCGTTTAACAATTCAAAATAAGACCAGATGGAAAAAATAAAGAATTAATAGAAAATTATCACAAGACAGGGAGAAATAATAGCACCCTATTTATATAAGGAGGTTGAAACAGAATGATCAGGGAAGGCCAACCTACAAAACCAGGTTTTCAGTAGAGATGGGCATGACTCAAAAAAATGGTGTTTTGTTTGTCGTTTGTCGTTTAGGGGGTCTGTTTCGGTTCGTTTTCATTTTTTGTGAATTTTTTGAAAAAAAATTCATTTTTGTTTCGTTACGTAACGAAATAAAAAAACAAAAATGAAAACAAAAAATTGCTGTTTCGTTAGCATTCATTACAGTTCAATGTATTTGCCACAACGAAAACGAAACACACAACAAAATTTCTGGTGTTTTGGGTCATTTCGCTTGATTTTGGAGACAAAATTTTGTTTTCATTCCGTTACGTAACGAAACAAAAAATGAAAACAAAAACGAAAAATTGCTCATTTCGTGCCCATCTCTAGTTTTCAGTAATTTCTTGAAGGCTTGTAGTGAGGGCGCCAGGCGAATCTCTTGCTGGTAGGTTAACAGCTCCCATGGCAGAGAGACATAAGGGGATGGATCCAGATGAATTTGTAGCCACCCTTGGGGAATTTCCTACCTCTTTGACAGAGGATTCTATTGAATCCTTGGTTGATCTCTGGATTGGGGAAATAAGCAAAGCCATTGATCTCATTGCTCTTAAACTTCTCCTTCCTCAAAGTGGAGTCAAACTGGCTGCTTGGTTCACCAGGTAACTGACAGATATGAAAGGGGTGGGCTGTAGAGGAGAAAGGCATTGGCAGAAAACTCAGAATGAAACAGATAAAGAAACAGTGAAGGGCCATTGGAAGTCTTACTCCAAGGCAGTCAAAGGAGCAAAGGTTTCATGAGAAACCTGCTCTGGCCACTGTGACACATGCCCTAGTGACCTCCCAGCTAGTCTACTGTAATGCACTCTATGTGGGGCTATCAATGAAAAGTCTCAGGAAACTTCAATGGATCTAAAATGCAGCAGCCAGACTGCTGTCTGGAGCAAGTGCAGAAATCACATTACACCCATACTAAAGCAGTTTCACTAGCTGCCAATCAGCCATCAGGCACAATTCAAAGTGCTGACCTTAACCCACAAAGCAGTAAATGGCCTGGGTCCAAGCTAACTCAAAGAGTGAATCTCGCACTATAAACCTGCTTGGGTGCTAAGGCCATTAGGAGAGGCCTTTCTCTCCATCCTGACACCGTCACAGATGCATCTTATAAGAACACATGACAGGGCCTTCTCTCTGGCTGCTCGCAGACTCTGGAACTCCCTCCCACTGGAGGCCAGGACTGCCCCATCTCTGCTGATTTCCAGAAGCAGGCAAACACCTTCCTCTTCAGGCAAGCTTTCCCTGAATGAGGGACTACCTCTCATGTGACTTTTAGAAAGATTACTATGCATGAGTGCATTCACTTATTTCACAAGAACACCTGTGTTTTCCATGTTAGTTTCCATCCCTCATAATGGATTTTTTTGTTCAACTGTTCACATGCACTTTTTAGCTTTAATGTTACTTTTAATGATATAAGATGCTTCCTCCAATTCCCTGTTCTTAAACTTGAATATGTCTTAAATGTTCTGGGCTGTATATTACCCCCCATTGTTGTAATCTGCCTTGGGTTCTTTTCCATGGAGAAAGGCGGGGTAAAAAAATAATAATAGTACCAGTTTATCTAGATTTCCTAAGTACATCCGATCTCTCCTGATTTCAGAAGCTAAGCAGGGTTGGCCCTGGTTAGTACTTGGATGGGAGACCACCAAGGAATACCAGGTGCTGTAGGCGCCTGGAGTAGGAACTGGCAAACCACTCCAGTATTCCTGCCAAGAAAACTCCATGGACATGGGGTCACAAAGAGTCGGTCATGACTGTAGTGACACAACACAACACACACACACACACACACACACACACACACATCTAAAAAATGGAGCGAGAACACTGCAACACTAAAAGCCTAGAAATTTGATACTATTAATTGGCAGAGGCCTTCCTAAATAAAAATATAGTTGGCAAGGAGTTCCAGAGGTTGAGAGGTAGCCCTCAGTAAAAAGACAAAACCAAACCCTTTATATTCTCTGAAGGACTATTTTTCTCCAGAATATCCAGAGCTGCACAATCTTCTTCATCTGCCACAATTTCTCTGTCTTCCTTTCCCTTCTTTGACCAGCCCATCCTCCCATTTCGCAGAAGCCTCTCTGAATTTCAGCTTTCACATTTTCTAGGCTGTAGTGCTAGATGTAGACAAGATCAATGTAGCCTGATGTTCCACTGCAGCCAGGAAGCTCAGCTGTCCAAAGCCAGTTATTCTCTGTCACTCATTCATGAAATGACCTTCTAGGTTTTTCTCGTTGCAGTAAGAGATGGCATAAGAATAAGAGCCGAAACCATTGAGGGAATGCCAATCGGAAATTATTATGTCATTTGTTATGACATGTCGAGAAGATACAACTCTGCTTGAAGGAAGTGTTTTTATTGATCCAGTCATCACAAATGTGTGTTGTGTTGTTGATTGTCATAGATAGTATCTCCTGGTAGACTGCGAAAAAGCATCCCTTGTTAGAAGCAGCAATGATTCAGAGAAGCCAGATTTTACAAATCGCACATGCAGCAACCCATACTGCCTTTTAAATCTGCCTGTAGGCAGCATCTTGTCTGATCTCGAATAAGCCAAAGAAGAGCCCAGTGGACTGTGGGAATTTTAATCCTGTCTGAGCTACTAAATTCCTCTGCAACTCCGGGGAAGTCCCTTGGTTTTTTTCTAACCTCAGTGAATCCAACTGTACAAAAGGATGCAAAGAAAATTGGGTCCTTATATAAATCCCTAAAATCTCTGGTCCTCACTAGACAGAATTTAGGCTGAGCTCCCTTTCTCTGCATGAAATGTTCAACGGAGTGTTTTTGCAGCATTTTCTTCAGAAAATGGCTTCCCGGATGAGAGAAGCGTTCAGACTTTCTGCATGACACACAGGCCCCTGCAGTAGTGTATTTTTGAAGCTAAGGTGACATAAAAATTTCAGTCAGCATGGAATGTAAGACTCATTCAGTCCTCTCCCCCCCCCCCCGAAAGAAGAGTATCGTTTGCTATAGACTCTACTCTTTGGTAACACACAATCATAAATGGACCACACTCTTGTTGTTAAACAGTATGGAAATTGCTACCTGCAGTTTGACCGCAGGAGTCATTTCTTGCACTCTTCATCAAAGTCAGCTTGAGGGGGGAAACAGCTCTGTTTTATTTTTCATCTTAAATGGAAGTATATTACTCATCACTTTACTCCTGCTCCGAAGTGGCAGATGGGGATGGGGGTAAAAAACAAAAATCCAAACTTTTTTTGTTTCTTCCCCCCATTTCATTTTGTTTTTATGAAATGAATTTTCTTTTTTAAAAATCATTTCATATTTAATTTGCTTTCATTTTGCATTTATTTTTAATTTTTTTACACTTTTGGGGCCATGGTCATGGGGTTTTTCTCCCCCGCCGACCAGCTGGCCTGTGGGGAGGCCAATCAGCACTTTTTCTTTGTTTGTTTTATTACCCTAGCGCTGACCAGCTGGCCCGCAGGCTGGCTCAGCGTTTTTTTAAACCTGTAGTGGTGAGCCGTTTTACAAAGGGAATGAAATGGTTCATGTTAACAAAAAAAAGTCTGTTTAATTTCATCTGTAACATAACGCTTCATCATTTCATTTCATTTCGTTTTGTTTTGTTATGCAACAAAATGAAAAAATAGCATTTTGTTTTTCGTTTTGTGCCCATTCCCTAATCCAGACTAAAGAAACCATTCCAAATCTTGACAGTTAAATAAAGGAATTGTGGTTTGGCTCAGCATTCTACATGCCCCCCCCCCCACGACAACCAGGTTCTCATGATGAACTATACTTGTGCTGCTTTCCTGCAAATGTCCATGGAGAACTATATGTTTCCTTTAAGGAAAGCATGGATTGAGCCACAAATGACATTTCTTTGTATCTAAGAGGTGGATGGACAGATCTATCTATTTTGATCCCTCTTATTTCCCCAGCCTCCAGTTCTTCCTCCTAAGTCTCTGTATTAGTTTGTAGGAGTTTTAACATCCTCATCCTCATCTTAGAACTTCAGAGCTGAAAGGGACCCAATGGGTTGAGTTGAGCCCATCAGGGAGGCACAGTGGTGGAACTAATCTTCCAGCCTCAGGATCCATGGCTGGGGGACTAAACCTCTGGGCTATCCAGTTAGTCTACATAAAAATGCATTCTGATTTTTGGAATTATTTTCAACATATGCTCATTTTTGTCTGCATTTCTGCTTAATATAAGTATTCTTGCAATTACAAAAAGGTAAAGGTAAAGGTTTTCCCCTGACTCTAGGGCAGTGCTCATCATCATATTCAAGCCAAAGAACCAGTGTTGTGCAAGTCCATGGCCTCGTGGCTGGCATGGCTGCAAGGAAACACTGATTTACGAGTACCTTCCCACTTTTTATTGCGGTGCCTACTTATCTACTTGCGTTTACATGCTTTCGAACTGCTAGGTTGGCAGGAGCTGGGGTTATCAGTGGAAGCTTGCTCCACTGCGTGACACCCGGTATTCGAACCGCCGAGTTACCGACTTTGCAGACAACAGTTTCAGAGCCTTAGGCTGCAGTTTCACTAAAGTTTTTTGCACATCTTAATTTGATGTGTAGTTTTTTTTGGGGGGGCGGTCACATGGTGTTTGATGCGCAGTTAGTGTCCTGTCAACAGAGTAGTATTTTACTGCTCTGTTCCCATTTCTACTTGCTTACTGCACATCTTTCCCCTTTTTTCTGGATTGATTTTCTAAGTCTCCATTGCAGGAAGTGGCAGGAAAAGAGGAATGAAGCTAATTACTGCGTATTTTTCTGGGGCCGCACCTCGCTAGAGTAGCAAAGAACTGCACATCTTTTAAGGGAAGTTTTTTAAAACCAACCCCTAGTGGTGGTTTAAAAAACTTTGGTGAAAGTGTGCTTCCAGGGGCGTGGTTGGTCGGGGCACCAAATTACTTCCCTTTGTGGTTAGGACGTGATCTTTTACTGCACAGTTCGCCGTATTAAAAATGCGCAGAAAATGCTGGTGAGACCGCAGCCTTAGTCTGCTGAGCCACCACGCCCCCTCTTGCTATTATACGATTGTACAATTCTTTGTGTAGTCCTGTTTTATAGTTTTTTTCACTTTCAGCTTCTTTCATCAACACATAATATATTGTCAGCAAATAAATTGATTTTTTCCCATCTAATTCCATTACATGCCTACATTCTTTATATATGTTTCGTTAGCTGAGCTTAATTCAGATCCTGACCCCTTCAACGTGGATTCTCCTCTTGCCTATCCCCATGATGGGCTGTTGTAGAGGCAGCCCTGGTCCCATTCTCAAACCTCACATGCTTTGCTTTGGAGACATCACATGGATCCACCCCTGTAACATCACAAAGCCCACCCTCTGGTCTCAAGTAATACTGTAAAACCTATGATAATGGGAGGCTGCTGATCTGAGAGCCTTGTACAGAGATGGTATTTTGGTTTTTTGTTTCTTTCCCCCCATTTTGTTTTGTTTTTTATAAAACAATTTTAAAAAAATAATTGTTTCATTTTTTATTTTTTTTGTTTGGTTTGGTTTTTCATTTTTTCATTTTTTTTTTACTTTGTTGGGGCCGGCTGGCCAGTTGGCAGTTTTTTTTCTCCTGCCAACCAGCTGGCCCACAGGGAGGCCAGTTGGCAAGGTTTTTTTCACTCCCGCTGACCAGCTGGCCCGTGGGGAGGCCGGTCGGTGGGTTGGTTTTGCTTTATTTCCTGCTGACCAGCTGGCCCGCAAGGAGGCCAGTTGGCATTTTGTTGTTGTTGTTGTTGTTTTCTGCCGACCAGCTGGCATGGTGCTCTGCATGCCAGCTGATCTGTGCTTATTTTTATTATTTATTTTGACAATCGCCGAGATTGGCGCTTGTCAAAATATATGATAAAAAACAAAACAAAAATGAAATGGAATGAAATGAACATTTCTATTTTGTTTCAGTTCATTTTTAAGGGTACTTTGTTTTTCATTTTGTTAGGCAACGAAATGAATAATGAATAACAAAATTTTAAAAATTCATTTCATGCCCATCTCTAGCCTTGTGTGATCTGGTGGTGGGAAGCATGACATTCTCTCATGGCGAGGTGGTGAAGCTCAAGGATGATGACCTCTGTGGGCCCTTAATCATTTATTATTTATTTATATAGCTTGTATGTCGCCCACTACCCAAAGGTCTCTGGGCGGCTCAAAATCAGGCCCAGTCTAAGGATCTCTGTCTAACTTGCCCATTCTTCCTTTGGATGGGCCCATCTCAGTTGGCACCAGAGCTGCTCCACACTAATGAGGGCATGATGGTAGGCTCCTTCCGTTGGAAGCAAAGTGCCTTGAATCAACAAGTTTTATAAATCATCGTCTGACTGTGGCCTTCCTGGAATGAAAAGGAAAACCACAGGATATTGTGCTTTGAGGCAGAATTCTCCATGTAAGTGGTCAGTACCTGTGGTTAGCTACTCCCACGCTCCTTACTTGGACAGCTGTTAGCATTTATGACTATCAAGCTTTCTGTAAGGTAAGGGCCAGTCGCCCATGCTTGGTTACGATCACACAATTACATGTTCAGCTTACTAAGCTATGACTGAAATCCAGTAGTCAACTGCAGCTAGGCTGGGCCCATGGAATTAGTGAGGTTTTGGTCAGTGAAAGCCTGTGTAAGTTCTGTTGTTTCAACGGGGCCACTCTAGTTGTGACTTACAACTGGATTTCAGCCTGCTGTATTTAAAAGCAGTAAGATAGCATCTTACTAGTTACCATTGCCCTGAGTTTGAGTCTTTGTTTTCCATGTCTTCAGAGACTAGAACTTGGGATGACGGTTTCAAACTACAGGAAAAGAAATTCAATTTAAACATTAGCAAGAACTTCATGAGAGTTAGAGCTGTTCGGCAGTGGAATATGCTGCCACGGAGGGTGGTGGAGTCTCCTTCTTTGGAGGTATTTTAGCAGAAGCTGGATGGCCATCTGTTGGGAGTACTGTACGTAAGAACAGAAGAAGAGCCATCCTGGATCAGGCCAAAGGCCTATCTACTCTAGCTTCCTGTATCTCACAGTGGCCCCACCAGATGCGTTTGGGAGCGCATGAGACTAGATATCTGTCTCCTGATACCACTCCCCTGCATCTGGCCCTTGAAGTACCCTGGTTTTAAGCCTGGAGATGACACATCTCCATCATGGTTTGTAACCTGTGATGGACTTCTCCTCCAGGAACCTGTCCAATCCCCTTTTGAAGGCATTCAAACCAGATGCCATCACCACAGCTTGTGTCAGGGAATTCCACAAACTAACAACACGCTGAGTTAAAAAAAATCTTTTGTCGGTTTTCACTCTCCAAGCCCTTAATTTGAGTGGATGTCCCCTAGTTCTGGTATTTTGTGAGAGGGAGAAGAGCATTCCTATATCCACTTTACTCATGCCCTGCATTATTTTGTACATCTCAGTCACTGTGATGGGGGTTCCTGCATGGCAGGGGGTTGGACTGGATGGCCCTTGAAGTCTCTTCCAATGCTAAGAGCTAAACAGGGAAATGGAGAAGCGTCTGGAGTCAGATTAAGATTTCCATCTTTTTTCTTTCCCTTCCTGATAGATTGTGGTCTGGAGAAAACATGGCAGTAATATAAAGACTATGTTATAGATTGCACTGAAAATGTATAACATAAAATCTGTACAACGTAAACAATTTCAGAGATAGGGGAAATTGGCTTAAGAGAATCGCCTATAGGGCAAATCCATACAACATAAAATAGTCGCAATTAGGGATTACTCTGTTTTCAATGCATTCCTATGGGAAATTTGTATAAAGGAAAATTTGCTTAACATAATTTCATTTGGAACAAATTAATTCCTTTATACAAGGAACCACTGTAGTTGGTTTTTGTGAGGGCTACACAGGAGAGAGAGAGAGAGAGAGAGAATTTCATTTCACTTTGTTTTTGAGGAATCAGGAATTCCAAGTAATTTCTGATTGATCTTAAAGATGCCAAAGAAGAACCAAATGAGTGGTGGGAATTTTAATCCTGCTGACTGCTGATATATCAATTTCCTATGTAATTCTGGGGAAGTCCCTCGGTCTTTTCTAACCACAGTGAATCCAACTGTACAAATGAATGCAAAAGGGCTTATATAAACCCCTAAAATCTCTGGCACACTCTGGATAGAATTTAAGCTACCTTGCTCTGCATGAGATGTTCAATGACATGTTTGCAACATTTTCCTCAGAAAATCTCTGGCCAATTGCAAGAAACATTCATTCCTGACGGATAGATCTGCCTTCCACATGACACATATACCCCTGTAACAGCTTCTTTTTGCAGCCAAGGTGACATATAAATTTGAGCCAGCACGGAATGTAAGACTCATTCAGCCCTCTCGTTTAACATCTAATAAAAATTCATAAATTGCTTCATATTCAGCATGGAAATGTTGAATGGAAGTGCTCGGTGAATGATAGATGTAAAAGGATAAAAACCAAGTGTTCGCATGTAACTGTCTGTTCTTCACATGAAAAACAGGGGTTCCGGCTAAACCTCTTCCCTTGTGCATGCTTTCAAATTAACATTTCTATAAATGCCTAAAGATGGATTTAGTTCTTCAGTTACCTTGGCCTCAGCCTCTTTGTGGTGATAACCTGCAACTGGGTTTATAATGGACCATGAAAATGGAAACCAAACTGATTAAAAATTGGAAACCTAGCAAATTTCTCACCCATTCCTAACCAATTTTCCTTTTGCCAGAACATTTCATATACATAACGCAATGGGCTCCCTAAATCAAAAGAGCTTCTTCTTCTTCTTCTTCTTCTTCTTCTTCTTCTTCTTCTTCTTCTTCTTCTTC
>JAHTLZ010000204.1:9716459-9729789 GCA_023846285.1 Phrynocephalus versicolor | reverse complement strand
GATAGATAGATAGATAGATAGATAGATAGATAGATAGATAGATAGATGGGCACGACCAGGGAAAATGACGTTTTGGAGTTGTCGTGTGTCGGAGCCGGCCCGATTCGGCTCGTTTCCGTTTGTCGCGAAATTTTTCAAAAATGTGTCATTTCGTTTGTCGTTTTTCGTCTGTCGTTAGTACTGGTTTAGGGGGGGAGCGGGCTCCTGGAGGCACCTCTCTGGGGTGGGTGCCTCCTCTGGCCTGCTACAAAATGGCATGCATAGCCAATTGGATATGCATACCAAGTTGCAGTGGCAGAGGCACCTCTCTTTTGGGTGCCTCTGACTCACAGCATACTGCTGGTATAGTGCAGTCACAGTGCACAGGGGAAGACTCCCTCTGGGCGCTCTGTGGTCCACTAAGAAGGGAACTGTACTTGCATGTGTAGTGCAATGCGAGTACAGATTTGGCTTAGGGTTAGGGTTAGCGCAAGGGCTAGGCTTAGGGTTACGGGTAAGGTTAGGGTGAGTTAGTGGGGTGCACCTCTGGGTGCCTCTCTGACCCACTAAGAATGACAGTGTACTGGCGTATGGGTTAGGCTTAGGGTTAGGCTTAGGGTTAGGGCTAGGGTAGTGGGCTTTTTATGCCCGACTGGCACATCCCAGAAGTCTCGGTCAAAACCTGGTCAAGTGGCCATGCAATTGGTGGAATGGCTCCAAAAATTTGCATGGTCCACTCCCATGGCCAACCCATCATTTCGCAGGTTTAAAAAATAAAAATAAAATAAAATAAAATAAAATCAATGGAGGCGTTTTGTTGCAAGAAAAACCCACTGCTGCTACTGTAAAAATGCAGGCAGTTTTAAAATAGCTATTTTCGCATGTTTCTGTGGTGCTTTGGTGTGTTTTTGGACCACGATTTCAAAATAAATATTGCGGTCGCCTCATTTTGGATCCCCCGCCCGCACCGCATGGCATGGCGAGTTGGTGAGACGACGAGGATGCCCCCCACCAGAGCAGCCCAGGACAGGAGAGGGGGGAGGCCGGGGACCCACCCCCCAGAAACCACCCCTCTGGTAGGTGCCCTCACTCAGGCAGGCATATTTTCGCCTGCTTTTTTGGCCAAGAATCGGGTTTTTTTTAATTTTTAAAACTTTTTTTCTGTGCCGCTTGGCATTGCGTGATCACGCTGCGATGCCAGGAACGACCACGACAAATCAGACCCAATTTTTCTTTAGTCGGTTCGAGTTCGAGTTCTGGCAGAGTAATTGTCGTTCTTCGTTCCGTTACGTAACGGAAACGAGGAACGGAAACGGAAACGAGGATTTCGCCGAGTCGTGCCCATTTCAGATAGATAGATAGATAGATAGATAGATAGATAGATAGATAGATAAATAGATAGATAGATAGAACTTTGGAGTACTCTCTTCAGGTAAAAAGGTCGCCATAAGTCAAAACTGATTCCACTCAGCCAAAGCCGGTTGGAATGCTTAGCTTTGTCTAAGTGGTCCCACCCAGTGTCTAAGTCAGGCATGTCTAAAGTCAGGCCTGGGGGCCAAATGCAGCCCGTTTTCAAATTTCGAGTAGCCCGTGACCTCTTCTCCCCAACGGCTCAGCCTGTCATGCATCCATGCCAGCTGGCCCCTCCCCACTCCGGATAGAGATGTCAGCTTGCAGTTTTACAGTTTGCCTGCCCTCCCTGCCTCTGTCCATCCCCCCCATCCACCTGCCCAACCAACCTGCTCCTGACTCCGTTGCTGCAGCATCTTCCCTGCCTCCTTGCATGTTATAAAGACTTGTCCAAAGTCCGGCCTGGGGGGGTGTCAAATGCGGCTGAATGTTCGGCCCCCGCACATTTTCCCCTCACCCAATCTGCCTCTCCTTGTGGAAAGTTTGAACACCCTTGGTCTAAGTGGTCCTACCTGATTATATTTTTGCCAGAAGGCTGGATCTTACCTATTACAGATGTACCTAATATCTGACAATGTCATGTCGACTACGACTGCCAATGAGAGAAGACACTGATATTTCATGCAGTTCCAGATGTGTTGTGCTATTTCAGTCTGGGATCATGTTAGCCATTGTCAGTGAACAGAGAAAATGCTTTTAGAGGGGCTTATAAGGAGAGCGGACTTTCACGATCTGTGTGAAAGATAATAGGAACGTGGGCGTGCCATTGCCGCTCCATCCCAAGGTTTTGACGTGACACATTCGTGCGGTCGGGCTCTTTGGTCTCCCCACGTTGCGCAAAAATAGGAAACAGATGTTTCAGCTCCTGCAGACTTGGCTCAGCTTTTGGTGAGGCTAGGATGCTCTGGCAGAAAGTTTAGCAAGACTGTTATTTCATCCCTGTATCACTTCTTTTCCGTGAAAGAGGCAGAATGCTTCCTTGTCTCATCCTTCCAGGCAAGGGCAAGGCGTTACACGGCCACTGCTCTCTTGGCAGCAAGGAGGATGACATATTTCTTCACACTCAAAAAAGTTATCTCATTGATGAGAGCATTGTTTGTATTGTAGAGTTGCCATTTCTTGTCGAATAGTACCAAGAGCAGGAATCTGCCAAAACTCTTGTTTTGTTTATTAATATGAATAGAGAGGGAGTCGTTTCTCCCTTTCTTAACAATCTCCCAGTCCTTCTATGTTGGACATGAGTTTGTGTGCTTGCACTTTGTCGTTCTCACAGACCACACACAAGAATGTTAATAACAAGGTGTTTTATTATTTATTTTATTTTAGAGTACTTTTACCCCGTCTTTCTCCTTGGAAAAGCACCAAGGAGCCTTACAATAATGATGGATAATATACAGTCCAGTACAATTAAGACATGTTCAAGTACTGAGAACATGGAATTGAGGGACATCTTACAGCATTAAAAGACAACATTACATTAAAGGTACAAGAGAACGTGAGGAGTTAAAAAGAAAGTAATATTCCATTTAAAAGTTATAAGTGATGCAAACAAACATTGAAAACATAGTGTCAGTGCAATCACACAAGGTTATTATTGTGGCGTGGGTTAGTGATTCAGCAGTGATTTCAGCTCTGAGACAAAGCAGGCTGGAAACAGCTTCTAGTGAACAGCTCTTTAATCAGGGAGAGACAAGACTGGGGACTGGGGAGAGGAGGTTACATGTATAGGGCCCAGACTGGCTAGGAAAAGATACATTTTGGAGGGAACAATTACAACCAATCACAAGGCTGCCTTTTGGCGGGAACCAATAGGATTGAAGATCCAAATGCAGCAACTATAATCAACCAATAGACCTGTTCCCTTTGGAACAGGGAGGCAGTTACTCAACCAGCAATTACAGATCAATACACAACAGTCATAAGTGGTTATTAACACTAAGTCTATGTGAGCATATAGCTTCATATAAAAGACACAAAATATGTAGTTCATCATTCAGGGAAAGCTTGCCTGAAGAGAAAGGTCTTTGCCTGTTTCCGGAAAGACATCAGAGATGGGGCAGTTCTGGTGTCTAGTGGGAGGGAGTTCCAAAGACTGAGCGCAGCAGCCGAGAAGGCCCTTTCATGGGTTCCCATGAGTCGTACCTGTGAGGGTGGTGGGATGGAGAGAAAGGCCTCTCCTGATGACCTTAACATCCAAGTCGGTTCATACTGTGACATTCGGTCTTTGAGGTAGCTAGGTACAAAGCACGGTACCCACGTGGTACCGTGCTTTGTATTGTGCCCAATAGCTGATTAGTAGTCAGTGGAGCTGCTTTAGTAGGGGTGTAATGTGATCTCTGTACCCCGCCCAAGTCAGCAGTCTAGCTGCTGCGTTTTGGACCTGTTGAAGTTTCCTGAGACTTTTCACCAGTAGTACCACAAAGAGCTCATTACAGTAGTCTAGCCAGGACATCACCAGGGCATGTGTCACCGTGGCCAGAGCTGGTTTCTCAAGAAATTGGCATAACTTGCATACTAGCCTTAATTGTGCAAATGCACTCCTGGCCACAGCTGTGACTTGGTCATGCAGGGTCAACTATGAGTCCAAGAGCACCCCCAAGCTGTGCAGCTATTTTTTAAATTGGAGGGTGACCCCATCCAGTACAGGTTGCATCCCTATCCCTTGTTCTCCCTTTCGACTGACCAGAAGCATCTCTGTCTTGTCTGGGTTTAGTTTCATTTTGTTTAACCTCATCCAGTTCATTACTGCAGCTAAACATTCATTTAAAGTTGAGATAGCAGCTCCCTTAGAATCCGGAGGTGATGAGAGGTACAGCTGGGTATCATCAGCCTACTGGTGGCATTTAACTCCAAAAGACCTGATAATCTCCCCCCAGTGGTTTCATATAGATGTTAAATAACATAGAAGACAGAAAATAACCCTTTGAAACTCCACAGGTCAGCGGCCATAGTGTCAAACATGAATCACAAAGCATCAATTTCTGTGTTTTTTTCCTGCAGGAGAGACTGGAGCCACTTTAATGCAGTGTCCCCAATTCCCATTTCAGAGAGAAGAGTGAGGAAGATGCCATGGTCTATAGTGTCAAAAGCAACTGAGAGGTCTAGTAAAACCAAAAGGGACACAGATCCCCTATCCATTTCCCTGTGTTAAGTCATCTGCCGATGCAACCAGTGCCATCTGGTTGTCAATGGGAAATTTTCACAATGGAGAGAAGTGAAAAGCGGTGTGCCCCAGGGCTCTGTCCTGGGACCGGTGCTTTTCAATCTGTTCATAAATGACCTGGAGACAGGGATAAACAGTGAGATGGCCAAGTTTGCAGATGACACAAAACTTTTCCGTGTGGTGAAAACCAGAGAAGATTGTGAAGAGCTCCAGAAGGATCTCTCCAAACTGGGGGAATGGGCTGAGAAATGGCAAATGCGTTTTAATGTAACCAAATGTAAAGTAATGCATATTGGGGCAAAAAATCCAAACTTCATCTATCAACTTATGGGCTCTGAGTTATCCATGACGGATCAGGAAAGAGATCTTGGTGTGTTGGTGGACAGCTCCATGAAGGTGTCTCCCCAATGTGTGGCAGCGGTGAAGAAGGCCAATTCCATGCTAGGGATTATCAAAAAGGGGATTGAAAATAAAACAGCCAACATTATAATGCCATTATACAAAACAATACTAAGGCCCCACCTGGAGTATTGTGTACAATTCTGGTCACCGCATCTCAAGAAAGACATAGTGGAACTGGAAAAGGTGCAGAAGAGAGCGACTAAAATGATTACTGGGCTGGGGCACCTCCCTTATGAAGAAAGGCTAAAACATTTGGGCCTCTTTAGTCTGGAAAAAAGGCGCTTGAGGGGGGATATGATTGAGACATACAAAATAATGCAGGGTATGAGTAAAGTGGATAGAGGGAAGCTCTTCTCTCTCTCCCAAAATACCAGAACTAGGGGACATACACTCAAATTGAGGGCTGGGAGAGTAAGAACTGACAAAAGAAAATATTTTTTCACCCAGCGCGTTGTAAGTCTATGGAACTCCCTGCCTCAGGATGTGGTGATGGCATCTGGCCTGGATGCCTTCAAAGGGGGATTGGACAGATTCCTGGAGGAAAAGTTCATCACAGGTTACAAACCATGATGGAGAAACCAGGGTAGTTCAAGGGCCAGATGCAGGGGAGTGGTATCAGGAGACAGATATCTAGTCTCATGCGCTCCCAAACGCATCTGGTGGGGCCGCTGTGAGATACAGGAAGCTGGACTAGATGGACCTTTGGCCTGATCCAGCATGGCTCTTCTTATGTTCTTATGTTCTTATCTCACTCCCATAGCCAAGCCTGAAGCCAGATTGAAATGGATACAGATAGTTTATCACTTCCAGAAACTTCTGGAGCTGTGAGGCCACAACCCGGTCTTGGACTTTTCCTAAGAATGGGATATTCAATACTGGTCGGTAATTGTTCAGTATTGTTGGATCTAAGGAGTGCTTTTTTAAACAGTGGTTTTTAGAGATGGGCATGAATAAAAAAATGGTGTTTCGTTTGTCGTTTGTCGTTTAGGGGGTCCGTTTCGGTTCGTTTCCATTTTTCGTGATTTTTTGCAAAAAAATTGTTTTCATTTTCGTTCGTTTCGTTAACGTTTCATTACCATTTATTTCAATTTTTGTGATTTTTTTAGCATTTAAAGCAGTTCAATGTATTGCCATAACGAAAACGAAGCAGACGACAAAGTTTCTGTTCATTTCGTTTCATTTTAGAGACAAAATTCGTTTGTTGTTTCATTACATAACGAAATGAAAAAATGAAAACAGAAACGAAAAATTGTTCGTTTCGTGCCCATCTCTAGTGGTTTTACTATTTCCTCCTTTAAGCCTCCCGGAACCCTGCCCTGTTGTAAGGAGGCATTCACTGCTTTTCCTAACCAGTCTGCCATACCGTCTGTGGAAGCTTTTATATTCCATGAGGGGCAAGGATCCAACCGATATGTGGTGGCCCTCACCTCCCCAAAGGTCCAGACCACATCGCTCGGCTGTAGGAGCTGAAAGTCATCCATTTGTTGTTAACCCCAAGGAAGTTGGGTCAGAATAAGTTAACAGAGATATGGCAGGAAGAAATTAAAAAATGAATAGAAGAAGAATGGAATAAAATGTGGAATAGAAGAATAATGTATGTCAGTAAGAATAAAAGAAAATTGTTATAAGGTGTATAACACCTGTAAAAGTTAAGTGTAAGAAATAAAGATTTATCTCCAGTAAACTGGAGGTATGTAAAAAAGGAAATTCGGTCAGAATGGGAGAGTACTTTATCATGTCCATTGCTAGAGGCAAGGAATATCACAGGGCTTTAAAATTTCATCTTGCTGAGGCAGCTTGAATATTTGAGAGTGATAAATTTAGTGGGAGTATTATTTTCACTCCTACTTTTCAGGCAAAGATCTACTTCTGCTCAAAAAATGTGTGCTAATTCCAGGGTTACCAAGGGGAATCCATTTTCAGTCCCGTTTCCCTGTTGATCCTCAGTCCATAGACCAGTGCTGGTGAAACTTCGGCACTCTGGATGTTTTGGACCACAACTCCCACAGTCCTTTTTCATTGGCAATACAGGATTGGAATTCTGGGAGTTGTGGTCCAAAATATCTGGAGTGTCTAAGGTTCACCACCACTGCCCTTGACTCTCGCTCCCATAATGGGGTACCTCCTGACAATACTGGCACCTTGGCTGGAACTTTGGCATGGTGCCACCCCTGCCAGGGACACAGCTTTTCTCCTCATTCACCTTCCCCATATGGTGAGAGTGAGTAGGATGTGACGCTGGATCCTGATGCATCAACAAAGCCATTACCATTCCTTGGTAGTGAAAGCAGAGTACCTTAGGTTTGTGGTATCTTCAGGTGATCAGCTCCAAGTCCCACTGCGTGTGCTGAAAAACAAGGAAGTACCCAACACAGTCTCTGGCTCCCTTTAGTGACCAATTCTGGTAAATACAGCCTGGAAATATATATTTCTGAGCGTATTTCGATTTAGTATTTTCAGTTGAGCATAAATGAATCTGTGGTTATGGCTACTAAAGCAATCACTTTGCAGACTGATAGTTATGCAAAAAACCTATGCTTTATTCATTTAGGAAATCCATCTATCTATAGTGCAGGAGAAGTAAAACTTTGAAATTTAATTTATCTCAGAATACCCTATCTGGAAGATTCTGAGATAGTTCAGTTGGGGTTTCAGGTGCTCTAGCCCAACCCTCAGGCAAAGTCTCACCAGGGATGGGGGCATGGGACTCGGTGTCAAGTTGGACTTAAGTTGACCCAGTGTCTTGACTCAATCTTGACTTGTTTGTTTTTCAGAGTCTTGGACATGACTCATGACTTAGAACACAACCCTCCATTTCTTTTCTTGGGGTAAAAGCTTGTTTTGAACAGGGATTCAACCTTCAGGCTTGGTACTTGGTACCAAAGCCTCAGACTTGGAACTTGGGACTCGGACTCCAAGACCTGAGTCTCACTGCACTGTGAGGGCATCCCCCCTTTCCTTGGCTCTCACCTACACCTACACCTTCTCCTCTCTTCTTTCACTCTGGCCTTGGGGTGGGGGACTCTCCTAGGCGGCAAAAAAAAAATAAAAATAAAGGCTAAGCAGAGGCAGGACCAGGAAGGGAGGGAGGGAGGGAGGAACAAACAAAGGAACAAACGAATGAATGAAGGAAGGAAGAAGGAATGAACGAAGGAATGAACGAACGGAGGAAGGGTGAGCATAGGAGTGTGGGGTTGGAACACAACTTGTGCCACAGCCAGCATGAATGGGGAATTCCTGAATCAGTCCACACTGTGAGCACTGATTGCAATTTCAGACATAATGTAGGCTGTGAAACAAATTACAGCAGAGCTGAATTGTTCCGATCCAGCTCTCTGATTCAGCCACACCCTCAGACTTTCAAGAGGTGTTTTTCTTATGCTCCTGTATTTGAAATCCTGTCCTCACTCTTTTAACGTGGAAGGCTCTTGCGTTGGGAAGAAAAACAGCTTCGTCTACGGAAATCCAGCTACAACTAAAATATGATTCTGGGCTACATCTTTTGTTTCTCTCCCGCCCCTCTCGACACTAGGAGTTGTTGATGGGTAGGGGGAGGTGTGGAAAGAAAGGCAAGGTAATAATGAACTGCGCACCACATTTTTCTGCCAAGGCAATTTTCAGGAATGCAAATTGAAGCAGAACGCTGCTAATCTTTCATTTATGGAGCATAAGAAGAGGGAGCAACAATTTGCTCTACAGGCAATCAATTCTGAACCTGCAACAGCCTTTATGGTTGGCTCCATGGGACGATGCTACTCCCCCCCTGCCCCCGACCTTATATCAGGACAGTGTTATGAGCGCTTGTCCTTTATGTGCATGAATCAGGTGAGTGCCAGGGTGTGGGCATGCACTTCCCGGAGAATCAAAAGGATAATGATTGGTAGGGTCTGAACAGAGCTGAGGAATGGTCATGGTGGTTGGGCCATTATGAGAGTAATAGCTTAAAACCCAGAACCCCACTTTTTCCAAGCTCTGCATTTGAAGATAAGGAACAGACGAGTGTGATCACACAGGGAATTGGACTGCAATTTGGCCTGCTTGTGGAGTGTGGTCTACACTTGAGCAGTGTGGTCTATTTCCTGGTGATTACATGGCGCACAAGGAAAGGTACTTCAATCCAACCCTGATCCATGCCCAAGCTAGGCTTTTCTGGCCCAGCTGTAGAGCTTCTACTTTCCTACACCTCCCCATTTGAAGTGGGAATCCCAAAAGGCTGTATAGTCCAGAAACGAAAATATTTCCCTGCCCTACTGCCTCCAGGAGGGCATCCATTCTTGCATAGCATCCAAGCATTCCCATACTGCCTCCAGACAGATGGTTCAGCTGGTGCAAGTGTGTGTCTTTTTTGCAGAATCTGGAATCCCTCAATAACTCGCTCTTAGTAAAAGAAAGAATAAAAACAGTTCTTTATTAACAGTTGCTTGGCCTGCACACATACTTAGCAACCAACTGAATAGATCAGCAGCAAGAAACAACTGCTACTAACTTTGACAAAAAAAGTGGGGGGGGCACTCTGTGGAGAGGCAGGGCTCTCTTTGAACCCAAATGCTGGAAGGAAGAATTGATTAGTGCTGGACAGACAATCACCCCAGGTCAGAAAAGTCCCTCTTAGTCACTCAGATTACAGACTGCATGCAAGGCTGCAAATAAAAACTCTCAATATATCTCTGACACTTCCCTAGTGGCTGTTCTTCTTCCATACATATTATACTACCCAACCTGACAATTTTCATCCTGGTTTCTTTGATCTTCGTTGCCTTCTTATGCAGGGATGTGAAAAATCTCAGTTCCATCTCATTTTCTTTGCATTTCTTCAAACCTCACCTGCATTGTCTTCCTAGCCTTGTTTCTTATTTGGTTGGAACATTTTGGAACCATCTTTAAAAAACAACAACATAGGAATTTGTGAACATTCTAAAACATTTCCCCCTGGAAGTATACATTGATTGAGCCATTTAACCTAACGGACGTTAATACCTGCCTCCTGTTGACTAGAGCCCCTTTGTACAAGTACACCGTCCTTGTTGTTTGTATCCAAGAATGTTTGCATTAATCTGTGCATACCTTATTGCTCCGAAATGCTCTGTAAACCTTGCAAATATACACATTCTCAAAGCGATAGATGTTTCTACTTACACCAAGACTCAGGAGCCTTGAGACAGTTAAATCTGAAATTATTCTCAAGCCTCTGATCTTTCAAAGACTTCCCATGCTCCAATTCTTTTTGCATCTCTGTGTTCGCTCCCCGTTAGTCAACTTTTCGATAGGAATGCCTCTCATCTTTTTCTTATTCATGCCTCCCCCTTTCCGCCTGGTAGAGGCTGTCTGGAAAAAAGTGGTCCAAGGCTATTACACTGTCATCTTTCTCGTCTTCTTTAAAAGCCTACGTCTGCTTTGAGACCTGCCAAATCCCTCAGCTGCTCCGAGACAAGTCCTGTTTTCTGCATTGATCACGGACCGTCTCACTACTACCTCATATAAACAATCAATATGGAGTAAATATATAAATCATTGTAGGATGTTGCCAAGAACAGCAAAAATTAGTCTGAGAAAACTGCTGCACAGAATATTCCATTGAGTCCTCTGTCCCTCTGTCCCTCCCACAAAATTCTCTCTCTCTCTCTCTCTCTCTCTCTCTCTCTGTGTGTGTGTGTGTGTGTGTGTGTGTGTTTGTTTGTGTGTGTGTGTGTGTGTGTGTGTGTGTGTATTTCATTATAAGATCCTTTCCCTCTAAGAATGTTGTGAGTCATCAGGGTACTGGAATGATGAAGGATTTGCATCCCATTTACTACTACTAGACAGGGAACTTAATCTTTACTCATTTTGTTCTCACAAGTGAAAATGACAAAAAGCTCACATTTCTCCTCCATACCCGGTGAGATTACAGGGGCCACTGTGACTTTTTGCAGATTTATTGTGACTTTTTAAGAAGTGTTATTATGGAACAAACGTCCTGTATTTTGCAAAGGAACTTTTATTTTTACGAAGGAAACCTTGCACTAGGAGGAAATGTAAAGTTTTTAAATGAAAAATACTTCTTTTGTTCAAAACCCAAGAGTCTTTTTTTTTCCCCTTTTCAAATTCTTAAGATGATGGAGGGTGTTCTGGTGTTTTTGATCTTATGCAAGATTTTTTGCTAATTATTTTCTCAGAGATACTCCTGTCCCCCCAAGTCAGAGAAAATGTTCAAATATTAGCCCCATGCTTATGCAAAATTCATAAATATTGTCGACCAACCACTTGCGTTTAAACTGATTCATTGGTCATAATCCCATTGGTTAGTTACACCACCCTTAAGTGAAGAGAGGTAAATCAGCAGCATTCAGATGGTAGTTAATAACTCACTGCTTACCTTCCTAGCTGTATGCCAGTCACGGGACAGTGCGTGACCACAAGAAATACAAACTTCAACTTGTTTACTAGTGACAACCTGCCACAACGATTTGCACCGTTACACTATGTCTGTATGAATAACCAAGAGGAGTCTGGCTATTAACCGATTAAGCAATTAACATTCAACCAAATTTGCATACTTCCGAAACTGAAAAAGAGATGAGTCAAACGGACCTGTTTATCATGTAAGCACTACAAGCTGGTCCCTTGTTCGCTTTATCAAAAATCATTGGGTGACCAAAGTTCAACGTTGTGCAAAGACCTACTTTATACTCCGTAGACAAGACAAAAGGACATTAGTGCTTCTACTGGGGCCTTCTTTCTGAAACCGGGTTAGGACAGAACCTAGGGCAGCATGACACAAAGTTTAAAACCCCATTCCATATATAGAATTAGAAACAGGAAATCTGCTCGGTCTTGTTTCGTTGGTTCTCGAACTTCTCTTTCTTCCACAGAACGCCCAATAATTTGTGTGGGGATTTTTATACAGTCATTCGTGCATAGTTTTTATTTTTTTATACTTCTCCCTAACATGACTAAGGTTTTCTACAATTTACCTCATTTTCACATCCCCTTCTCTTGAGTACACCTTCATGTGTTTTCCCAGTTGTGCATATTTTAGCAGTTTCCATCCTAAAATGTGTCCACCTTGTAAGTGGCACTATGTTCTCCCCAACCCTCACAAATGTGTGAATTCCTCAGAACAAGGATCAAGAGGTATGAAAATGCTATTTGGCTGAGGCAGTTTGGGCAACAAAAGTACAGTATACAGTGGTACCTTGTATAAAGGAATTAATTTGTTCCAAATGAAATTATGTTAAGCAAATTTCCCTTTATACAAATTCCCACAGGAATGCATTGAAAATGGAGTAATCCCATTTTTATGTTGTATGGATTCTCCCCATAGGCGATTATGTTAAGCAAGTTTCCCCTATCTTCAGAATTTTTATGTTGTACAGATTTTATGTTATACAAGCTGTTTGTTATACAAGGGTCCACTATATATACATTTTTTTTTCATGCTCATAAAGAAGCTGACCAGAGAGGTAGCTGAACCACACTTTGGCATTAAAAGGACACCAATCCACCTGATTAAATGTCATCTGAATAACCTGAAAGAGTCCATACGGCTGTAAAGTAATTTTTAATGCATCACATTAAACAATTATGTCTCCACCTGCGTTCCCTGCATCTAGAGGTGACTGGCCTCACTTTGCTTTATGGTAGGTCCACCCTGCAGGGAGGACTGAAGACATTTCATTGTGTGAGGGACATGTAACAAAGCCAACTGGACCGGCTTTTTTTCCTCTCACATTGATAATAGCAGCCAATCCGGGAGACTAGCTTAGAAGTGTGTCAGGTCAAGCTATGCAGCACAACAATCTAGTTGTGAGGCTACTGTTGATGCTTTCTGGCATCTGCTACCTGAAGCGCCTGAAGTGGTGGTGGCCGTGAGTGGGGCAGAGAAATCACTCTGGGTTTTAGTCTGAACTTTACTTACACACACACACACACATACACACCGGTAAATATAAGCCAGAACCATGGACAATACCTTTAACATGCAGGGGGGAAAAAAATCTCTGTCTAGATTCAAAATCCGACTGCCATCAGAGCTGCAGGCCTCAGCTGGCTGTCACTATTTGGCTATGAAAATACTCCTCTTCCTCTTCCTCCAAACCATTCAAGAGCACAGTACTTACATACACTTCCCTTTGCCCCCTTGAGAACTGCATTCACAGAACTCCGTTTCCAAACCAAGCCAACTGCTGTCTTAGATGCCAGATATATGACATTCCTAGGCATCTAAGGCTTTGCATTTGCGGAGCAGGTGAGATAGAGGATGTTGTTTACTGTTTACTCTACTTTATTCACTGTAGCTTTATCAAAACCATAAGGAAAAGCCTTGGAAAACATACTGGTTACCCCATAGGTGGACTGCCCTCAGACAAAGGTGGGCAGTGTATACTTGAACTGTGACCC
>JAHTLZ010000204.1:9679412-9711247 GCA_023846285.1 Phrynocephalus versicolor | reverse complement strand
GTCTAGTCTTATAGTCTCATAGAATCATAGAATCATAGAGTTGGAATAGACTTCAAGGGCCATCCAGTCCAACCCCCTGCCATGCAGGAACCCTCATCAACGTGCTCAGTGGTTTAGGTATCTGGCTGCAGAGTCAGAAGCTGAGAAGTCAGTTCTCCACTGGGCCTCCTGGGAGGAAAACCAACCTGTGTAGCTTCATTCATTTATTTATTTTAGAGTATTCATCTCGCCTGATTTCGGAAGCTAAGCAGGATCGGCACGGGTTAGTACCTGGATGGGAGGCCACGAGGGAATACCAGGTGCTGTAGGCGCCTGGAGTAGGAACTGGCAAGCCACTCCAGTATTCCTGCCAAGAAAACTCCATGGACATTGGGTCACGAAGAGTCGGTCACGACTGTAATGACACAGCACATTTTTACCCCTCTCTCCTAGGAAAAGGAGCCCAGGCGGCTTTGGGCAAGCTACACAATTCCAGGGTACCCCTAAAAGGAGAAAGGAATGGTAAAGCTCTTCTGGGTATTTTCTACCTGGAATATCCTGAAAAAGGTCACCATAATCAGTGCTGACTTGACAGCTCATTATTGTTATTATTAAGGAAGAATGGGTAATTTCAGCTCAGCTTCCAGATAACTCTTTGAACGGAGAAGGCAGAAACTGTCTCACAATGAAAGACATTTTTTCATGCCCACTACATTGAGGAGTGTCCCTTCCAAGGAACCTGTCGTATAGATCCAGCTGGAATTTGGGTCCCTCCAGCTCAGCAGCACCACTTTTTATATCAGGGATGGGGTGCCAGTGAAGTCCAAAACTCAGCACTTCTGACCAGGGGTCATAGAGGCTGACAATGATGGGGTCTAGAGCCCTACAAGGTCTGAAGAATCAGAGCCTCTTCCGATCCTCCCCTTCCATGCAGTCTGTACTCGTTGGCATTATTTCTCTAAGGTTCCAGGCTGGTTTTTTCTTTCTATTTTTATCTGGATGTACCACCGATGGAAGCTGCCTAGATGCCCTAAGCACATCTGATATCGCCCGATTTCGGAAGCTGAGCAGGGTCGGCCCTGGTTAGTACTTGGATGGGAGACCACCGGGGAATACTAGGTGCTGTAGGCACCTGGAGTAGAAACTGGCAAGCCACTCCAGTATTCCTGCCAAGAAAACCCCATGGACATGGGGTCACGAAGAGTTCGTCATGACTGTAATGATGCAACACACACCACAGATGGAACAGGGTGCAAGTACGCAAGCTGAAATATCATAGTGTCATACCATTTTCTTTGGAGCGGGACTGAATAAGAATATCTCTTTTGCAAGGATACAGTAACATCATGCATTTAGTCACCCGTTTAACATGCTCTCAAATTAACCTCTTTGTTTCCTTCACTTCAGTTCTAGATAGTGACATAGGCAAGGGGTGTCCAAACCTTTTGCAAGGAGGGCCAGATTTGGTGAAGTGAAAATGTGTGGGGGCCGACCATTCATCCTCATTTGGCCCCAGGGCCGGACTTTGGACAAGTCTCCATAACATGCACGGAGGCAGGGAGGATGCTGCAGCAACGGAACTGGGGGTGGGTAGGCTGGTCAGGTGGTTGGCGGGGTGGACAGAGGCAGGGAGGGCAGGCAAACCATAAAACTGCAAGCTAATGCCTCCATCTGGTATGAGGAGGGGCCAGGAGGTGGGGGATGCATGACAGGCTGAGCCAGTGGGCAGAAGAAGCTGCGGGCCGCTCAGAATTTGGAAACGGGCTGCATTTGGCCCCCGGGCCTGACTTTGGACATGCCTGACATAGGCATCTGGTAGTGGAGCCAGAGAGTTCTATCCCTTATTGTTTGACACACAATTCCCTACTCTTTGACAGAAGCTGGGCTGAGTGACCCAGAGGGTTTCTTTGCCATTTGAAGACTATAATTTTTGCTACTATTCTTTGCTTAGATGGCGAAGTAATTCACAGGTGGTACCCTCTGTTGAAACCCCTTAACTACAACAACAGTATATATTCAACACACAGTATAAGCCACAACAATTTGAGATACAGACACAGAACTAAGGCACAGAACTTCCAAAAGGTACTTTGCGGGTGGTCAGTGGGAGGGGGAGGGTAAGCTGAGTCAAAACGAGGCCTTCTGCAACTCCTAATTCCAAATCAGCAACATTTCCAAATTTTGACAGGAATATAAGGATCCTGTTGTGCAACAAGGCCAGAGAACAAGCCCAGCCTTATAAGGTGGGCACGATCCAGGGTTACCCATGGGTTACCCATCAGATTACAGGACCCAATAACATTCATGCATATTTTTGCGTTCAGTCATGCACATTAAAAAAAACTTACATAGCTTTGTACACAGTTCCATCAGTATGTTCATTTTGTGTGACCACGGTATGTGTATATGGTACTTTTTCCACTTGGATGTACTGTATCCCACCCCCACCCAGCTATGTGCACTTCAGTGTATACATCTGTGAAGATTCTCAGTCATCCAGGCAAGTTTATCTGAAAGTTGAGTCATGGCAACTGGGCTTCTTTTTCTTGAAAGATAGAAACGTTTCGCTGCACATCCAAACAGCTTCATCAGTCGGAATACCGCTAGTGTGAGTCCTCCACCTTACAGTCAGCTTTGACCTCTTTGTCACCCTGGTCTGAAATAGGCTCATAAGATAAACAATGGCCTGAATAGTCTCATTAGGTAGACAAACAGTATCAATAGCCTTAAGGTGAACAATGGCCTAAGGTGCTGAAACTTATAAAGAATGGGTCGTAAGCTGTGGCCTTTGTGGGTGAAGGCTTTTTTATATGTCTGGGTATTGTTGAAAGCACAGCCTGACAAGTAGCAGATAGACTATGCCTGAGGTCGCCACCTCTGTCGAGTGTGTATACAGCATTTTCTCTAATGTGCACATTCTGGTTTGCATATTTGCAATTGCAGATCTATGCTGGAAAATTTGGAGAAGTGTGAAACAGGAAGGATAACAGTGTTCCTCTTGGTGCATGCACCCAGGAAGCACAAATCAAGTCAAATGCATATTGAAATGCAGGCGAAACATGCATTGCCTTAATTCCTAGAGGCAAAACTGTTTGCTTTAGTCAAACGGGGTGCTCCCAATTAGTCAGGGACCATGTCACGGGACTGATGGTGGCGGATCACATGCTTTGTAGTCCTCTCCTAATCATGTCAATGAGCTGCTTCTGCTCAAATAAACTCGTTACCTGCGCATGTCAGGATAGAACTGTGTCTCTGTCGCTCTCCTTGTTCAGTTTAGCTTCTTCTTCCTCCTTTGTAGACAAAGAGCCTCAGAGATGGATTAGACACAGACCTTGACGGGGTTCATTATGCGACATCAGCAATTCATTAGGTTCCCAAATCACTTCCGCTTGGTGTTTAGTCATAGCCCTTTGGACAAGAGATGCGGTTAATCCAGTGGGGCTTCCCTCTGCCTCATCTCCAAGTATCCCCTTTAAGACAAAAGGAAGTTTCCTTTCTGTTCCTCAGTTGATTCAGACTTCTTCCGGCCAGTCCATAATCCTGGCTGGTGAAAACACACATAGTGTCACATTAGCATTTGCTGAACAATCTTGTTTTGTTTGGCCAGCACTGAGACGGAGCAATTGAGGAAAAGATGCACGTTTTCCCTGTCTCCTTAGGTCTTAATTTCCAGACACCTGGATCAACTCCCAGCTCCTATTGACTTCTGAACAAGATGGGGTTGGAAAAACATGTCTTTTTAGAGAGGTGGGGGGGAAGAAAGAGGTAGGGATGGAAGAGGGGTTACTTCTGGTTTGGAATCATACATTTTCCAACTGTAACAGTCTAGTTGAGGGTCATATAAGCAGAGGACCTGTGTTAGAAAAATTAACTTTTCCCATTCATTCTGTTTGCCTCCTAGCGGGAATTTCTACTTCCATTCATCCTCCCTGCTCCTTTCCAAAAGAAGAAGTATCAGGCTGACCTTCTTTGTCCACTCCCCCACCCCCAGTCCCGAAATAATGAGTCCACACAGAAATATTGGCTTTTTAAATCGGGCCACAACTTTATTAATAACTTTATCAAAAAACTTTATGGATAACTTTATTAACTGCTGTAACTGTCACTAAAGTTGTAGCCAAAAGGATGGGCCTGACATAGTGCAACATATATTTTAGTTCACAGATGACGCCATGATGGGACCCAGTACGGGGGTGCTGTTCAATGAAAGCAGCACTCCCAGCCAAAACTAGGTCAGGATATTACTTGGGGCAGCCGTGTGAGCTCTTTGACTTTAGGATGTTTAATTTACTTCCCTACTGGGTTGTTTTACCTATCAGTTGCTCTTATGTTATTATCTATTGTACAGCTGCCCTGAGACCTATCCAAGGTGCATTTACCGTTCTGACTTCACAGTCTTGGCCCCTTTTTAGTTGCACTACCTGCCACCCGCCACCAAGCCGTCTAGCACAGTGCAAAGGCCCATCCTAAAATCAGTTAACAGGATGTCTAAACCAGCATCATTTAAGTGAATACCATCACTCCTAAAGAGTTCGGGCCGAGAAAATTTTATATCCGGATGGGTAATCACAGAGCCGAGGCCCCGGTGCACAGCAATGGGGATTTCTCAATTCAAACCTTGCCTGGCCTGATCCACTCTCATTGGGTTGCGGGCACCCAGCCACACCAGCCGTGGCAACATCGCCGGCCAGACCACTTGGGTATAAGGGAATTGGGCCTTATAGGCCTGCAGGTCTCTGCTGATCCGCAATATTAAATCTTTTCCCTTGGCTCTGGTCAGGTCATTACTGCCCAGGTGGACAAGCAAGATGGCAACTGGGGCTTCAGAGGCACAACGGGATGCAACTGCAGAGAAGACATCCCAGATCATTCCGCGCTGTCCCCTCCAGTCCACCTGGATGCGGTCGCCAAGTCCGAGATGAGGGCCCCAAGCGGAGGATCGAGCATATTTCGCAGCCCAAAATATGTAGCTGTGGCCTCAAATGATGACCCGCAGGCGTTGGCTGCCGAACTGACCTGTTAAAGAGATAACTCGTTAGTGAAACCCCCGGCCCCCCTTAACAATCTGGAAGTGGTTGAACATAACCCTTCTTCCTAAGGTTGCCACCAGTTGGTAGTAACTTGCTGGCAGGTAGAACATAACAATCCAACAAATCGGCTAGTTTGGCCATAATGCAAACATGCTGAATTTTAAGCTAGTCCTCATATTGTCTGGAGAATTTTGGAAGCTACGGTTCAAAACCATGATTTCTCCGAGCTTTGCTGCAGTGCGTAACTTATCGTTCCCATTTCTATGGGTTTCTTGTTTAGAGACCCCACACAGTTATCCCTCCCCCTCCTTCCCCTCCCCCTCCCCCTCCCCCTCCTCCCATCCCCCTCCACCCTTCTTTCTCTTCCAAGCTGACTCTCCCCAACCCCAAACCCTTTCCTGGACTAAGCAGAAGTCCAGATTTTACAGCCAGGTCTGTGTGCCTGGCATCCCACATGTTACTGATGGTTCGTCTGGATCGTGCCCACCTTATTCCAAAGAAAGCCATCCATCCTACAGTCTCCATGGAGCGAAGCCGCTGCCCCTGACATGAAACAGAGTGAAAAGTGAGCTGGAGCTGTTAGTCAGGCACCAAGGCTTGATTGTGTAGGAAGACCCAAAAGGGCCCCCTCTCTGCCAGGGATTTTCCCCAATAAATCTGCTGGTTATCTAGCAGATACGACACCAGTCTCTGCTAAATACGTGCGGCAGTCTGTGTGCTTTGTGCTGGTGGCGCTGTGTATACAGTACACATGGCCCATCCATTATTTATATGGAGGTGGAAGGCAGAGCTATTAACAAGAACAAGCCTCCCTTTTTATTTTTATATTGCTCCTGCAAGATGTGTCGTCCTTTCCCCTTACCCAGCGGTCGTGACAATGCCGACGTGCCTCCTTTATCACCTCCTCCCTGCTAGCTTAAAGGAGAGAGCAGATGGTTTTTCTCAGATTATATTTAAGCAAAACAGCCCTGGCCAAGAATTGTCCCATCCTGCAGGTTTACTTAGATGTGGAATCTACTGCATAGTATAAGTAGACTAAAAGAGGGCCCAATAAATGAAGTGAGTTGCCATTTAGGCCTTTAGGGATTCAGATTATGAGGGGAACCTGGATGGCCATAGTAAGTTCTTCATAAATTCAAACACGGCTACCCTCTCCATCAATTCAAACTGACTTGAAAATACACTATTCTTATTCTTATGTCTGTGCAGATTCTCAAAGTGAGGTTATCGGGAAGTTAGATCGCGACAACTGGACTTTCTTTTCTTGTAAGATTGAAACGTTTCACTACTCATCTAAGTAGCTTCGTCAGTCTAAGGAAAGTTGGTGTGAGGCCTCCATTTTATCGTTTGCCGCTAGGTGGCGTGACACCAAGGCCTGTGAGGAAAGACGGAAAGAAATGGGCATTTTTAACCTTGAGCAAAGGAGACTGAGGGGAGATATGACAGCCCTTTCAAATACAGTGGACCCTCGTATAACAAAAACAGTTTATATAACATAAATCTGTACAACATAAAAAATTCCAGAGATAGGGGAAATTTGCTTAACAGATTTGCCTATGGGGCGAATCCATGCAACATAAATATGGTCATGATTAGGGATTACTCTGTTTTCAGTACATTCCTATGGGAAATTTGTATAAAGGAAAATTTGCTTCCAAGAATTTCATTTGGAATGAATTAATTCCTTTATACAAGGTACCACTGTATATGAAAGGATGTCATACAGAGGACAGGCAGGATTCATTCTCAGTCATCTTTGAGTGCAGGAAATATAATAATGAGCTGATGCTCCAGGAAGTCAAATTTCAGTTGAATATCAGGACAAATTTCCTGTGTGCACCAGTGGTAATATTGGTGGGATATAATATATAAAAAGGGTGAGAATTGCTAATTTGCTAGCTTACTGGATGGTCTTGTGAATAAGGAGATTCCTGGGACAAGAAATATGTTGAAATATATTTTTAAAAGCCTCTTGAGTTGATCTCGCTTGAAATCAACAATGGAAGGGGGGAAGGAGCGAAAGACCGGGGAAAGGGTGCATAAATGGGATTTTTTGAAAATATATGAAAATTTAAACACATTCATGATGTCCTAATAAAAATTTTAAAAAACGGTGCCCGGGAGCAACCGATTTGCATCAAGCATCTGCATGTCAATGTGTTATTCTTAGGAAAGGCAGACTGCATATATTCAATTTCATGAACTGCTAAATCACATAAGCCTGTCCGCAGCTCAGATTCACATGATGAATGTGACTATCTCACGATGCCAATGGCTGTGCTAAAGTTTAGTTCCCTTGGCAGCCATTCAGATCCTAGAAAAGTTAAAAAAAAATTGTCCACTAGAGATCCCAGAAGATCTCAGCTGGGATGGCCACTAGACAATGCTGCTGAAGAATTCTGGGAATTCTGCGAGCTGTAGTCCACAACAGGCACTTTCCGGGACATGGGCAATGCACTTCAGCGCACCATATTGTGTACATGGGGGTTTTCCGAGTACAGTGGTATCTTGTATAAAGGAATTAATTTGTTCCAAATGAAATTATGTTAAGCAAAATTTCCTTTATACAAATTCCCATAGGAATGCATTGAAAACGGAGTGATCCCATTTTTATGTTGTACGGATTCTTCCCATAGGCTATTATGTTAAGCAAATTTCCCCTATCTCTGGAATTTTTTATGTTGTACATATTTTATGTCATACAAGCTGTTTATTATACAAGGGTCCACTGTATTCTGCCTAGGTGCTGCTTGTTATGGATAGACAACATTAAGGCCCCTGCTTATGGTTCCTTCTCTGCTGATAAGATGTGGACTGGACAGCCTTCCAAACAAGGGTTGTCTTCTGGCAGCCCTTCTAACGGAGGTCCATGCTCCCTAAAATAGGGCAGAAGGTCACCCTAACTTGTAGGTCTTTCTCCATTTTCTCCTTTACCATTTTAAACCATACACTTTGATGCCATGTTCTTGAGAATTCAGTTCTGCTATCTTAAGGACCATGTCTCCCATTATGAGCCTGCTCAGGGGAGGAGGCCTTTCTCTTGATCCCACCACCCTCACAGCTGGGCTTGGTGGGAATACAGGAGAGGGCCTTCACTGTCACTGGTCCCAGACACTGGAACTCCCTCCCACAGTAGGCCAGGCTGGCCCCATCTTTGCTGTCCTTCCACAAGCAGGCAAATATCTTCTTCAGGCAGGCTTTCCTTTAGTCACTAGCTTCGTGATTGGGGTGTTTCAAAGGAGTGGTGGTGCCATACAGCTCTGAATGTGCTTCTGGTGTCGTTTTGGTTTTTTAAGTGGTACTTATTGGATTCTTTTTAGTATTTACACACTGACCAGTTTGTAGCTTTTAACTGTTATCTTTGGATGATGTAAGTCACTTTGGGCCCTTGTTATGGAGAAAAGCAGTGTTTTAAAAATATAAATGAATGACTCATAGAATCATAAGAACATAAGAACATAAGAAGAGCCATGCTGGATCAGGCCAAAGGCCTATCAAGTCCAGCTTCCTGTATCTCACAATGGCCCCACCAAATGCATCTGGGAGCGCACGAGACTAGATATTTGTCTCCTGATACCACTCCCATGCATCATAGAATCATAGAGTTGGAATAGACCTCAAGGGCCATCCAGTCCAACTCCCTGCATTGCAGGAACTGAATTAATGAATGAATTGCAGAAACTGAATTAAGGAATGAATATTCTCTGTCTTATTGCATTGCCCACCTATAGATCTGTGATTTTGTTTTATTCCTCCGAGTCCAAAAAGCACCATTCTTACTGATGAGACAAGTAAAGTGTTCTGCTTATATACCGCCCCATACCACTTCAAGTAGTCTCTGGGCAGTTTACAGTTTTAATTACAGTATGCAGGCTACACCATACTCCCTCCCCCCCAGCCCCAGCAAGCTGGGTACTCATTTTACTGACCTCGGAAGAATGGAAGGCTGAGTCAACCATGAGCCAGCTACCTGGGATTGAACCCCAGGTCATGAGCACAGTTTTAGCTGTAGTATAGGCATTTAAGCACTGCGCCACGAGGCTCCATGAAATCAACTTTGTCTTCCGCTCCAGAATGAAATAATGGAAGACATGAGGTCTGTGCACTTGGTCCTTTAATGACTGATGTGGAATATCTGGAAGTAGAGTCCAGTTGCACTGAGGACATCTGATTTTTGAAATATATCTGTTCAATTATTTATTTTTTAAAAGGTGAACAAAATGCACCATTGTCATCTAACATTTACACCAGGGGTCCTCAAAGTTTTCAAACAGCGGGCCAGTCCACCACCACCCAGACACCACTGGGGACCGGACCACAGCCCCCCCTCCAAAAAAAGGCCAACATGGAAAAAAGGGGGAGGGAGGGGCAAGTGATCAGTGCATATCCGGAGCCCCAGCAATGCCTCCTGCTCCGGACCTCCACCCTGAGGTGCCGCTGCTGAGATCCCTCTACTGTACCTCTTCCTCCTCCTCCTTCTCTCCCTCCTCCTCCTCCTCCTCCTCCAGTGGCAGCAACTGGAGCGGCTCTCCTTCCTTCCTTTCTTCATTGTGTTGGGAAGGAGGCGGCAGCCCAGGCAAACTCAGGCCCCTCATCACCTTCTGGGCAGCCACTCAGGGTTGAACCCCAGGTCGTGAGCACAGTTTTACCTGCAGTACAGGCATTTAACCACTGCGCTACGGGGCTCCCGATTCTTCCTTCTCTGCTGAAGAAGAACACACACACACACACACACACACACACACACACACACACACACACACACACACACACTGCCCGGCTCTGCCTTCTTTTGGTCTTTTCCAAAAGAAATTCTATACATGTACCAATGACATCACCAGGAAGGGCATGTTTGCTCATTCTCTGGAACATGGCAACCGTGAAGAGTCAGGCCAGCCCTGGCCTCTTGTCAGACCTGGCACGCTCCGGCCAACAGCTGGTGGAGGAGACTAATTAGACTCCGGCTGCTCTCCCAACCTCTGAGAGAGTGCGAGAAGTGCGGCTGTCCTTGGCAAAAGGAAGCAGGCTGCGTTGCCTCTCTCTCTCCCTTCCCCCAAATCGTCTCCCTTGGCTCCATTAAAGGAGGCCTGCGCCATCCGATTACCTTGGCGGAGGGCCAAAGGCGCCATGCTCCCTTGCCTGCCCGGTTTTTCTCCATGGCAACCGGGATGCTCGCTTTGCCAAAACAGCAGCTGGCCGATGGTTGGTAGGTAGATGACCTGCTAAACAGATTTACTAGCCACAGAGCAGGTCGGCAGCACCAGCCAGCAGGGGCTGTAGAATGGGTTAAATCAAGACTGGAAGGAAGGATGGGGAGCGGGTAGAGGAAAGAGAGAAAGCGAGGCATTGGCCAACACAACAAAAAAAGAGATGCTTATCCTTTTAAAAACATCCTTCTCTCCACTCTCATTCAAGATTGCCAGCTTTCCCGTTGCTGATTTGTGAGCAAGCCACATCCTTATTCTTCTGGGTACGGAACGCATTAAACAAATTAGCCTTTATCTTAATTTCAAGTCCCCCCCCCTGAGATTTCGGTCTACAAATTCATATGCATTCACACACACATGTATACACTTTTCTAAGAGGCTTACTTCCATAACTACATACTCTTCCCCCTGTTGACAGCCACCTGTGGCCTTTCTGCTATTTGAGATTGCTATGTCTTTTTTGCGGGTGGCTGGTGGTTATACTCAGCATCCCCTCTCCAGTAGATTCAGGTAAATACATTAGCACCTGATGTTTGTTTCTGCCTAAAAATGGAGCCATACTTGAGGCTAGGGTGTGTAAAGCTTGAATTAAAAAATTGAGTCTTCAGACCTCCAAATTCAAATGCAACCAAACCCATTATGTCACATGAATGTCGATGGTGTCCTGAAAGCCTAGAGCAGTGGTTCTCAACCGGTGGGTCCCCAGATATTCCTGGACTGCAACTCCCAGCAACCTCCACCACTCGCTGTGCTAGAATGGATTTCTGGGAGTTGTAGTCCAGGAACATCTGGGGACCCACCGGTTGAGAATCACTGGCCTGGAGTACAAAAATGTATCATGCCAAATGGATGTGATAAATGATGGATGTGTTATTTACACAACTGGGAAGATCCTGGTGCAGAACTGGTAGACAAGCATTGATAATTTTGGTAGAGTCTCAATGATGATGATGATGATGATGATGATGATGATGATGATGATGATTGATTGATTGATTGATTGAATGAATGAATGAATGAATGAATGAATGAATGAATGAATGAATGAATGAATGAATAGACTTATACCCCACCCATCTGGCCATCTGGCCTCTGTGAAAAATGTTTGGAGCAGGATTGGATTAACTGCAGTGATTAATTATTTTCTGCTTTCTTCTCTGTTTGTGGTTTATTGTGACAACGATCTCAATGGGCAATGTAGTCATTCACTGATGCTGTTCTTCATGTATTCCTAGAGTTCAAATCCGATGACATTTGAGAAATGCTATAAGGCTTTCTTATCTAGATTTCCTTCCTATGTCCCCCTTTTTAAACTTGTCCCCAGCCCAGCTCCTGCATTAAGCTTTTTCTCCACCCACAGACTTTCTATGCATTGCTGAAGGGATAAATTGTGGAATTGCTGAATTGCAATGGTTCCTGGGTTAGGGTTAGGGTTAGGGTTAGGGTTAGAGTTAAATCCCACCCCAGCCCATGCGGGAAAAATATATCCACAGCTAAAACATTTTTGACAAATGGCTAATCTGCTTCTGGATAAATGCTGCAAGAATTGAGAGCCCACTGGGTGGGTGTCACTGATGAATGTAACAATATACACTTAGGGCGCTTTTACACGACCCCTAAAATCCGAGGCAAAGCGCTCCCAGATCCGGAGCTTAAAATTGTTTTCCCACCAGCTCTGGATTTTAAAAAAAATTAAGTACAACCCACCCACCTAAGCGCGTCCCAGCGCATTTTCCAAGTACCTGGTCTCCAAAGGTGAAAAATTTCTGATGTGGATGTAAAGCAGTGAATGCCGGGCTCTCCTCGGCTTGTGTTTGTTTGTTTTTTGCCCCCCGTCCCTTTAAGAGACTGGAAGAGATTGGAATGCTTCCCGGGGCAGCTCCCGATGGCAGAGCAGAGGTGAGCCAGCATTCTTTCTTTCCTGTTTTTCTCCCTCCCCTCACGCAGACAGGAGCAATGGGGTGTGGGGGGTGGGAACGCAGGAAGAGCGACAACCCCCCAAGATCACTGGTCCGAATTTAAGTTGCCAGCGGATCTTAGGGGTTGTGTAAAAGCGCCCTTAGTGCCTACATGGGCGCTGTCTCCTGGGGATGATTTTTCTTTCCCATCTGCTGTTGTCTACTTTTGGAGTAGATTGGTTCTCTGGTGCCTTGCCTCTGCTTGTTTAAAGCAGCTTCTCATGCTGTTTCAGGGCCATTGGAGTACCAGAAAGCATGAACCTGGAAACAAATGGAAAACCTGTAAGGCATTCTCTTTCATATACAATGAAAGGACTGGCACACAAGACATTTGAAAATGAAAGAGGCCTGCCATGAGAAACTGAAGTAATATGAATGAACAGAAGATTTTTTTGGTCATGCACATCTCTAATCAAAGTACCTTAAGCAAGACACTAAGCCAGCACCAAAGGAAAACATAGACCGCTTGACATCTAATAAAGAGGAAGGCATCTCCTGTACACTCTAGTTGCTGAGCTTTTTGGGACCACCCCTGAATGAGATAACTAGCTACTGCAGTGCTATGAAGGGAATGGCCATTAAAAAAAAAAAAAGCTTGTTTCCCAAGAGGGACTCGCTCTTTGTTTCCAGATGACTACCTATATCAGTGATGGCGAACCTATGGCACGGGTGCCAAAGGTGGCACTCGGAGCCCTTTCTGTGGGCACTCGACATCACCCCTTCATAGCCACCTGTATACAGGTTCAATTACTGTATTGGCACTTTGCAAAAATATTAGTGGGTTTTGAATTGCAGTTTGGGCAATCGGTCTCTAAAAGGTTCACCATCACTGACCTATATTATTGTGTTTAGGATGTTATGATCTCCCCACTATCACATAGCATGAACACTTGTTGAGTCGGCCATGACTGTACGACAGAACAACAACAGTGGGAAGCCAGATTGCAGATGAATACCAGGAGAAACATCTAACAGAACAACTGGAAGTTGAATAATGGCAACCGGACTGGCGAAGCTGCTTGGATGAGCAGTGAAACGTTTCAATCTCTCCAGAAAAGAAGTCTGGTGGCCATGACTCAACTTCCAGATAACCTCACCTGGATGACTGAGAATATTCGCAGACATATTCTAACAGAGCAGTACGGCAATGGAACCCAATGATCTTGAGAGGTGGTGAATGACCCAACACTGGAGACATACAAGAGAAATGTAGACAACCACCTGGCCAGCATCATTTGTTTTGCATTTCTGCATGTATCAGGAGGTTGGACCAGATGGTCTCCTAGGCCCCTTCCAACTTCATGATTCTATGATTCTACAAACATTATGTTAAAACAACCGTTCCTCCTGTTTTTGACCTGGATGCAAGGATTCAGACTCTTCTTTACCTTTTATTTTCTTCAATACATTTAACATCTTACCTGATGTAGAGATCACATTCTCCCCTGTTTACATACTATGTTGTGCCTTTGCACTCTCCCCCTCCCTTTGAACCTTGTTGATTCGCTTAATGAATGTATCATCTCCACATTTCGATTCTGAGAATTCGTTGTGTGTCAACACAGCAGGCCCCCCACTTTTATGAATATATATGAGTAATATTTCCTCTCCCCACCCCTTGCTCTCAGCTGGGCAGTGACAGATGGTAGTAACACCTGTTCTACTCAGCTTTTCCTCCCATGTTTCCCTTGCCTTGCTTTGGGCCTAAAGAACATTTGTTTGTTTATTGTGAATGAAGCCTCTTTTCCGAGATAAATGGACAAGATTAGCATAATAGAATTTGTGCTTAAGGGGAAACAGAGAGAGAGAGAGAGAGAGAGAGAGAGAGAGAATAGAGAGAGAGAGAGCAGCCTTTGAAAGAACTATTATACAAGTCACAGGGCCTGCCTTTCCTTTGCTACTAAATGTTCTGGTGCACTCCTGCCCACTTGAGGTGGACAGAACTGCTGGTCAGTCCAGTCCTCACAAATGGATTTAGGAAAGCTTAATAAATCCATCTGCTTTAATTGTTGAGTTCCTGGGGCAAAGGTGACAAAGATAAAAGAAGACTACAAAACGGGCCTTTCCTATCCCCCTCTGGGAAATGGACGTTTAAGGAGCTGAAAGGGGGAGGGGGGGACAGGATTCATTATTGCCAAAGCTTTCCCATTATCCTGTGCGAACTCACTTTGTGTTGCTTTCTTGCGGAGGCAGCAGTTGCCAAGGTCAGATCTTAATTACTCACAGTTTTGGGGTGGGAAGAGGAGAGGTCATCGTTTCAATGTCAGTAGCAGCTCCCAAAGGGTAATCCGCCAGAGGGTTGAGCGATACAATATTTATGAGCACAAGAACGGATATTCTCAATTGTCTTATAAGACTCTCCCTGCCATTTTGTGGATCTGGGGATTCTAAGTCATTGGATGCCATTGTAATTGGTACATTAATCAACTCAGATCTTGCTTGCAGCTTTACATTTTTGAATTGGTGGCACTGTCATTCAGGGCCCATCCTTCACATGCCTCCCAATCTGCCATATACAGATATATTGCAGTGAAAATACATTGTCTCTCCTTTTTGCCACCTCTCACGAAAGGGTTCTGGGCTAACAATAACAGTAGGAAGAGGGAGTCACTTTTCATTTGCATTTCAGCTGCTTATATTTTGCGTTTCAGCTGGGGAGCCATTATGGCAAGAGGTAACCCAGGTAGTCAAAAGTTCGTATCGGAGAATTTAGCTAGTTCCTCTTCTATTTAGTAGGCCATCAGGTACAAAATAACAACTGCAGAGAAAAGGGATGAACAAATGCCTTAAAGTCTCAGTCGCACTGATTAGCACTTGATATGTTAAGAATCACTCTGGCAGCATTTTACCTGAAAAGGGTACCTTTACATACACTTGCTGTCTATAGTTACAGTCAGTAGAAAAAAATATTAAAAATGGAGTGTTCACATATGGACGACCCCCCCACACACATGCCCCCTGCATGCTCAGACATCAGGAAGGGAGAAAAAGATATGGCAATTTTGGAAAGAATGATGTACTTATTCAATGTAGAAGGCCACGTTCTGTATTTTACAGGCAGAGTGCAGTGCTGCTTGTCCGCAGTAACCATTACAGTAAATGGAGTGTTAGAACAATAGTTCTCAACCATGCTGTGGAAATGGAAGAGAGAGAAAAATCAAAAGACACAACATTGTGGCACGTTAATGACAAACAAATGTGTTTCATTGTGAGCTTTTGTGGATTCAAAACCACTTTTTCAGACATAATGAGTACTGGTACATAATGAGTACATTTGCAGCTATACATGTTCCCACGGTGCTGGGAGTCATGAATATATGAGGACTGAAGCAAGAGACATAACAAGCCATTATATACATAGGAGTGAGATTATCAAGATGCTGATTACTAAAAATTGCAGGCTATACACAGGGTGATTAGCTGTCGTGCAAATGCCAAGGATTATTTCTTGGGTGACACTGGGATTTATGAAGGATCTGACTCACCCAACATCCACTGATTCAAGGTGCCTACTGTAGAATTACCTACTAAATAACACAACAGGATTGAAGATATTATGTCCATCATTTATAGTGGGGGAATTCCACTACGCCTTTAAGAAATTTTCAGACTATATTCCTCACCCTTTATTGTTAGTTGTACTGGTTAAGGTTAGGCTGATCACAATTACAGATGGGCATTTCATTTTGGAACCAGTAGGTTACAAAATGAACCATGCGAGCCCAGATGGTGCTCGGAACCGGCTGATAGACTCAGATCCAATTGCTTTACCTTTCTCTCTGCCAGCATGGAGCTGAGCTGCAATGAGGAATCACACAGCAACATGATCTTTCCTGCTCTGTGCTGCTGGCCAATCAGAGAGGGAGGCAGGATGATGCATGTCCCTGCACAGATCCTGATTGGCCAGCATTACAGATCAAGCACAGATGACGTTGCAGCATGCTTCCTCATTGGATTTTTACCCTGTGTGAGATAGAGAAAGGTGTTTCTGTTCATTTCGTTTCATTTTAGAGACAAAATTCGTTTGTCATTTTGTTGCGTAATGAAATGAAAAAACAAAAATGGAAACGAATTTTTTTTCATTTCGTGCCCATCTCTACTCACTAGTATTTTTAAAAACTATTTAAATGGTACAGTGAACATTGTTACCAATGCTTTAGGCATCTGGTTGACTCTTTTGCTTAATTAGGTATCTAATCAGGTCAAGGATCCTTATTAATAACTAATAACCATAGCACAAATATGATTAAAATTAATTACAGAGAGCAAAGTGATGTTTAATTTTCAGTAGCTCTGAAAAGTCAGAAAGCAATATATAAAAGTTAATACCACTGTGAACTACAGTGGTACCACAAAGGTTTGTTTGTTTTTTAAAATACATTGCAAAAATCCTTTCAAGCAAGTTTGTTCATTTTGACCTAAGAAAGTTGATGGTATTAAACCCAATCCAAGCCTAGTCCAGCTACTGGGATTTTTTTTTTGCAGTGTTTGTGTGTGGAAGTGTAGCAGCTACTGCAAGAGTTCTGTTTGCAACCTTAAATGCTGACGTGATTGTTTCCTCCAGCCTATACGTTCAAAGAGAGCCCCCTCTCTCTGACAAGCTCTCTTACCCTCTCTTTCCAAGGTTGGTGGCAGTTGTTTATTTGCTTTTGATCTGTTTGGTCAGTTGCTAAGTATGTGTGCAGCCAGGAAACCAGTATGTATAACTGTGTAATTTCAAGCAACTACATGTAAATGAATGATTTTCACTGTTTTGTCCTATAAGTGTCTCAGAGGGAGTGAATGAGACTTTAAGTGCCAGTTGATAAGAAATGAGTGGACTCTGGGGAAATTGTAGCTATTCTCCTCTGTGGATCTCTGTACTTGGACAAAACATGCAAAAAACTGCAACACCTACTTCACTGTTGGCACACTCATTCTCAGTGATTAGTATTGAAAATTCATTTTCTGTATTAAACTCTCCAGAGTTTCTAGGAAACTAAATAGGAGTACAGAGTAAGATGGTTCCAGCCAAACATCCATGGTTTGCACTAGACATGGACGTTTCATTTCGGAAGGGGTCCGGTTTCAAAACGAAACATGCCAGCATAGCTGCCATTCAGAACCAGGACCCACCCTATGGAACGAAATCAACCAATGACTTACCTTCCTTTGGGTCAGAAAGGGCAAAATTCCAATGAGGAACCAGCCTCCGATGCGTCATCTTTTCTTCTCCCTGGTGCTTGCCAATCAGAAAGGGAGGTGGGATGATGCATGTCCTTGCACAGCTCCTGATTGGCCAGTGCCAGGGAGAAGGAAAGATGACGCGTTGGGGGCTGCTTCCTCATTGGAGTTTCACCCTGCGTGACCAAAAGAAGGTAAGTTGGTGGTTGATTTTGTTCTGGAGGGTGGGTCCCAGTTCTGAACAGCAGCTGTGCTGCCGTTTTGTTTTGGAACCGGACCCCTACTGAAATAAACACCCATGTCAGTTTCTGCAACACCTGGCTATCCTTGGGTGGTCCACCCATAGATGAGCAAGAAGAGTGTGGCCGAGGGGCTGTAAGAAAAGGGGCATGACCAGCAAGCACAGCAGTAGTTGCCTTTCACAAGCATAACAAAGCAACAGGATTTCCGCTACGTTGTTTTTGAGCATTGGTGTAGCCATGAATCCTTCGCTGCCTATGCAATTATAATTTGTGCCATCAAGTCAATTCCAATGTATGACAACTCCTTTCAGAGTTTCTTAGGTGTACAGTAATCCCACACCTATTGCAGGGTTTAGGGACCAGACCCAACCCACAATAATTGAAAATCCACGATATGGGGATGCTGAGTCAGGTCAGGACTGGGGGGCATGGCACTGCCCTGAATGGGCCTCCAACAGGTTTCCAGAGCCCCAGAAATGGTTTCTTGCAATCCGGAAGTCACTTCTGGTTTTTCAGAAGTCACTAACGGTTTGTCGGAAACCACTTCCTGGGGCCTTTGAGAGGCCCAGGAAGCCCATCGGAGGCCGATTTGGAGCAGCCTGTCAGGCCTGGGTTAAGTGCAGTAGGCCTCAAATAGGCCCAAGCAGCTTACCCAGGGATCTTGCCTTTCATATACTGCGGTCCTGTAGTATACCGGGACCGCAGTATATGAACCGCGAAATGGTGGGGGACCACTGTACTCAGAACTGGCTTGCTGTTCCTTTCTTCTCCAGGCTCTGTGGGATTGTGTAGCTTGCTCTTAGGTACACAGAGTGACAGTTCTCTTAGGATGTAGACATGGAGCACTAAACTGGCTCCATTGTCAGAGATCCAATGCAATGGGCTATTACAAGCCAGAAATTAATATAGAACTGAAAGTTAGGCGAGAAGGACAAATCAAGGAGGAAGATTCAAAGCTACTAATATTTGCATTGTGTCGTAACTTCACTTGTCACATATTCTTCATTTTTGGTTTCTTCTTTTGATTTTGATTCCTGGATGTTACTCTTGGCAACTGGCCCATCCCTGGGCCCCTGGTTTCGGTGGCAAGTAACCTCTTGTCCTGGCCCTAAATGTCAATTTCTGCTTTTCTTTCATTCGCAGAAAAGCTGGTAACACAGACTTCATGAAAGACAGATTTTGATGAATAACTAAGATTTCATTATGTGAGCAGGCAGGAGGCTGGGAATAATCTAGCGAAGGTTGTATCAATCACTGGAGAAAATGACAGACTTTGCACGCCAACCCTAGCTGGAAAATGATGTTTCTCTCTCCATTTCAATCTAGATTTATTAATAAATCAATGCAAAAAGCAGAACTGGGCTATGAACCTCAAGAGCAATTAAGTAAGCAAAATACCCGCATCTGCTGCTCCGTTTTATGTAGGCAATGCATTATAAATTTCCTCCTTGATAACATTCTCAAGCTAAAGATGAGAATGTAAATCTATGATGTCCTTATCTCCCTGCATCAGTGGAGTTTGTTATCTGCTGTCATTAAGGTGCACCACACAAGAAGTGCAATAATATCAGTTTGGGTTACACAATGCACAATGGAGACATATGGGCTGAAAGCCTACCAAGTCAATAGGGATCTGGTGAGTCAAGCACCTCCTTTAAGACCACAAAGATGGTGATTCCCGCTATCCTTTCTGATCTCTCCCCCTCCCCCGTGTGCAGAGGTGATGTACTGTATGAATGCATCGATAAGGTGAGCGAGTGGGAAACCTAGTAGTTAAGAAAAATGAAATGAATATGTCAGATATTAGTTAGTGAATATATGCATTAGACAGGATGTTCTATATATATCTCTGATATGTATTTAATTGATTTAAAGATGGAGTGTAAAAGTGCAAAGTCACAGTGACTCAATGTATAGTTTTTTTCTAATGGAGTACAGATGTTAAGAATTAACATAATGAATTTTGGCTGATGCAAGGGGTTGCAATAGCTATGTGGTAATGTCATTTATGATTGGACAGGCACATGCATAAAAATGTTCTGCAAATCATTGTTCATTGGGCCTTCTGTGAGTAAGGCACCCACTTTGTTTCTCTGCCATATATTTTGTCAGTGTAATGTATGCTGTTATGCTGTTGAACTTTGTATAAGTTCTGTGATGCTGTGATATATTTTTGTACAGTTTGTAATATAGCTGTTTGGTATAGCACATACTCTGACAGAATACTTTTTGAGGACTACAGGAAAAAAGTGCAGGGGTGAGTGTGTCTGCTGTCCCAAAACATCACACCCCAGCCTCAGCTTTTCAATGATGTGTGTTCTTTAAATTTGAAATTGTTTTTATATTTGTGTTTCTACGTCAATCTCTATGGAGAAAGGTGGGGAAGGAATGGGTAAATAAATAATAAAACTCCAGTTAACCATAAAATCTCAACTAGGAAGTTATAGTTTGAGTGACTTCTCCAAAGCTAGGTTCCAAAATCAGCATCTGCCTGATGGTTTACTAGGCTAGCCTAGAAGACTTAAATCATAATTTACACTTCTGGAGGGAGGTGTGTGTGAAAGCTTGCTTGGATTAAAGCAGGAAATAATTGATCAAACCAGTGGTTCTAGTCAAGTTTTTATACTTGAACAAAGTTATAAAAACATAAATAAAATATTGAAACATATCTTACTCAGAAGAGTACAGCAACTCAGAGTTTGTATGTGGGTAAAACACACACAGCTGTTAAAATTCTAAGGAAAAACTCTGAGGCAGCAGCAGCCTGGGGCAGGTGCTAGTAATTGTAGCTGCAGTTTGTATAAATGTAGCACAGAGGGATCACAAGTAGAGATGGGCACGACTTATCGGTATTTTCGTTTTCGTTTTCGTTTTTCGTTTCCGTTACGTAACGAAATGAAAAACAAAAAACGGCTCAGAACTGGAACGAAAACGGAAACGAAACGACTAATTTCGAGCCAATTTTCGTTTTTCGTTACTGGAAAAACACATAATGGAGCTAAATGGGAAGAAACGAAAAAAAATTCGTTTTTGTTTTCATTTTTTCGTTTTCGTTACGTAACAAAACGAAAACGAAAAATTTTGAAATTAGCTCACGAAAACGGAAACGAGCCGAAACGGACCCCTAACTGAAAACGAAAATGAAAACGAACAATTTTTCTGAGTCGTGCCCATCTCTAATCACAAGTTACTGGTCTTTGCTTAAAAGCCAGTCACACTGTTCCTGTGTAAGGTTAGTTCCTCTGTTTTTGCTTTATGAAGGAGTTTTTGCTGGTCAAGGTACTGTTTTTATAATCAGGCATGTTTATGTATCTTTTTTTTTTTTTTTTTTTTGCTGAAGATAAGCTCTCTAAGTTGAATGTTTAAATATAAAATTATTTTTTCTAATACATGCTGTCTGCAGAGTTTTTTGGTATCCCAAAAAGCACTGGGTTTCTGCTGGGTCTCAGGTCTGTTTTTCCAGTATGCAATGTTTTATTAAGAAGACTATGTTATAGTTTATCAAGGTTTTTGTTGGGGGAATGCTGTGCATATACACTCTACTATTAGTTTTCCAAACTTTTTTTTTATTCAACAGTTCTCAACCTGTGGTTCCCCAGATGTTCCCGGACTGCAACTCCCACAAATCCTGGACAGTTCAGTTAGTGATGAAGACTTCTGGGAGTTGCAGTCCAGGAACATCTGGGGACCCACAGGTTGAGAACCACTGGATTAAACCATGAACAAAATGATAGGAGGGAAAGCTCACTTCAGGGTTCATTCCCAATGTGGTAGGCCACCATTGGGAAGGCTAGCTGAAAGCATCCTATATTATTAGAAACCTGATGTTTGGTTTGGGTGCAGTAAGTGTAATAAGAAGGTGGGGGAAAATGTGACATCTTTATTAGACGCCTAAAAATAAATAATCAAAACAAACTGAGTATGAGCACAGAGGCAAATGGGAAGCCACCTGGAGTGCTCTAACCTCTTCCTCAAAGAAAGGGTGGAAAACGCATGTGGTAATTTAAAAAACAAACAAACAAACCTAACAACTTGAAGCCATCAAATCAGCAGGAACTGGCCTAAAATTCCTGTATTCAAATCTGCAACGAGAAATCACTAACAAACACAACTCAGAAAGTGCTGAAAGCAGGAAATTCTGCTGAAACTTGATTTCAACAGATACAGTGAATGGCATGTCAGTCTCTGAGGAACAGAAGATCTTTTCACTCATCCTCCTCATACATCTAAATCCCTAAGTGTGTTGTCAGTAAACTAAGCTTCGCTTCTTGAATGCTGAAGGGAGCAATTCCAGTTTTGAGCTTCCATTTTCTTTAGAAGTCTCCTCCTCTAGGGACAGTGAGGACTTGAAACCCCTGGCATTCCAAGCAGTGTCCCTTTGTGGGTCTTTGTTTTATCTTTCTTATTTTATTTTATTTTATTTTGTCTTGCTAATGACTTGGGACCCCACTTGGGTGCCCCACTGTGTACCTCTGTTTCTTGCGTCGCTAGGAGGCAATTTCGCCCACAGAGGGGGATCGGACGCTGAACAATAATGTCATAGGGGTGCGTTCCTTCATAGGATGTGGAGGTCATGTGCAGCTCTGCATTCGCAGGCAGCAAGGCGGTTTTCAGATGTGGGATGGGAAACGGGTAACAACCCTGGTGAACAATGGGATGAAAGACATTCTCCAGAGCCACGAAACTGTGAGGAAATGAGGAGGGCCTCCAATTGTGGTCCACATAAAGGATTAAGGAGTATGAAGACAAAGAGACGCCAATTATCAAGTAATGAACTTTTTTCATGTGTTTCTATTGAGAAGGCGCTGCACTTGTGTGGTACGCAGAAATGTGGTGAGGCAAAGAAGCTTAGACACAGCTTGCAGAGTACAGAACACTGCATGGCCTGACAGAATGGGGTATATTCTCACAGAACTGATTTTTTTAAAGGTAAAATTTCACAGAATCTGAGCTGAGCTAGCTTGATAACTCGATGGTACATTGTCTTCAGTGAGATAGAAAATCAGCGTCCTTGGCTTCTTGTTTCTGAACTTTCTATAGGTTGTCTTGGTACTAAATGAAACAAATAAAAGTCTTTCAGTTTCTTTGCTTGTTTTGTTTCCCCTAAGCCTCTTTCTAAAACCCTTTTCTCTGTTGCATTTATGTTCATGCAACAATAAGCCAACCACAGCTTTGTGTTATTTGCTGGACAAGTTGAAACTGCAACCCAGTAGGGCTATTTGGGTAAAGAGCAATCTGCCCTGGCAAACAATGAAGTGGGAAATGAGGGCTTAGAAGGAAGTTTTGATGGAAGGTTTCACCTAGTTGGGTAGACTGAAATGAAGGAGTCTGCCAAAATATATTGGTCAGCTAGAACTCTCAGATTTCTGTCTGGGGAATTCTTGGAGAATTCAGGGAATTGGAATCTTTTAAGAAAGCCAAACAAATGGCAAACCCCTAATTCCAGTTCTGGATCCAAGCTCTGTTCTGTGCTTGTTCTCTGTTCGGTCCTGGTAGCTGGGATTACTTGGTGCCGTTTTGCTTCCTGTATCCTCCATCTTGGATTGTGCTGCTCATTGGAGAAGAGAAGAAGCAAAGAAGTGGAAGCAAAGACATCTCTCCATATACCAATAGTTTTCGAGGAGCAGTGATTTGATTGCATTCTTTACCTTTGTTTTCGGAAGGGGGAGGGGTGTGTGCATGTGAGTTCAGTTTCTGAAAATTGTTGTTTGACTAAGTTCCAGCGTATTCACTCAGATAAAGTTGTATGTTTTTTGGGAAACTGTTTTGTGTTATTGTTGTTGGCCATGGTGGTGTTTGCCAAACTTCCATTCTTCTGTGTCCTTTTCTGTCCTGTGCACCAGGCCCTGAGGGTGTATTGTGCTGAGTGACAGCATTGCCAGTGAATCTATATCTTTGCTTTCTCTCTTCTAATTTTAGGTGATCTGTTGTTGTTTTTTAATTGGTTGTTGGGTAACGGGACTATTTTTTTGTTTTCTGTGTAGGACTGGTGGTAATGGAGTATAAGTAAAATCTTGACTGGAGGAATATCTTGCATGGGCGCTGGTGGTAATGTGTACCAATTAAGTCTGCCATTGCACAGGCTTTCACTGGAAACCAGTATCTGCACAGTCTGATGAGGATACTTTTTCACTCTCATCTGTCATGCCTGCTTTTGGGGTAGATTGATTCTCTGTTGCCTTGCCTCTCCGCTTTTTTGGGTGTCGTTATGAAGAGTCCTATAGGCTTTTAGAGTGCCAGAAATTTCCAGAGATAGAAACAAAGGGACCCAAAAGAGTTTTTCTGGTTATGTTAATTGAAAGGAGCAGCATGTGAAACACATAAAAACGAAGGGAAAACAAAAGAGACACCCATGAAAGAACCAAAATGAAAGAGACATGAAAATCTTTGCTTCACAAATGTTGCAACAGTGCCACGAGTCTCCTACAGTGTGAGCTGTTCTGATGTGCTCAGAGGAAAGAGCTGTGGGAAGGTGAACTGTTTTTCTACAAAGAAAATCTTGGTCGTAATGGGTGGGTGTGAGGTGCCATTAAACCTTTGTGGACTGGTCCTTAGTTTTGAGCAAATCAACCTAAAAGCAGTGGTCTGGAGCCTGCGACCACAACATCCCTTTTCATTCAAGTTCTGCTTTGCTCCAGGCTAACCTCACCGTTCACTGTTTTCTTCTTAGGGTTTTTCCGGTTGCAGCTTTGGGAAAAGACATGTGGGAAAAGACAAGGTCTTTAATTTCTTCCATGTGGTCCCAGCAGTGCAGTGTGTTGCTTCCCTCCCACCTCTTCTCGTTTAACACAGGGTTGTGTCTGAAGAGTTAAAAGCACTAATTAGGCTTCATGTCAAAAGCAACAACAAAAAAACCACTGCAAGAAGGGCATCACAATTGATTCCTCCTGACAAATAAATGCCCGGAAGCACTGGCTTTTCCTCGTCAAATGGAGGCTTGACACAGGATAATTGTTTCTTCTTTATGCCACGGATAAGAACTAAGGCAGTGTTTGAAAAATTAAAACTTGTTGCAAATAATGAGTTACTTTCCTTTTACAGTAACTACAGCATACCTGTAACTTGAAATGGGATAATTTCATTCTTTAACTGTAACTTCACCATAATTGCTTCAGCTCCCTTTATAATCACATGCGTGTCATCAGATTTTGGGTGTGTTTTGCAACCCAAGAGTTTGTAACTTTCTGCAATTTTTAAAAAGTGACTAAAAGACTCTTTGTGACTCCATGGACCAGAGCTCGCCAGGCCTTCCTCTCTTCCACTGCCTCCCGGAGTTTGGTCAAATCCATATTGGTTGCATTAATGACACCGTCCAACCATCTCATTCTCTGCCATCCCCTTTTCCTTTTGCCTTCAATCTTTCCCAACATCAGGGACTTTTCCAAGGAGTCCTCTCTCCTCATGAGGTGGCCAAAGTACTCGAGCCTCAGCTTCAAAATCTGTCCTTCCAGTGAACATTCAGGGTTGATTTCTTTCAGGATGGATAGGTTTGATCTCCTTGCAGTCCAGGGGACTCTCAAGACTCTCCTCCAGCACCACAGTTCAAAAGCATCGATTCTGTGGTGATCAGCCTTCTTTATAGTCCAGCTCTCACTTCCATACATCACTACTGGAAAAGCCATGGCTTTGACTATTCGGACCTTTGTCAGCAAAGTGATATCTCTACTCTTTAAGATGCTGCCCAGGTTTGTCATTGCTTTCCTCCCAAGAAGCAGGCGTCTTTTAATTTCATTGCTGTAGTCACCATCTGCAGTGATCCAGGATCATTTTTTCACTATCCTCTTTCACCATCATTAAGAGGTTTTTTAATTCCTCCTCACTTTCTGCTATCAGAGTAGTATCATCTGTGTATCTGTGGTTGTTGATATTTGTTGGTTGTTGATATCTGCATATCTGAGGTTGTTGACTAACTACTATATTTTAATGTAAGTTTTCGCAGGTACGTCCACTTCTTCAGACATATAGTAGCAGAATGAGGTGTACAATTAATATATAAAGGTTGCATTTGGTGAGGAACATGATGTCTGTTTGTACTTGTGCAAGTTTCTTCATGAGGTTGTAGTTTTTAAAACTGACTGTAGTGACGAGTTACCATCGGAGGGAGGTTGGGAGTTGAATCATGGCAAGTGGACATCTTTTCTTGTGGGACTGAAATGTTTCGCTTCCCCTCCAAGAGGCTTCTTCAGTGTCAGTTTTTCTCCATTTTTGTGAGGTCTTTCTGTTTTATGTGTTCATAAAAGTTGGCTGAAACTCGATTGCTTCACCTGGTGCTTTGCAGTAGAGCAGACCAACTGATTCACTGGGGTTTTGGTGAGTCAGCTCTTCCACTACGACCATTGATTCAGACGGCCAACTCCAATGAGATTTACATCTCATCTAGCAATGTGATATCAGCCATGAAGGTCAGCATTTCTCTTCGTGTATCCCTTTTTGCAGGCAGTACAGCTGCAAATACACATATTCTTTCTAGCAAATTCCTCAGCATAATGTGTTTTTGAAAGCCAAAATATATGTTTTTGAAAGACTGTATTTGCAGGCTTGGTTCTGACTCACAGATTCAACACTCAGAACAAGTGAAAGGTTAGCTGCTTTGAACTTCCTCTGAAGAAGCAGGAGGTGGCTGGAAGAACCACTTCCTGGGCAGAGAGAGGGGAGAGGGGCACTATCTCATGACCACGAAAATGCGCATTTTGCTACGATAAATGCCACCTCTGAAAATTGTGTCCAAATGGAGAGGTGCCTTTTCTTCAAAACCTTACGCCATGCCCCCTGAAGTCCATCTTCCTGGAACCACCGCTTTTTCTGTACGCTTAGGAACTGCCTTTTAAAATGACTCCTTTAAATGGTGGGGACTGGAAGAGCCGCTTCTAATCACTTTACTTCTGGGTTTTCTGGTGCTGTCTTGTTTTTTTTTAAAAAAAACAAATTTAAAAATCTTTAACTGCCTCTATTTTGAGGATATGGAGCTGATTTGAAAGGTATGAGATTGACCGACTGAGCGCTGCAGTCCAGCAGTTCCCAGTCTCAGGAAACTTCAACAGTTCCAAAATGCAGCAGCCAGACTGCTGACTGGGGCAGGGTACAGAGATCACATCACACCCTTATTAAAAACAGGTCCACTGGCTGCCAATCAGCTATTGCGCACAATTCAAGGTGCTGACCTTAGCCTACAAAGCACTTTAAGTCCTGGGTCCTAGCTATCCCAAAGATCAAATCTCACAGTATGAACCAACTCGGGTGTTAAGGTCATCAGGAGAGGCCCTTCTCTCCATCCCACCACCCTAGGGAACCCATGAAAGGGCCTTCTTGACTGCTGCGTTCAGACTCTGGAACTCCCTCCCACTAGAGGCCGGGACTGCCCCATCTCTGATGTCTTTCTGGAAACAGTCAAAGACCTTCTTCTTCAAGCAAGCTTTCTCTGAATGATGGACTATTATGTCACTTTTATATGAACTATAGGGTCACATAGACTTTGTGTTTATGACTACCTATAACCATGTTGCTTTAATGTAATGTTGTTTGTTAATGCTGTAAGATGTCCCTCAAATTCCTTGTTCTCAAATACTTGAACATGTCTTAATTGTAATGGACTGTATATTATTCCTCATTACTGTAGGCTGCCTTGGGTTCTTTTACAAGGAGAAAGGTGGGGTAAAAATACTCTGAAATAAATAAATATACCTTGGGTCCCCAGGTGTTCTTGGACTAAAACTCCCAGAAACCTTCACTAATAGCTGTGCTGGTCAGGGTTGTAGTCCAAGAACATCTGGGGACTTTATGCTGGGAACCACTGCTATAGTCCAACAACATTTGGGAGAAATCATAAGAAATAGAAGGGGAAGAAATGGAGGCAATGACAGAGTTTATTTTCTTGGGCTCCTTGATCACTGCAGATGGCGACTGCAGCACCGAAATAAAAAGACACCTGCTTCTTGGGAGGAAAGCAATGGCAAACCTAGATAGCATCCTAAAGAGCAGAGACATCACTTTGCCAACTAAGGTCAGGATAGTCAAAGCTATGGTTTTTCCAGTAGTGATGTATGGAAGTGAGAGCTGGACTATAAAGAAGGCTGATCGCCGCAGAATCGATGCTTTTGAGCTGTGGTGCTGGAGGAGAGTCTTGAGAGTCCCCAGGACTGCAAGGAGATCAAACCTATCCATCCTGAAAGAAATCAACCCCGGATGTTCACTGGAAGGACAGATTTTGAAGCTGAAGCTCCAGTACTTTGGCCACCTCATGAGGAGAGAGGAGTCCTTGGAAAAGTCTCTGATGTTGGGAAATATTGAAGGCAGAAGGAAAAGGGGACAGCGGAGAATGAGATGGTTGGACGGTGTCATCAATGCAACCAATATGGATTTGACCAAACTGTGGGAGGCAGTGGAAGATTGGAAGGCCTGGTGAGCTCTGGTCCATCACGAAGAGTCGGACATGACTGAGTGACTGAACAACAACAGGCTCTATCTGCAGAAGACTCATGGGGCCCCTTGAGAGTTACTCCGTTCCTCAGCTTCAAGCGTTCTGACATTCCAGGGAGGTTAAAGTGGTACAACATCAAATTGCAGGGAGAGGTGTTTGTGTATGTAAACAAGACAACTGGTATGGAGAGAGAGATCTCATTAGGAAAGCCCTGAAGATTTTTACACGCTAATTCCTGCTTTGGTTTCTGGAAAGATAAACATGCGGTCGGATTCCATGTGTGAATTTTACTACTGGTGGTTAAAACAGACGCACATCCCCATACCCACCGCCAGCTTTTTACCGAACCAAAGTAAATGGGATTTGATGGGACTGCTTGTTGATTCAAGCCATCTCCTCCTCCTTGTTGCCTCAACTGACAGCCAAATAAATAGAGGAGTCTTTACCTCCAGTGATACCCCACACACATTGCAGGTAATTGTTTTTAGATTTATGGGCTGCAAAGCACCATGATTCAGCTTTTATTGAATCAACATTCTGTAAATAATCAGAGGCGAGGGTGTGTATGATGAAACACAAGGGGGGGATTGTTGAAGAACACAATTCTGGGGGAAGATTAACCCTCCTATCAGTTGAGATGGGACCAGCCATGTGGAAACAAATTGAGAACTGGTCTATAAATCTGATGCCATGATTGGCATTGTGCAAGGAATCAAAATTACAAGGTGTAAGGAAGGCTGATGGGGTGGGGTGGGGTGGGGAACCCCAAAATAATAGGACAACTGAGTACCATTGGGTTAATTGAGCCTAATTTACCTCTCTCTTTTTTCATATTTAGAAAAGAACTTGGGATTATTATTATTATTTTAAAAACAAAACACTGTTTTTTATTATGGAGCAACTTAAAAAAACCCCACACACCCACAATCAAAAGGGAAAAAAGAAAGTATAAACTTAACAGCAGGAAGAACAACAAAAAGGCACCAGAGTGCCAAAACAGGGGAGAAAAACTTTTAAAAGTCTAAACAGAAATATCAATGAACAATGACGAAACGTCCGGGCAAGTATCCATGCAGAGTGGCTGTATAAATGCCAAATACTCGAATGTTGATAGAGCTGTAAGGACTTCAGTCCATTCATTAATAGGAAATGAGAATTTCTGTTTTCAGGTTTTCAATATTAGTCACCACAAGGCATGGGATAATTCATTAGAGATGCCAAGATGGAAGAAACTAATAGAGGTATCCATCCAGGTCCAAAAGTTCTTGGCTCTTGCAAGTTTGAGTTTGAATGTTGGAATACTCTGAATAAAGATGTGACCTTCCTTCCTTCCTTCCTTCCTTAAAGGCAGTTACTTCACGTCCCACTAAAAGATACCATTATGTTCTTCAGCTGCAGCCACATATTTATTTACAGTATTTAAAACTTTTTAGCCCTCCTCATTTCTCCTTAAAAAGGACCCAAAGCAGCTTACATCATTAAAAGACAATATTTAATAAGTCAAAACAATAAATACACAAATATTAAGCTTCACAATGCAGTGATTAAACAGTTACAGTCAAAATTCTACTCACTGCCTTCCATCCTTCCAAGATCTATGAAATGAGTACCCAACAAAACAAGTCAAAGCAACAAGGCATAATACTCCATTTAAAGCCCCTCCCAGATAGCCAATTGCTAAGGGGAATGTGATGATGGCATCTGCACAGGGTGATTGGAGAGATTCCTGGAGGAAAAGTCCCCTCACAGGTTACAAACCATGAGAGAGATGTGTAATCTCCAGGGTTAAAACCAGGGCACTTCAAGGACCAGATGCAGGGGAGTGGTATCAGGAGACAAAGATCTAGTCTTGTGTGCTCCTGGACATGTTTGATGGGGCCACTGTGAGATACAGGAAGCTGGACTAGTTGGGCCTTTGGCCTGATCCAGCATGGCTCTTCTTATGTTCTTATGGAAGCCTTGATGGTTTGTGTGCTTGCAGAAAGAAAGCAAAGTTGCGCCCAACCCGGCCTCCTGCGAGAAGGAGCTCTCAACAGTCTTGGAGCAGCAATAGAGAAGGACCTCTCCTATGACCTCACCAAAGGAAACCATGGCCTTTGAAATAGCATGGACTCAAGCTGTTTTAGATTTCTTATTTCTACATTACTTCCACATTATTGGGGAAAGGAAATTTATTTGCAACCAACGAGTAGTAAAGGAGTTACCAAACTAGAAGTAGGTAGGAATATATAACAAAGGCGGGTCTCATGCAGTCAGCAGAGGTTTCAAAAAGAGCACAATGTATCTTTATGTAGCATCTGAGATCCCAGAGGTTTGGAAATTTCTTTCATTCTCCATCACACAGGAGGCCTGTCTCGAAGCAATCTGAAGTCTTAAAAGCCTCTCCTCTGGAACCCCCAGCTGCTGACTAATCCACTTACTTTGATAAGGGATCATATATCAGCTCTCTGTGCTTTCCGGAGCCCTTGTTCTGGCATGACTAATGCAACAGACTGGCAATTAACAACTATTGATCTCTACTACATGCAGGTGTTGCCTTCTTAATTGAATAATTTTGCTACTGTTTTAATGGGGACAAGTGGTTCCTCCGGTGCATCGCAAAATCCCACTGCACACATTTTAGAGACTGTGGGTTTTTCTTTTTAATTAATATTAATTCCACCCCCCCACACACACACACCCCCCAGACATGCCAGCTCTCCGTGGGAGGGACTGGCCTGCTACTGCCATTCCTTACCCTCTGCATAGTGGAATTCTCCATGGTGATAAAGCAAAATAAAGTACGTAAAATAAAAGCTCACGGTTCCCACAAAGCGTGGTTCAAAATGTTGTTTTGGTGATGGGAACGAAGAAATGCTTATCAAACCAGCAACAGTAGTAGCTAATGATCCAGAAGATAAAAATGGGATAACCTAAACTGGACTGACAAAAGCAACATGTATTTCAACAAGGATAAACATAAAGTTCTACATTTAGGCAGGGAAGGTAAAAGGGTAAAGGTTCTCCTCCCCCAACTCTAGGGGTGGTGTTCATCTCCGTATTCAAGGCGAGCCAGTGTTGTGCAAGTCCATGGCCACGTGGCCGGCATGGCTGCAAGGAAGCACTGTTTTACCTTCCCACTTTTTAGGGCAGTACAGTAAACCCCAACTTTCGCAGGGGTTAGGGACCTGACCCGACCTGCAATAATTGAAAATCCGCAATATGCGGATGCTGGGTCAGTTCGGGACTGGGCGGGCTCTCTGGGGGCTCTTGTACTTACCCCAGGCCTGGCACTGCCCCAAACAGGCCTGCAAGGTGCTTTCCAGTCCCCCAGAGGCCCCCAAAGTGCTTTCTAGTGATCTAGCAGTCACTTCTGGTTTACCGGAAGTCACTTCCGGTTTGCGGGGAAGCACTTTTGGTGCCTCCGACGGGCCTGGGAAGGCCTTTCCTCCTTACCCCAGGGGACCTTTTTCATATACTGCAGACTGGGACCGCAGTATATGAACTGCAAAAGGGCGGGGGACAACTGTACCTATTTATCTACTTGCATTTACATGCTTTCAAACTGCTAGGTTGGCAGGAGCTGGGGTTATCAGCAGGAGCTCACTCCCCTGTGTGGCACCCGGGAATTGAACTGCCAAGCTGCTGACTTTGCAGCCAACAGGTTTTTTTTTGGAAGCCTTAGTCCACTGAGCCACCACGTTTAGGCAGGGAAAAACAGATGCAAAAATATTGGATGAGTGACAGCTGCATGGGCAGTGTCAAGTCGGAACCAACTTATGGCGACCCTAACTGAGCTTTCAACGTAAGTTTTAGTGGACTAGAATCATAGAATCATAGAATTATAGAGTTGGAAGAGA
>JAHTLZ010000204.1:9649528-9679372 GCA_023846285.1 Phrynocephalus versicolor | reverse complement strand
CCGCATCACACTGCTGGCTCATGTTCAATTTGTGGTCCACCAAGACCCCCAAATCCCTTTCACAGGTACTATTCTCTAGCCAAGTGTCCCCCATCTTATATCTGTGCAATTCATTCTTTCTACCTAGATGTAGCACCCTACATTTCCCTCTGTTGAAATCCATTCCATTAGCTTTGGCCCAGACTTCTAATCTGTCAAGGTCCTTTTGGATTTTCATCCGATCCTCTAGGGAATTAGCAACCCCTCCCAATTTGGTATCATCTGCAAATTTAATTAGCATACTCTCTATTCCTTCCTCCAAGTCGTTAATAAAGATATTGAAGAGCACTGGACCAAGAACAGAACCTTGGGGCACCCCACTGGTGACGTCTCTCCAAGATTCTACAAGGCAAGTATGAGTCAACAGTGGAACACAGCAGCAAAAGGAGGCAATACATTACTGGGCTGCATCAGCAGGTACATAGTGCTCACATCAGGTAAAAAAAAACCAGTACTGCTTAATTTTGCTCAAGGCATTTCTCACCTTGAGCGATCTATCCAATATTGGACCACCCAGTCTAAGAAGGGATATTGGCAGTCTGGGACATGTCTACAGGAAGGTGATTAAGGCAGAAACAAATCTATCTCTTTGTAGAACAGTTGATGGTGTTGGGTATGTTCAGGCTGGATGAGAGAAGACAGAAAAGTTAGTTAGTTAATAGTTTATTGATTAGTCCCATGACCATATCAACCAACAAATACACACACACACACACAAATACATTACATTACACTTGACAGAAAGGTGATGGGATGGCCACCTTCAGATGTTTGAAGAAGGAGCAAGCTTGTTTTCTCTAGCTCCTGAAGCCGGGGGTTCAAAGTAATGGGTTCAAATGACAAGAAAGGAGATTCTAACTGACATATTGGAAGTAGAGATGCGCACGACTCAGCGAAATTTTTGTTTTTGTTTTTGTTTTTTTGTTTTGTTTCGCAACAAAAACAAAAACAAAAATTTTTTTCAGAAGCAAAACGACAACGGAAACGAAACGAAAAATTTTGCCGTGTTTTTTGTTTTCGTTACGGCGGACACATTGCATTGAAAAGAATGCTAACGAAACAAAAAAATTCATTTTTGTTTTGTTTTTTCATTTCGTTTTGTAACAAAAACAAAAATGAAAAATGTGCAACCCCCCAAAAAAATGAAAACGAACCGAAACGGACCCCTAAACGACAAATGAAAAATGAAAAATTATTTTTTTGAGTCGTGCCCATCTCTAATTGGAAGAATTTCCAGACAGTTAGAGCTGACATCATGGAAAGGCGGTGGAATCTCCATCCTTGCAGGTTATTAAGCAGATGCTAGGCAGTCATCTGCCAGAGAGAATTTAACTGTAGACTTCAGGCATTGGCAGTGCTTTAGATGCCTCTTAGGGTCTCTTGCAATGATTCTATGAATTTACTTTTTAAAAAATCCTGGTGAACAAGAATTATAGACAGGGAGCAGTAATGAGTAGTAATCTTTGAAGTAAAACATAAACCCCAAGATTACAGCTGTTCCATGTAGGAAGCCAGACCTCCAACATTGGTGAGTGGTGTCAAGTTCCCAGTAACTTTCAATTCAGGCTGCTTTGGACAGTAGCCTATCAAGGACAGGAGTGCAGAGGGCTTGGCTATATATGCCTTTTTTCATTGCAAAGTGAGACCCTCCTTGTTATGCAGGGCATGAGTAAAGTGGATAGAGGGACATTCTTCTCCCTCTCACAAAATACCATAACTAGGGGACATCCACTCAGTTTGAGGGCTGGGAGAGTGAGAACAGACAAAAAATATTTTTTTCACCCAGCGCATTGTTAGTCTGTAGAACTCCCTGCCACAGGATGTAGTGATGGCATCTGGCCTGGATGCCTTCAAAAGGGGATTGGACAGATTCCTGGAGGAAAAGTCCATCACAGGTTACAAAATATGATGGAGATGTGTAATCGCCAGGCTTAAAACCAGGGCACTTCAAGGACCAGATGCAAAGGAGTGGTATCAGGAGACAGATAACTAGTTTAGTGCACTCCCAGATGAATCTGGTGGGGCCACTGTGAGATATAGGAAGCTGGACTAGATGGGCCTTTGGCCTGATCCAGCATGGCTCTTCTTGTGTTCTTGTGCACGAACAGAGCAGCAAAAGGTAAAGACGTTTTGCTTCTCCCATGTCCAGTGCGGCCCTAGGATTCATCAGATTGCATTCTGGTTGGGATGCAAGAAGATCAGAAAGACATGGTTCAATACTTGTTCATCAGCTCCTTGCAGAATCAATGCATGGTAATTTCCTATTGATTTTTGTTAATGAGATGGGCTCGTTGCACCATTTAAAGTTAAACACTGGTCAGCAAAAATGTTGCCACCCTATCGAGCCACACCGCTCTGACAAACTCCCAGCCAGACTGGTTAGCAACCCTCAGAGAGTTGCTTTTTTCCTTCTAGGACAGCCTGTGTCTTGGCTGATGTTTTCTGCCATCTGGATTATTTTACTCACCTATGGCTTACTTGCTGGAATCCCTGGCAGGCATCCACCTTGCTGCTTGTAGCAATTTCAGATTGAATAATGTGAGTTAAATCTGGAAGATGGTTTGCTTTGTTACAGGTAAGGATGCCTAAGATGTTTGCATGCTTAAAAACAAAGCAAAACAGCTTTTCCTAGCCTAAACTTCCCAGGTCGAATTTTAAAAATTGGCATAATTTGCTACTAGAAACCATATATTACCGGACTTGCTGTATGTTCAGTATTAATGGGGGAAAGGGGTATTTGACAATATGTATATGTTTCAAAAATATGCAAAACACTCTGCATTAAAAAAAACTTTGCTGAAAGAATCTGGAAGTTGAGTCATGGCAACTGGACTTCTTTTCCTTGAGAGACTGAAACGTTTTGCTGCTCATCCAAGCAGTTTTGTCGGTCTGAAGAAAGGTAATGGTGAGTCCTCTAATTTATCATTCATCTTCATTTCACATTACCCTGGTCTGAAAAGGTTCATAAATTGGACAATGGCCTGAATAGACACAATAGGTGGACAATGACCTGAATAGGCTCATTTGGTGGACACCTAACAAGCATATTCAGGCCATTGTCCAACTTATGAGCCTATTCAGACCAGAGTGGTATGAAATGGTGAACTATAAAATGGAGAACTCGCTACTAACTTTCCTCAGACTGATGAAGCTGCTTGGATGAGCAGCGAAACATTTCAATCTCTCAAAGAAATAAAGTCCAGTTTCCGTGACTCAACTTCCAGATAAACTCACCTGGGTGGTGGACGCTTTACTGAAAAAAAAATGGAAGCAGCAGCAAACATGAGTCTTTCAGCAGGAATGCACACACATGGAATCATGGAATCATGACGCTCAAGGGGGGCCTAAAAGGTCAAAGGTTATCTGCCGGGTTGTTGCCTAAATTTCTCTTGAAAGCCTCCAGCCTTGAAACAATTGGCTCCATTGCCATAATGCTCAAACAGTTAAGACTCTTGTGATATTCAACTAGAATCTAGCTCCCTGTAACATACTTAGCTGCGGCACTTCAAACAGCAACCACTTTTTGTTTTGAATCGCCTTCTGCCCTCCTCCGGTCACGTGGTCGCTGAAGCGATTCAGCATTACGCACTTGGCGTTTTCTCATTAACCAGTTTCCCCATCCACACTTTGCTAAACCACTTTTTGTTCTGATTTTGTCCGTCATTTTCCCATCATCTGCTATTTCGGAAAAAAATTTTTAGGGTAACGTCATGCCGTTTTTCTTCCATTCTAAGTAATGTAGCTTATTTTCCGCTTTTCCAACGGCAGGATAAGGCATACAGAGGGGGAAACCCGGGAAAAAACGGTGCATGGTGTCTGCAGTTTCAGCCAAATCGCTTCAAAAAGTGGTCTAGAAGTCGGTTTAAAAAAACACCATCCCTGGTGGCCGTCACAAGAAAAACCGACACAGCGGCTGAAAAGGGGCGTGGCCAAGGGGGCTCCACAGAAAAAGCAATTGGAAATGTGGTAGGTGATTTTTAAGGCGATTTGACTTTAAGCAAAAGGCGATTCAAAACCTAAGTGCAGTAGGGCTAAGCTCATTGTTGTGTGTCCTGCATTCTGGGTTGACAGAGAACAGACCCAAGCTCCTCTTCTTTGGGACAACCTTTCAAGTCATTGAAAAGTCCGATCATGTCTCCCCTCAGTCTCTTTTTCTCTTTTTGCATCACTTAGGGGTGGGAGGAAAAACCGTAAGGGCTAGCCTAGTACAGTATCATGGATAGAGAGCCAGGTTAGAACCCAGGCCATGTGGATTGAAATCACTGCTCAGTGGAAAGTCATTGGAGGGGGATCCTGGTAAATATCTCACATGCTTTGAAAACCCTCCTGGGGGTGCCGTCAACTGATAACTGACTTGATGGCACACAGCGAAAGGAAGCATCAGAATAAAGCAGCAAATACTGTACAAACAGGCATGTCCAAACTTAGGCCCTCCAGATGTTTTGGACCACAACTTTGCCATTGGCAATCTAAGCTTAGAAATCTGGGAGTTGTGGTCCAAAACATCTGGACGGCCAAAGTTTGGACATGCCTGCTGTACAAGATTCAATCCATGGGCAAATCCTATTCCATGAAAAACTAGGAAATACGCTTTGAGAGGTCTTAAGGGTCTCTTACATAATAACGTAGCACTGACCTGCACCAGCCAGAAGGCTGAGTCATTGCAGTGGAACTTCATAGACTGTGTATTGGAGATGGGCACGAATCAAAAAAATGGCATTTCGTTTGTTGTTTGTCGTCGTTTGGAGGGTCTGTTTTGGTTCGTTTCCGTTTTTCGCGAATTTTTGCAAAAAATCATTTTCATTTTCGTTTGTTTCATTTCCATTTAGTTACTATTTATTTCAATTTTTTGTGATTTTTTTAAGGATTTTAAGCAATTCACTCATATTGCAGTAACAGAAACGAAACGCCCGACAAAATTTCCGGTGTTTCTGTTCATTTCGTTTTATTTTAGAGACAAAATTCATTTGTCGTTTCATTGCATAACAAAATGAAAAAACGGAAACGGAAACGAAAAATTGTTCGTTTTGTGCCCATCTCTACTGTGTATCCCACTGGAATGAACACTTGGTTTTTTCCTTATATTTTTGAAATTCCAAGTATTCTAGGACTGGCCCGCAATTTGGCGCCTTCTTCTGCCTGCAAGTTGGGAAAGAGTGACGAGTGAAGCCATTCATTAGTATATGCTTCAAGACACCGCCTTCATGAGATGTCCAGGAGTTATAGGATTGCTCCCATAACTTATTCCTTAGCATTTACCATCCACATATGGCTGCTAGGAGTCGAAGTCTCAAATACCTGTGAAGTCAACAGATCAACACCAACTGGCAAGGGTTCTCCAGAGATTCAGAAAAAAAAAAGCTCTTTCAAAACTCCAGCCTGGAGACACTTGGAATCAAACTAGTGACATTTCCATGCAAAGCATGAGCTGCATCACTTGAGTTATGGCCTCTCCTGTCCAACAGAGGCATCTTTGTGATTTCCTAAAACTGGGCTCTGGGTTATATCCCAGGGAAGTGTCAGCCCTGCCATGCATGGCAATTTAGCAGATTATAGACTATCCTGCAAAAGGGATAATAACCCTGCTCCAGGGAGTATTACCATAGTTCAGACACTCGTGTAAATATATATGGCTGTGCTGGAACAAACCATAGCTTATATGGTAAAACAAATGACAGCAGAGGGTTGTATTTAGGCCATGTGCCCAGCTCTCTTGTTCTCTGAGTAAACATTTTACTTTTCTCTGCTTCCAGTCCACAACCAAAATAGGAGAGCTCTGTCTAAAATTAACCAAAGGCTTTTTCATCTTCAAGACATTTAGATTTGTAATTTCAAGCCTGGCCTGTATGTATGAAGAAGAGTGGTTTCTTTGCAACAGATTCCCAGGAATTTCTGGGCGTGCTGCCCTGAGCCAGATCAACAGGGGGCCCATCATAAGTGGGAAATTGTTTTGTTTTTTTTAAAAAAAATCTCCATTTACCCTCTTTTCTGAACTTTTCAAAACACGTTGGCTGAAAGTTCTCTTGACAGAGTCCATAAGGAGCACCAGTTTTAGCAGCTTGGAAGTCTAGGGATCCAAAGAGAAACCTCTTGAAGGGTGTGAAATTTTGGATACACATTGGAGATGAGTTTGGGAGAGGGGATGAATCAGATACAGCGGACCCTTGTATAACAAACGGTTTGTATAATATAAAATTTGTACAACATAAAAAATTCCAGAGATAGGGGAAATTTGCTTAACAGAATCACCTATGGGGCAAATCTGTACAACATAAAAATGGGATCACTCTGTTTTCAATGCATTCCTATGGGAAATTTGTATAAAGGAAAATTTGCTTAACATAATTTCATTTGGAACAAATTAATTCCTTTATACAAGGTACCACTGTGATCTGAAACACAAGGAGCCAGGGACAGGGACTCAAGTCATGGGGCTCGTCAAGTTGGATTTATGCTTCACCAGTGACTTGATTCAGACTTGCTTCAGGGTATTCCCCCCCCCCCAATGATTTGGACTCAACTCACACATCAGAATCCATACTCCCCTCCTTTTTCGGAGGAGGGGGATTTTGTTTTCAATAGGGACTCTGACTTGGGGCTTGGTGTTGGGACTCATTACCCAAAGACTCATACTCAGACTTGGAACTTGGTACCAAAGATTCAGACTTGGACATGATATGATACCAAAGACTTGGACATAGGGCTTGGGACAAAAAACTTAGACCCTGACTTGGAACTTGATAGCAAAGGCTCAGACTAGGACTTGGGACTTAATACCAAAAAGTTGGATTCAAACTTGGAACTTGGTACCAAAGACTTGGACTTGGACTTGGGACTTGAGATCAAAAACGTAAACTCAAATTAATCCCCAATGTGTATCCAAAATTAAACCGCACAGAGTTCCTTATGGAAGATGGTGCGGTATAAAAGTGTATAAAAGTGTAACAACTCAGACTTGTCACTTGGGACCAAAGTTTTGGACTTGGGACTTGGATCCAATGACATGCCTCGTGTTCTTTATGATAGATGTACCATTATTGTTTTTAGAGCAATTACATAATTTAAGAAAACCTTTTCATTTGGTTGGGGCAACATCGTGTGACGCCTTAAAGACTAAAGAGTTTGATGTGTCACAAGCTTTTTACTTGTGAATTCCACCTCTTCAGATGGACTGCTGGCTTCCAGAGAAGTGGGTGAGTGCCTAGTAGAGATGGGCACAAAACGAGCAATTTTTCGTTTTTGTTTTCATTTTTCGTTTCGTTACATAACGAAAACGAAAATGAAAATTTTTCAAAACAAAACGAAAATGAAAATAAAACGAAAAATTTTGCCGTGTTTTTCGTTTTCGTTGCGGCAAATACATTGAACTGAAAAGAATGCTAACGAAACAGCAATTTTTCATTTTCGTTTTTGTTTATTGTTTTGTTATGTAACGAAAATGAAAACAAAAAATTTGCAAAAAAACCCAATGAAAACCGAAAACGAACCGAAACGGACCCCCTAAAGGACAAACGACAAACGAAACACCATTTTTTTGAGTCGTGGCCATCTCTAGTGCCTAGTACATAAAAAATTATGTGCCCAATGAAACATGTTACTCTTCAAGGAAGGCTCTCTGTTATTCTAACTGCAAAGACCCACAGACTACACCTCTGGACATTTCTTTCAATCAACCTTTCAATGGAACAGGCTTTATATATTGATCTCATCTGTGTGGTCTCAAACATGGCCTGATTTTACCTGCTACTCACAGCAATTTCCCCCATTTCTGCATTATAGAATTTCAGCCATCTGTCATGATTTTAAGAGCTGTGTGGATCCAGAGCATGGAATTCAGGGATTTGTAGTTTGCCAAGGTCCCGAGGGTTCTGTCTTACAATGCTGTCATGCAGTGGTCCCCAACTTTGGATTGTCAGATGTTCATGGACTACAATTCCCAGAAACCCTGGTCAGTAGAGCTAGGAGTGAAGGGTTCTTGGAGTTTTAGTCCATGAACATCTGGGGACCCAAGGTTGGGAATCAGTGGGCTAAGGTTTTTGCCTGAACTACAGCAAAGAATCCTATCTGCCTCACCAAACTACAGATCTCAAGGGAGATGAGCTCATTGAGATACTTGCATGAGAACAATCATCCCAAACACTATGGTAACAATGTCATCATCATCATCTGGCACAAGATCATGTTAACAGGAGAGGTAGGTGAGTTCCGTTTCTGTCTCTTTCAGCTGGTCGTCTTGCCTTCTCTGCTCCCTGGACTCTGGAGTCAATCCAAATAGCAACCTGTTGCCATAACAACACAAGAGCAATCTTTTTGGGTGGCTTCCTTCCTTCCCCAACCCCTTCTTCCGGGACTGCAATTAGAGAATAGAATAGAGACTAGAGTTGTTATTGTCATTAGGCATATGCAAGATATGCACAACACAATTCGAGTGCTGTACCACTACACACTCTAAACAAGGAACGATACAAAACACATAAAACACATAAAAACACCATACAAGATATTAAAAACTCTTAAAGTCGCTTACAAAATTTAAAACACTACTTAAAAACTGATTAGGATGGTGCTAAAACTGTCGCATTTAACTTGGATACTGCTCTGTGATAAAAACTGTTCTTTCGTCTATTTGTCCTTGACCTAAGAGTCCTATATCTCCTGCCAGACGGCAACAGTTCAAAAAATTGGTGGCCAGGATGCAAAGGGTCTCTCAGAATTCTAGATGTCTTCCTCAAGCATCTGGAGTTGTATAGTTCTTCCAAAGGAGGAAGTGGACAGCCCACTATCCTCTCAGCAGTGTTTATAACCCTCTGGAGTGCCCTTCTATCTGCCACTGTGCAACTGGTGAACCAGACACAGAGGCAGTAAGTGATAGTGCTTTCTATAAAGCCCTGCTAGAAGGTTACCAACAGTTTCTTAGACAGTTGTTCCCTTCTGAGAAGTCTCAGAAGATATAATCTCTGTTGGGCCTTTTTAACCAGTGCTTCGGTGTTAACATTCCAAGTCAAATCCTCCTGTAGAATGACTCCTAAGAACCTACTGTCTGTCACCCGCTCTACACAAACTCCATCAATAATCAAGGGCTGAGTGTCTGATTTCCTTTTTTGGTAGTCCACTATAAGCTCTTTGGTCTTATTGATATTTATTATCAGATTGTTAATTCTGCACCACCGTAGCAGCCGATGCACCTCCTCTCGTTTGGCAGACTCATCTCCACCAGAGATGAGTCCCACTACTGTTGTGTCATCGGCAAACTTGATGATTTTATTTTCAGGATGAGTATGAGTGCAGTCAGAGGTGTAAATACTGAACAGTGGCGGTCTCAGCACACAGTCCTGTGGAGTACCCATGTTGAGAGTGATGGCTGATGACATGTGGTCACCTAATCTGACCCTCTGTGAGCGATTTGATAAGAAATCCATGATCCAGGCACAGATGGAATGACAGAAACCAAGGTCCTTAAGTTTAGATATCAGCTTATGGGGTATAATTGTATTGAAAGCAGAGCTAATGTCCACAAAGAGCATCCTTACATAGGTCCCCCGCAGCTCCAGATGGGTAAGAGCAGTGTGCAAGGTGATAGCTATAGCATCTTCCGTGGATCTATTTGCTCTGTAAGCAAACTGATATTTATCAAACATGCCCAGGAGGCAAGAGATGATATGCTGGTGGACTAATTGTTCCAGACACCTCATTACAATGGAGGTAAGTGCCACTGGTCTATAATCATTTAAGCTGCTAATAGATGGCTTCTTTGGCAGTGGAACAATAATGGAGGCCTTCAGACAAGATGGAATAGTTGACTGGGCTAAAGACCAGTTAAAAATTTCAGTAAAAACTCCAGCCAATTGGTCTGTGCACTCCTTAATCACCCGACCAGAAATGCCATCAGGTGCTGCAGCTTTCCTTGGGTTCACAGTTCTCAAGATGTTTCTCACTTCCCACGTCTCAACAAGAAGGAAAGGGCTAAACTGTGCTGATGGTTGTAATGTAAATACCTCTGTTTGTTCTGTCTCAAATCTAGCAAACAAATTGTTCAGTTCTTCAGCCAAAGAAGCATTTCCAGCAGAAGGGGCAGCATGATTAGATCTATAACTAGTGATTTGCTGAACCCCTTGCCACATTTGCCTCACATTATTATTGCTGTAAAAACAAACCTCAATCTTCTACTTATAATCCACCTTTGCTTTTTTTAATGCCTCTCCTCAAATCTGCTCTAACAACACTATACCTGGTCACATCACCGGACTTGAAAGCCTTATTCCTGTCATGCAGGAGACCCTTCACCTCTTTGGTCATCCAGGGTTTCTGTCAATTATTTCTGTCTTTTTCAATTATTTCTGTCTACTTGCCATAAAGACATATCCTAAAGAAAGGGAATATCTTTGCTAGACTACAACATCTGGAACCTCACACTGTGCACATCTCTGTCAACATCAAGCTTCTTCCTTAGGCAGTTGCCTCTACATGGGAACTTTCCTCTGCTCAAATATCTGCCGGCCCATCCCTCCTACTTTTTAAAATCTAAACTAGGCTCCTTCTCTTATTTCTCATAGATCTGGGTAAGCCAAGAAGTAATCTTTAGATATTTGGGAATACAGTTCCATAACCCATTATCCTAGCTGGGGCTTATAGGTTTTATATTCTAAATCTGCAGGCACCAGGTTATTGACTTTGATGGTGTTCACCCATGGCATCGGATGCAACAACCGGTCTCTTCCTTTTCATGCCCCCCCCCATTTTTTTCAACACATGTGCACTTGCCAGCATTGGGGTACCAAGCCAATGGGACCATGTCAAGCTTGGAAAAAGAAAGTTCCTGATGCACCACCAGTGCCATTCTGAAGATTGATCAGACAATTCCCAGAGACTTCTGGGATTTACACATAACATCCCTTTACTTCCTTAAAAAGGACTGACTATTGCTAAGCCTTGAGAGAAATCCCCGCCCCCCCAGGAAGAGGGTCCTGTAATCCCCTATCCATGTTGTACTTCAAAGCATTTAACGGTGGTTTGGTTTTGAATGGTCAATTGAGAGCCACTAGTTTTGAGAAAGGCCTGACCTCCTTCCTAAATATGGACCAAGCCATCAGCAGGCATTTGAGGAATTTATTGGATAGGCTGGCTATGGGAACGATCACAAGGAGTACCTGTTCTTCCAGATCGTGATGTCCTTGGCCAGAGGTGGGAATTCATGCCCTGTGTGTCTCGTCTGGCTTGAAAAGCCCTCAGAGGCGTCTGGGGTGGAGACACAGGAGTTGTCACTTGCTGTTAAGTCCAAGTTAAATCACACGGGTGACTTGACTGTTTTGTTTGATTTTTTTGACTTGGACTTGACTTGTGACTTGGATCCATTTTTCCAAGTTGCGTGGTTGAGTCCCTATTAGGGATGGGCGTGCCCTCTTGCTCCTGCCGCCAGTGCAGAGACAGTAGGCCTGACTTCCCTTTCAGGAGCTGAACCACCCAGCTGATAGGCTGCTACATACAGAGACACACGTGCTGGTCTGGCCTCCCTTCTTAGGACTGCTGTCTGTGCATGCACTCCCTTTGCGCTCAGGAAGGCGCACTGACTCATAGCTGGGAGCCTTGGACTCTGGACTCCACCAGGTAGATGACTCGGACTCAGACTGGGACTTGTCCTGGAAGACCTGCCAAGGAATACTCAAGCATAGCATGGCGGCAGGAGGACACCAAGAATTTGTACTCCAGAAGAATAAACAAAATCTATGCTGACACACCACCCTTGCATGATAGGTGCTTGTGAGTCCAACTGCTTGTGTCATGGTGCACAACTTTGTAAGAGGGGAACCGCAGCAGAGAGAACAAAAATGGCAGAGAAATGGGTGTTATATAGAGGTCCCTGGGTTTGAAAGTGTTAAAGGGAAATTGTGTGTGTGTGTGTGTGTGTGTGTGTGTGTTAAAAACTGATAGTAAGGCTTAAGGAGGATTAAGGAAGGAAGGAATACAGAACAAAGGAGAGGGCAGGGGGGGTTACACGGAGGAAGAAGGTGCACAGGGCGGTGCATTTAAATTGTAAGCCACCCCAAAGCGCTGGAGGAAGCATAACATTTGAATACATCAAATAAATAACAGTGTTCCCTCTGTGGAGGGGAAGGAAGACGGTGTTGGCCAGAGCCAGGATTTTGGCCTCGTGCCCAGGATGAAATGAACTTTCCCCTACAAGTCACGGCACTGGAACTTCATCCGGCACAGCGTTCGTTCAGTCGTTGCGTTGCTCTTGTCTCCTTAGCTGGATTTGGCCGTGTTGGTTCCAGCGACATTATTATGCTAGGGCGTTATCTTTTATTTGCACAGAAAAAACGCCTGTGTTCTCTTTCCAGTAACTGCAGCCGCTTGCATTTCCTCCTGCAGTCAGGGCTGCTTTTTTAAAAAACAAACGTTCCCCTCCTCCCTTCCCCGCCCCCTCCATGCGATCTGGTTGCTGCCAGCAATGACAGATGGTCCCCTGCCTTTTGCCTCTGCTGACACCTGGTGATCATCCAGTGAGGCTGAATCCGGCTAAGGTGTGGGCTTTAAGCTGGAGAGGAAGGATGGAGCGAGGAAATGCACACTTCTGACCGGCCACCGCTCCCCATTCCTTGACTCAAAAGAGTGCCTCAACATGTTGAGACACCCAGCTGAAGAAAATGGGCAACCACTCATCTTTATTTTTTATTATTCCAAGGAAACTAGCATGTTTTCCCTCAATGGTGGCGTTTTTCCGTATGAAGAAAATTCAGTCTTGTGTTTAAAATTCGCACAGTCCGGCACAAAATATTATGGGTGAGCAGAAAACATCTCCATGTACTGTTATGACTATTATTTTCCCTCGAAAGCCACAATGAAAAAAACTTTGGGGATCTTACCTAGCAGGAAGAAAGCTTCTAAAATTATGTTTCCCTTACATGAGGAAAAACAAAATAAATGCAGGGGTTCTGTTGACCTGAAGTGAATGTATCAGGGTGTCCATCCTGCTCCCCGTGTGGTATTCTTCAACTTGGCCCACTACACAGGGCCTTTTCACACGACCCCTAAGGTCCACTGGCCACTTAAATTCGGACCAGAGATCTTGGGGGTTCGTTGCTCTTCCTTCGTCCCCACCCCTCCACACTTCCTTGCTCCTGCCTGCATGAGGGGAGGGAGAAAAAAAGAGAGGAAAAAATGCAGGCTCACCTCCGAAGCCGCCCCGTCGTCCTGATTCCTTCTCTTAAAGGGGCGGGAGGCAAAAAAAAAAAAAAACAGAAGCGAGGAGAGCCGGGCACTCACCAGATTACATCTGGATCTGTGGATTTTCACCCTCCAAGAGCAGGTACATGAAAAGTGTGCTGGGACGCGCTTAGGCGGGCGTGGTCACACTTAATTTCCTGCAAACTCTGGAGCTGGTGGGGAAACAATTGTAAGCTCTGGAGCTGGCAGCCATTTTCAGCGGAGTTTAGGGGTCGTGTACAATACAGTTGTTGAACAACTGAGTCAATCCAGAAGAACTGGTAGATTACTACAATTGGAGGGTCGGGGTGTGTGGGGGGATAGAGTACAAAGTCTTACAGCTAGTGAGAAATAAGCAAGGCCTTCTATGAAATCCTGACAAATGCTGTAATGAATGTCATTTGGGCTCACTTGTTAATTGACTGAACGAAGAAAAAGATCCATGTCAGAAGGATCAGCCCTCCTTTAGTGGAGCAAAGTTCCAAATCCCTCAACATCACCCCTCATTATCTTTGCGTCCATGGCTCACACTACCCACCTCCCTCCCTTGGTTCTCTCCTCCCCAGCCACATCTAGATGGTAAGGCCCTTATTTGTAGCTACTATGTGAAGCCATTTTATACCATCTTTAAGTAGGGGAGGCATAATTTAAAGGCACTAAAAATTTCACAGAATGCAGGAGTTGTTAGCATGTTGTTAGTCTGTGGAACTCCCTGCCACAGGGTGTGGTGATGGCATCTGGCCTGGATGCCTTCAAAAGGGGATTGGACAGATTTCTGGAGGAAAAGTCCATCACAGGTTACAAACCATCATGGGGATGTGTAATCCCCAGGGTTAAAACCAGAGTACTTCAAGACCAGGTGCAGGGGAGTGGTATCAGGAGACCGATATAGTCTTGTGTGCTCCCAGACGCATCTGGTGGGGCCACTGTGAGATATAGGTAGTTGGACTAGGTGGGCATTTGGCCTGATCCAACATGGCTCTTCTCTCTTCATATAAGTTCCAGATGTACCTTCCTTGACCATGTGCCAGGGAGAAACAGACTCTACCTATACTTTTGGGTTTGCCTGCTTTTCCAGAGGTGGCAGTCGGAGAAAAGTGGTGGCTCTCTGAGATGCTACTGACAGTGCTCGGGAAACTGTAATCTGATGGGAAGGGCAGGATTGGATCCAGAATGGAGCCCTTTAAACCTGGCGCAGTCAGTACCACGGGGACCCCCTGGTGCCGAGTGGTCCAGGTCCAGGTCCAGGTTTAAAGGGCCCCAGCCATTGACAGCTTGGCAGGAGCCCTCTGAAAATGATTGGGTAGGCAGTTCCACAGGATCGCACTCCCCACCCGACCATTTTCAGAGGGTTTCTGCCAAGCTGTCAATGGCTGGACCCCTTTAAACCTGGCCCAGTCGGTACCATAGGGTCCCCCTGGTGCCGACTGGGCCAGGATTAAAGGGCTCCAGCCATTGACAGCTCAGCAGGAGCCCAAAAATGATGGAACAAAATGGTTTGTTTCAATAGGGAAATGACCGTTTTGTTTTGTCTATAACGAAATGCTGCTTCCTCGTTTCATTTTGTTTCATTTCGTTTCATTACGTAACAAAACAATGAAACAGCATTTTGTTTTTCATTTCCTGTCCATCCCTAATCCAGATTAAATAATGATAAATCCAACTGTGAGATAGCTGCATTGTTCTGGAGAATTTTAGATAGAAGGCTGGTTTTGGTGCAGGTCAGAATAGGATGTGACACAAAGGTGGTGGCACTCATTTCAGGTTGTGAGGTTGTGTAGTTAAGTTGCCCAGAGCTCGACAAAACTGGATTGCTTATTTATGTATGTAAATATTTCTGATCTGTCTTGTATTGTCATAACTTCCAGTCAGTAACATCACATCAACGACAAATGCCATGTAAATGATTTTAAAACAGTGCACACATTTCAAACACTTGGAAGGAGCCTAACAGCCAAACCAATTATGGGCCAACAGAAGGATTGAAAACCAAGCTGAATCTGAGAGGAACAGCCAGCATTTAGCCTGGCACTGAAATAAAGGCAATGCCACTGCCAGTCAGAGCGAGAACCTGACACAGGTGGAATGTCACAGACATGAAAGGCCTGTCTCACGTCTGTAAAAAACGTATGGCTCTTAATTGGATGACACGGATTCATATTAATTGGGGCTACTGATTCATAGGAATAGGAATTGACAGATTTTTGAACAAATTTCACAATTCATGTTTTAATTCATGCCCCTCTTTAATGTCTGGGTGCACTGAAGGAGAAATGTCAGGTAAAATAAATAAATAAATAAATAAATAAATAAATAAATAAATAAATAAATAAATAAATGTTTGCACCTCCATGCACACATTGTCCTGTAGGGAGGAAGAGAGAGGTCATCATTTTTTTGAGTGTCACGTTTTTATGACCTCCTCAGTATCTGCCAGGAGCTTGTATCCCCACATCAAGGAGAAGTAAAAACAAAATATTCTGCTTATATGCCACCCCATACCACTTCAAGTAGTCTCTGGGCAGTTTACAGTTTAATTACAATATGCAGGGTAGACATTGCAACCCCACCCCAAGCAAGCTGGGTACTCATTTTACTGACCTTGGAAGGAGGGAAGGCTGAGTCAACCATCAGCCTGCTACCTGGGATCGAACCCCAGGTCGTGAGCACAGTTTAACCTGCAGTACAGGCATTTAACCACTACACCATGAGGCTAGTACTTCATTTCACATTAATGAACTGCATTAAAAAAGCACCCACTCCCCCTACCTCACGTGCAAACTGCAGCCAAGCTCAGGAGCAACACCAAGGGGGGGGGCATGTGATAGTGTGTTGCTGAGATCCCACTGCAACATCAAACCAGGAACCTCTCCCCAATCCAAAACCAAATTAAACCCAAATTACCAACCTTGGAATCAGTCCATGGCAGTCAATAGTCTTGGGTCACCCTTGCCTTCTGAAACCTAAGCCTCAGCCATTATAACATTCTCATGTTGGGCGGCCTCCTTGGCCATGAACAGATCTCTGTGTGCCACCATCGTGTGCTAGTCCTTGAGTGAATTACTTCATATTTTTAGTGTGGATTTCAGATTTTTGTGGAGGAATGTGCCTGCAAGAAAACACCCATGGCACAACGTAAATGTAGGGCGTGTGTCGGCGGCTCGTGTGTGTGTGTGTGTGTGTGTGTGCTAAATAAAGCTATTCAGAACCTAATGATCTGCTGCCATACTGAGATATCTCACCCACTTTCCTCATGAATGGCAGGAAGCATGCAGTTGCTAAATTTAGCTGAGAAAGCCTTGCTAAAATTAACCCAGGAATCCTTGGCTTTTACTACTGAATGAAGGTTCAGCTATGCAGCTTGGCAGTGTCAGGGAAGTCATGGCTAATTTAACCTTCCTCCAGCCAAAAGCATCCACAGGGCAGATGCACTTTTGGATCAGTCCCAAGCCCACATTGTCCATTTGCTATAACAATCTGAAAGTTAAAATAGCAACACTTGAAAATGCACATTTTGGTACACAACTCTCTCTCAAGGAGACCTGTTTTTGACAGAAGGGCCGCCAAAGTAGAAGAGGAGGAGGAAAGGGAAGATGTCGCGAGGTACAGCCATGTAGGAATGGCTCGTGAACCATGAGGAAAGGTGCCTGCCCCACATTTCACCACAAATGCCTCTCTGTCCCAGCCATGAGCCTGTTAGTCTTACTTTTAACACTAACAGGTTTATTGTAGTGCAAGTGTGTGTCCCACTTCTTCATATGTATGGGGTGCAATATGCACATTGCAGCTTTACATCCACAGTGTACCTAGCGGTGAGGGAGGGAGTGGAACAGAATGCACAACAATGACAACTGTGTTGCTCACGCCGGCAGTGAGAAGGTTCGTCACATTTAACATCCTGGCAACAAGCAAAAAGTTAGCTAATGCTAAACAGCTGTAGGCTAATACAAGACAACATTTTTGTGTGTGTGCTCTCTGTACATGGAGTTGTATATGTAAGGCAAAAGGTAAAGATTCCCCCCACACGTGCGTGCTAGTCGTATCTGACTCTAGGAGCAGTGCTCATCTCTGTATTCAAGCCAAAGAGCCAGTGTTGTGCACATCCATGACCACATGGCCGGCAGGGCTGCAAGGAAGCACTGTTTTACCTTTCCGCTTTTTATGGCAGTACCTACTTATCTACTTGCATTTACATGCTTTGGAACTGCTAGGTTGGCAGGAGCTGGGGTTGTCAGCAGGAGCTCACCCCGCTACGTGGCACCCGGGGTTCGAACCACTGAGCTGCTGACTTTGCAGCTGACAGTTTTCGGAGCCTTAGTCCACTGACGCTACATGTGAATCTCTCCCCCCCCCCCCGTCCCAAATTCCCAGTTTGTTGTGCAGCCTTTTTGCTGGGATGGAATTTGGCAAAATTCAAACAAACACAGAGTCAGAAAGTCGTCTGTTTTCTAAATCCAATTGCTCGTCCCAATCAGAACAGCGATTCTAAAGGATTGGGACTAATAGAAAATGTGTGTAAATTCTTTTGAGTTAAATGCTCTGCTCTTGTGAGGGAAAACAACTGAATTTAGCCCTTTGTTTCAATCTTCACATTCCTCTCAGGAATGAGAATCATGTCGGCTTCCTCATAAATAAGAACCAAAGCAAAGTATCTACTATCTCTGTTTATGTGTGCAGGGGAACTTAAGGGATGCTTATTTGGAAAGTGATTTATATTATGGAAACAACCTCTGCTAGTGATGTTTGTACCAGCAGTAAGTAGTCGAAGAGGTGCTGTTTTGAGACCTCTGTAGTTCTGCACAGTGCATTGCTTACATGCCCTCCTGTTATACAGATTCCAGGCAAATTCCAAAGAAATAAAATGGAACCAAACAAGACAAAAGACAAAAACATGTGGCACATTAAAGACTATCATATTCTAATGCAATATCCATTTCATTCAACATTTCATTCCATTGCTGTATGTCTGAAGAACTGGACTTGATCCATGAAAGCTTACATTAAAATATAATACACTTTAAGGTGCAACGTGTTTTGCCTTTCTCATTTATTTATTTGTTGGATGTTTCCTAGAATCCTTGCACAGACAACCTCTTCCAATACAGTAACCCCCCACCCATTGCGGGGATTAGGGACCCACCCCACCTGCAATGCATGAAAATCCGTGATATGCGGAAGTGGGGTGGGGTGGGGCCTGGGGGCGGGGTGGGGGCGATTGCATGCCTGTCCGAGAAGTCTTGGGGCGGCACGCGCCACTGCCTGCAGGTGGATCTGACCTCCTGCCACCGCCTGCCCGCCCATGCCACCCGAGACTTCTTGTCCGGGGCCATCTCCATTGAAATGCATTGCCAATGCATTTCAGTGGAGAAAAATTTCCCCATTGGAAAACACTGGCTCAATGCTTTCCAATGGGGAAAATTTCTCCATTGAAATCCATTAACTCAATGCATTTCAATGGAGATTGCCACCCCCCTGCACGGCCCCGAGGCTTCTCGGAGGAGCACGGGGGCGGTGCAGAGCGACCCGATCGCTCCCCGCTGCCCCCCGTGCGGCTCCGAAGCTTTATGGAGGAGTGCGGAAGGATGGCGCGGAGCGACCCAATGGCCCCTCCCCCCCACGGTGCAGGTACTGCGATCCCGCAATGTAGTGGGACCACGGTACCTGAACCGCGAAATGGCCGGGGGGTGACTGTATTGCATAGATGAGAGCACGCTGTAAATTTCTAGCAATGCACAGAGGGAGCACACAAAGGAATCGGAAGAGAACAAAGAATGTCAAGGTGAGAACATCTGAAAAGAGTGGAGGTGAAGGATTACTGAAGCAAGCAGTAGTGTCCCCTCCCCCACCCCCACACACTTTTTTTGTGTGGAGGAGGGGGAAGAATTTCCTGCTGTGTCAAGTGGCAGAAGACATGCAGATAGCTGCCTAATTGTTTTTGTGTATTGGCTTTCTGGGAATGTCTGTGAAGATTCTCAGTCATCCAGGTGAGGTTATCTGGCAGTTGAGTCATGGCCGCTGGACTTCTTCTCTTGCGAGATAGAACTGTTTCGCTTCTCATACAAGCAGCGTCATCACTCTATGGAACGTTAGTGTGCAAGGCCTCCAACTACTGGGAGCAACACTGCAAATGTTGCTGCAACAGCCACTGCTCTCTGGTTCCGAGTTTGATGCTGTGTCCTCCTGGTGAACATACTGGAAAAGAACCTGAGATATTCACTGAGCCACAGAACGCACTGGATGACCTCAAGCCAGCCTATATCTCTGTTGCTTGTTTGACCTCTCTTGCAGGATTGCTAGGAGGATAGCGATTGGGATCATTGCCCTCTGGGCTAACTTGAACCTATTACAGGCAAGACAAGATACACATATAAGAAATGAAACCTATGTGTTAATGGCTGAAATGAAGTTGCAAGTTGCAACTAGAGTAAGCCCCTTCTTTTTTTTTCTTTGTTCATGTCAGAAGCGCCGCAGTATAATTACAGCCATGCATATATCAGATAACCTTCACCTAATTATGGGTTAACATCAAGAGTATTTGGGGCAGCTCACCTCAAATCTTCCAGAGTACCTGTTGAGGGGCACAGAATACAGTAGGATAGCGGTATCCACTGGGGATTGGTTCCAGGCCTTCCCGTGGATAACAAGAACGGTGGATAAAACAGAACACCCCCCAAAAAACCCCAAACTGCTGCTTTATGACAGAAGCTTGCTTTGTGGCTGCTGTTTTACGACAGTAGCTTGATTTACGGCTGCTATTTGAGACAGTAGCTTGTTTTATGGCTGCTGTTTTATGACAGTAGCTTGCTTTGCAACTGCTGAATTATTTTTTTCCCCTCTGTCAACCGTGATTACTTAATGAGTAATTAATGAATCAGTGGATATGGGGGTCCTACTCTGCACTGACATACATGTAGCATTGCATGAACGTGGAGTAGGCCAACCGAACCAATTAACACCATCATCTCCATAAACCACCCCACCTTAGAACTGCAGAACTGAATGTGGTTTAGAGTGTGATGCCATGGATTGGAGTATTAAAAAGGGGCCTTGTGGATCATGGAGTTCAGCCCCTGACAAGGAGACACAGTGTGGATTTGAACTCTCAACCTAGGGCTCCGCAGCCAGAGACTTCAACCACAGAGCCATCCAATCGGTCCTGCATAGGCGTTGACTCAACCAGATCCCCACTGATTCAGTGGGACTACACTAGTTGTTACTTACGACTGGATTTTAGCCAATAAATTAGGATGGTTTTGCTGCGGCTCGGTGTCCTTGGGGCGTATGTGCCTGGCCTACAGAGATGCATTCGGCTGCTCAACAAATGAACTTTTGTTGGCCTAAATTAAAAAGGGATGGGCACCAGAGGCTAATCTATCTGCTTGAAAGGATACAGGCTAAGCAGTGGTATCGGTGGTTCACAAAGGGCTAAGGACATCCATCAGAGGCCTGGTTGAGGTGGGAAAAAGCTCAGATCACCACTGGGAAGAAAAACTCCCCAGCTCCCTGTCTTTTATGGGCATTCTGTACGAAGCCAAATGTCCTTGGAGGCCTCACCTCACGCACATTGAATCCATCTGCTCAGGAATTCTTTGAAGGTAGCTCTGGTGCATGTGTGTGGCGGGGGTTGGGGGGGTGGGGGGGAGGAGATGGGGCTTTAGAAAAATCACACACTCTTGTGTTCAGAAGACATTCCACATCTAGTCATTAAACTCTAATTGGTACCAAGCTGTGCCTGGAATTGCCCTTTGACTACTCAGTATTTCCTAGGTCACGGCACCTCAAGATGTTCTTTGCCCTTTGGTGGCCTGGCCTTTTGAACTCTTAATCCTATTCTCCCTTCCTCCCTCTGAAAAGTATTAGCAGCTTGGATCGTTCTTGAAAGCAGTGGCCTCCCACCCACCCCCTCTTTCTCCCTCACTGGCTTTCTTTTTCTCCACGTGTGCCATTTTATCCTTCCTTTCCCTCTCTTCCTCCCTCCCTTGGTAATTATTCAAGGTTGCCTTCTGGGAGCCAGCCTGAAGGACGAGAGAAGGAGAACCCTGGCATTTGGTGACGGAAACGATTGCCCTTGATAAATGCAAAAAGACATTTTGTCTGTTTCTGTGTCGGGAGCCTTCCCTCTGGATCCCACACATTGACCAATCTGCCACAGGGCTGAGAAATTAAGACCTTGACTGTGTTCTTGCACTCATCCAGTTTTGCATGAATTCAAACTCATGGTCACATCAGCACCAAAGTCCATTAAGCTGCTTTTTTTTTTAATTCAAACCATATGGGACGGATGCTTAACAGGTACAAAAAGTACTTTCCTGTGAGAGCTGTTCTGAGGCTCTTTAAATTGATTGGGTCGTGGGTAGAGATGGGCATGACCAGGAAATTTTTTTTCCCGAGTTGCCGTTTTTCGGGACGGGTCCGTTTCGGCTCGTTTCCGTTTTTCGCGAAATTTTTCAAAAAATTGTCGTTTTGTCGTGTCGTTTGTCGTTTGTCATTACCGCCGCGATTTAACGCGACTTGACTTCCAGTTCCCAGAGCATGGGGTTAGGGGTTAAGGGCTAGGCTTAGGGTAACGGTTAAGGTTAGGGTGGGTTAGTGGGCTGTACCTCTGGGTGCCTCTGGCCCACTAAGAACACAGTGTACTGGCGTATGGGTTAGGGTTAGGGTTAGGATTAGGATTAAGATTAGTTTTAAGGTTGGTGGGCTTTTAATGCCCTCCCTGGCACATCCAGAAGTCTCAGCAAAACCTGGCCATGCGATTGGTGGAATGGCTCCAAAAATTTGCATGGTCCCGTCCCATGGCCGGCCCATCATTGCGCGTGCACAGGTGTAAAAAAATAAAAATAAAATAAAATAAAATCAATGGAGAAGTTTTGTTGCAAGAAAAACCCACTGCTGCTACTATAAAAATCAGGCAGTTAAAATACCTAATTTTCACATGTTTCTGTGGTGCTTTGGTGGGTTTTTGGACCACGATTAAAAATATATATATTACGGTCACCATTTTGGATCCCCCCGCACCGCATGGCAAATGGAGACACCGAGGATGCCCCCTCCCAGCCTGGTACCAGCAAGTCTCAGCATCAGCAAAACCTGGCCATGGGATTGGTGGAATGGCTCCAAAAATTTGCATGGTCCCATCCCATGGCCAGCCCATCACTGCACGTGCGCAGGTGTAATAAAATAAAATAAATAAAATAAAATCAATGGAGACGTTTTATTGCAAGAAAAACCCACTGCTGCTACTGTAAAAATTCAAGCATTTAAAATAGCTAATTTTCGCATGTTTCTGTGGTGCTTTGGTGGGTTTTTGGACCACGATTTCAAAAAAAATATTGCGGTCGCCATTTTGGATCCCCCCGCACCGCATTGCAAATGGAGACGCCAAGGATGCCCCCTCCCAGCCTGGTACCAGCAGCCCAGGACAGGAGGGGGGAAGGCTGGAGTGGGGACCCCCCCCCAGAAACCACCCCTCTGGTAGGTGCCCTCAGGCAGGCATATTTTCGCCTGCTTTTTTGGCCGGGAATTGGGTTTTTTTAATTTTTAAAACTTTTTTTCTGTGCTGCTTGGCATCGCGCGATCGCTGCGATGCCAGGAACAACAACAACAAATCAGACCCAATTTTTCTTTTGTCAGTTCGAGTTCGAGTTCTGGGGGAGTAATTGTCGTTACCATTTCCATTGCGTAACGGAAACGAGTAACGGAAATGGAAACGAGAATTTCGTCAAGTCGTGCCCATGTCTAGTCGTGGGTGTGGAAGAGGAGAAAGAAAATCCCTCATGGCACAGTGGTTAAATAACTGTACTGCAGGCAAAACTGTGCTCACAACCTGGGGTTCAGTCCATGGGCAGTTAAGAGTCTGTTGAATTATCTTGCTTAAAGCAGTGATATTGGTCTTTTGCCGTCTGATCTGTTCAATTGCAAGTAAAGAAAATGGCTTTTGTTCTCTTTTCTGCCAATGTCCAAGAGTGAGTTACTAAGTACCGGTCAACGAGAAAAAAAAGGGGGTGGACCACTCTGGGGAACTTGGAGGTATTCTGTGAATCCCTGCACTTCTGCTGTACAGTTAGAAGAATTAAACCATAAATGCAAACCTTGGCAACATAATTATCCCTCTCCATTCATTGAATTTTTGGCCCTACAAGGTAGCAGTGGCTACTTTAATACCAGTGGTTGGGAACCTTTGACTTTCGTATGCTTTGCTAAAACATTTTCATAACATCTTCTGAGTGACGATGATGGAAACTGCAAAGATTTCCCACCCCTAATTTAAACAGCATTAACAAAGTTATGGCCCTCCACATCCTGGAAGATTACATCTCCAGCATCCATCACATGCAGGTGTGTTGTGGATGCTGCCAGAACCTGTAGAAAAAAATTAGGTGTTAACCCCAGCTCCTGCCAACCTAGCAGTTCGAAAGCATGTAAATGCAAGTAGACAAATAGGGACCGCTGTAAACAGTAGGAAGGTAAAACAGTGTTTCCTTGCAGCCATGCTGGCCCCATGGCCACGGACTTGCATAGCACTGAGTCTTTGGCTTGAAAACAGAGATGAGCACTGCCCCTAGAGTCGGACACGACTAGCATGCATGTGCGGTGTGTGTGTGTATATATATCTTGGGTCCAGACAAGATGACCCAGTGCCTAGTAATCGGCGCCGCACCCATTTCTACTGAAAGTCTAAGTGATGATATTTGCAAGTCGGATACGGTGTGAGTTTCTCCGCCGGCACTCTATGACTTTTATGAGAAAAGATTTAGGATGTGTGCTTTGAGCTTAAATTGTTCCAGCAACATTTAAACAGATGTAATCTTATTGGAGTCGGGGTGGTAATGAACCTGATTCTGCGGACCAGTTAACATGGCTGTCATATTCCTGCTTTCTCTCTTTTTCTGCCTGCCTGAACAACAAAGATGGTTAAAGGCATTTCAAGACGCATCCAGAGGTGCAGCGCCTAGAAGAGAATCAAGAGCCACTGAAGTTCCTTCTGTGTATCATGCCTTCTCAGGATTCACCCTGTTCTCAAAAAGTGGGAAGCCTTAAAGAAGGGATGGGCAACCACCACCAACCCCGCAGCCTGGGGTCCTGACCTGCATAGTTGTTGTTCTTATTTCTTTTCTTACATAAATGGGAGCTTTCTTCTGAAGAACCCCCCCACCCCTTGGAGTCTCTTACAGCATCTCAGTATTTTAATTTAAGAAATTGAGGGTGGTGGGGCAAAACATAGCAAAATGCCCTTTCTCCCCCTAAAGGACGCGAAAAGACTTTTTAAAGCACTTTTTAATTGTTTCTCTTAATAAGAGGCCTAAGGGGCCAGGCAGGCTGAGGGCCTGGGTTGGAGTCCCGAGTGGCTGCATGATACCCGCCGTTATCTAAAAAGAGAGACATGTTTTAGGCTTGAAAACGGGTCATGCTTCAACTTTTGCAGAGCTCAGGGTTGTCACCAAGGCCAAGGAATTGGTGAGACTTTCAGATGAGTAAGACTTGGTCTCAGGAGGCTGTCACTCGTGGTGTGGGCTCATGAGAATGGGAAGTTTGAATTGGTTGAGCAACTTTAGAACCTTAGGTAAAGGTAAAGGTCCCCCCGCACATGCATGCTAGCCGTGTCCTACTCTAGGGCCAGTGCTCATCTCCGTATTCAAGGCGAAGAGCCAGTGTTGTGCAAGTCCATGACCATGTGGAAACACTTTTTCACCTTCCCTCTTTTTACCGCGGTACTTATTTATCTACTTGCATGTTTCATGCCTTGGAACTGCTAGGTTGGCAGGAGCTGGGGTTATCAGCGGGAGTTTGCTCCGCTGTGTGGCACCCAGGATTCGAACTGCTGAGCTGCTGACTTTGCAGCCAACAGTTTTTGGAGCCTTAGTCCACTGGAAGGAAGGAAGGAAGGAAGGAAGGAAGGAAGGATTGGTGCAGTGCTGAGACACCAACATAACATTTTCAGTCTTAGATATGGATAAATTTAGTTCCTCCAAAGTGGAATTTTCCACCTGTTCTCCCATTAGCAATACCACACCGTTCGTTTTTCCTAAGGAGACTTGTTTCTTTCTTTTATTTTTGTTTCTTTTTTTGTAAGCACATTGCTACAATATATTGGGACCTTTTTCTGTGTTTTTCACAATGACCCAGATTTATCATCACTCCTAGTTATTCTAAGGGGGAATAGGAATCGTCACTTGAAATGGTAGTAGGGAGTTATTTGGAGGAGGTTAGGAGAAAAGCCACCATTGGGCCCTTGGGAGCATTGGGGTATTTCAGAGACTGAGCAGGGAGGAGTCCTACAGTGTGCTGGAGGGTGCAGTTGCACCAGTCAGAGTTTGCCCGTGGTGAAAGGTGTGTGTAGGGGAAAGAAAGAACTGTCTCAGATTGGAATATCTTATAAGTGGGGGCACACTGCTACTTTTGTGTCCCAGTTGATCAGTGAGGCTACAAAATAAAACAGGCTGAAATCTGCTTTCATCATTGTAAGGCTAATTACAGTGGACCCTTGTATAACAAACAGCTTGTATAACATAAAATCTGTACAACATAAAAAATTCCGGAGATAGGGGAAATTCGCTTAACATAATCGCCTATGAGGAAAATCCATACAACATAAAAATGGGATTACTCCATTTTCAATGCATTCCTATTGGAATTTGTATAAAGGAAAATTTGCTTAACATAATTTCATTTGGAACGAATTAATTCCTTTATACAAGGTACCACTGTACACTGGTGACAATGAGGCCTGTAATAAGACTTCCTGGGGTGGGAACTGGCAAGCCACCCCAGTATCCCTGCCAAGAAAATTCCATGGACAGAAATAAAAGGCTAAAAGATATGATGCTGGAAGATGAGCCCCTCAGGTCGGAAGGCATCCAACATACTACTGAGGAAGAGCGGAGGACAAGTACAGGTAGCTCCAGAGCTAATGAAGTGGCTGGGCCAAAGCCGAAAGGATGCTCAGCTGCAGATGTGCCTGGAAGAGAAAGGAAAGTCCAATGCTGCAAAGAAATATACTGCATAGGAACCTGGAATGTGAGATCTATGAACCAGGGTAAGCTGGATATGGTCAAACGTGAGATGGAAAGAATAAACATTGACATCTTGGGCATCAGCGAACTTAAATGGACAGGAATGGGTGAATTAAGTTCAGATGACTATCACATCTACTACTGTGGGCAAGAATCCCATAGAAGAAATGGAGTAGCCCTCATAGTCAACAATAAGAGTGGGAAAAGCAGTGCTGGGATACAACCTAAAAATGATAGAATGATCTCAGTATGATTCCAAGGCAGCCCTTTCAACATCACAGTAATCCAAGTTTATGCACCACTTATGAAAAGAGGTCACGGAGAGTCGGACATGACTGAACGACTGAACAACAACAAGGGGAAAGAAGCAAACCTTAGTGTTATCCAAAAGTGTGTTCTGAACTTCTGATCAATGTCGCTTCTGCTGAAAGGTAAATAAAATATATCTCCAAGATCACCCAGGGGGAGTGGGAGTGTGTACTTCTCCCATTTCTTTGCAGTGACAGATTTCAGCATTGAAAATGCTGCCATTTCTCAAGATCGCTGTCAATCTTTGTCCTCCTCACTCTTCTCACCTTCTGAGAACAACATGTTGGTTTCTTAGAAGATGACGGTGCAACACCCACTGCTGGTTTTTTTTTAAAACTTATAAACAATTTATGTTCTTCAGAAAAAGTAGAAGAGAAAGGAAGAAAAAAACATGCAAGGTTTTGGTAGTGTTGCTTCGAGATAGCATTTCAGATGTGGGAAGAATTATGTACAATATGATCAAAGACTATCTGTTAGAAGTATTGCAGTGGTGGGGAAATATTTGGGATCTTCTCGTTGTCCAGATGGGACATGAAAGCAAAGCAAAGTGTTGTGCTTATATACCGCCCCATAGCACTTCAAGTAATCTCAGGGTGGTTGACAGTTTTTTTTTTAATTACAGTATGCAGGCTACACATTGCCCCCCCCCCCAGCAAACTGGGTACTTCCACCTCGGAAGGATGGAAGGCTGAGTCAACCTTGAGCCTGCTACCGGGGATTGAACCCCAGGTTGTGAGAACAGTTTTAGCTGCAGTACAGGCATTTAACCACTGCAGCACAAGACTCCATGAAACCAACTTTTGATCCCTGCTGCACTTAGGGTTTAAATCGCCTTTTGCTTAAAGTCAAGTGGCCTTAAAAATCACTTACCACACTTCCAATCGCTTTTTCCGCGGAGGCCCCTTGGCCACGCCCCTTTTTGGCCACTATGTCAGTTTTTCTTGCGACGGCCACCAGGGGTGGTGTTTTTTTTAACCGATTTGTAGACTGCTTTTTGAAGCAATTTGGCTCAAACTGCAGACACCATGCACTGGTTTTTTTCCAGGTTTCCCCCTCTGTATGCCTTATCCTGCCGTCGGAACAGCCAAAAAAGGAATCCCCCTGCAGTGTAATCCATTTCCGCCGACCTCCCCAGTCCTTCTACTTCCTCTTTTGGGTACAATTGTGCCTTTTCAGTCATGGAAGTAGGCTACCACGTTGTAAGTAATCTAAAGGGAAATCTGGAAAATTAGCTACATTACTTTGAATGAAAGAACAACGGCATGACGTTATCCTAAAAAAATAATTTCCAAAATTGACCCAGATAATGGGAAAATGTCAGACTAAATCGGAACAAAAAGCGGTTTAGCAAAGCGTGAACGGGGAATCCGGTTCTTGAGAAAATGCCCAAGTGCGGAATGCTAAATCACTTCAGCGAACACGTGACCGGGGGAGGACAAAAGGCAATTCAAAACAAAAAGTGGTTGCTGTTTGAAGTGCAGTAGCGGCCTTGTCTTCCACTCCAGAATGAAATAATGGAAGACATGAGGAATGTGCCCTTTAGTGACTGATGTGGAATATCTGGAAATAAGAGTCCAGTTGCACTGAGGACATCTGATTTTTGATAGTTATGTATTCAATTATTTATTTTTAAAACGGTGAACGGAGTGCACAATTGTCATCTAACATTTACACCAAAAGGAAGACATTGTAAAAACTAAAGACTATGTGACTGCCTTGAGCAACCATATCATCACCGCCATCATCTTAGGACTACAGAGGTGGGAGGGACTCTATGGATCATCCAATGCAGTCCAAATCAAGGAAGTGCAGTGGGGAATTGAATTCAAAACATCTGGCTCTGTAAAAAGAGACTACCAAGTAGGTATGGGCACAAGCCTAGGTTCGATCATGCAGATTTGTATATGTGGCACCACATGTGCCACCTGTTCACTTCTCTCTGGCATGCATGCCTCTCCTTTGGCTGTTTGACTCACCGTTATTCCCAGTTATTACAAGGGGGGTCAGATATAGTAACTTTAAATTACAGGAAATATTTGTAAAGGTTGTGTGAAAGGAAAAGTGGCTAGAGGGAGGCTCTTTTCCCTCTCACAAAATACGAGAACCAAGGGACATCCACTCAAACTGAGGGATGGTAGAGTGAGAACAAACAAAAGAAATTTTTTTTTACCCAGTGTGTTGTTAGTCTGTGGAATTCCCTGCCACAGAATGTGGTGATGGCATCTGGCCTGGGTGCCTTCAAAAGGGGATTGGACAGATTCCTGGAGGAGAAGTCCATCACAGGTTACAAACCATGAGGGAGATGTGTAATCTCCAGTCTTAAAACCAGGGTACTTCAAGGGCCACACGCAGGGGAGTGGTATCAGAAGAAGGATATCTAGTCTCGTGCACTCCCAGACACATCTGGTGGGGTCACTGTGAGATAAAAGAAGCTGGACTAGATCTTGACCAGATCCAGCATGCCTCTTCTTATGTTCTTATGAAATGCCATAAAGAGAAGAAAAATTGTTATATTTTGGACACATAATGCGTAATAAGAAATACCATCTGATACAGGTTATCGTTCAAGGAAAAATAAGTGGGAAGTGTGGTCCTGGGTGTAGAAGAACATTCTGGCTTAAGAACTTCAGCCAGTGGTCCACAGTGAGTATCGCTGATCTATTTAGAATAGCTTTTGATAGAAACCAGTTCAGGCTACTGATCGCCAACATTCTAAGACCATGGTGGCGAACCTCAGGAGCAGTGGCTTTCCTGTCTGATCGCCCAATCAGACAAGGGCGCAGGACATGCATAACCATGCTCCATCCAGACAGCTGAGGAGGAGAAAGAGAACCTCGTGTTCGATAGCTGAGTGGTGGATGTAGCTGGTGTGTGTGTGTGCGTGTGCGAGGGAAGCGAACATGTGGCATCTGTGGTGCCACATGTATGAACCTGCATGAACCTCTGAACTGAGGTCCATGCCCATCTCTACTACTGAACTATCCAGGCTCCCAAATTCCAAACTGAAGTGAGCTTATTTGGATGTGTTAGGCTCAGATCTAAATCAGGTTGGATAGCCTTTGTTTAGATCTGGAGTAGGGATGGACATGAAATGGGAAAACTGTGTTTTATTTTGTTTCATTTTTAAATGAATTTTTACAAAAAAATTGTAATGTAACAGAACAGGAACAAAATGATTCATTAGTCTGTAAAACAGCTCCACTGGGTCCTAGAGGCACCTGGTGTCAGTTGGACCGAGGGGAGCCATTTTACAGAGTAACAAAATGGTTTGTTTTAAAATGGG
>JAHTLZ010000204.1:9628550-9649028 GCA_023846285.1 Phrynocephalus versicolor | reverse complement strand
CCAAAGCTTTTTATGCCCTCTGTGGCTGCCACACCTACCCAGTCTGCAACATGGGCATGCTATTGGTTGAAATTGTCCAAGAATTTACATGATCCCATCACATGGCTTTTGTGTCATCCTTAAAGTGAAAAGAAAAAATACATCGCGATGGGAGAAAGACAAAAATAAACATTTTAAGGACCGCAACCCCCTGGTAGGTAATAATTTCAAATAATTATCACTTTGTTTTTACGGATGTCCAGGGCATTTTAATACTCAAGAAATCAAAATTAGGCATCTGGGAGCCATTTTGGGTCGATGTCCCCTAACTTCCCTTAAAGGAAGAAAAAAAAAATACAGCGATCTGAGAAAAGACATAAATGCACGTTTTAAGGACTCCACCCCCCAGTAGGTATTATCAGGCAGAATAAAAAATTATTGCTGGGTTTTTACAGATATTCAGGACGTCTTTTAACATTTTAAAACAGCTCATTTCGTTGCACGTCGCCAGTAACGAAAACGAAACGTAACGAACCTAATTTTTGTGGTTCTGTTTGGTTTGTTCCAATTTCATCACAATTTTCATTATTCATTTCGTTACATAATGAAGTGAATAACGAATAATGGAACAATTTTTTTTCATTTCGTGCCCATCTCTAGTTACAAAAGGAACCACACAAGCCCAGGTGGACCTCAGAACCGGCTGATACATGCAGATCCAATTGCTTTACCTTTCTCTGTCTCGCGCAGGGTTCAAATCCAATGAGGAAGCATTCTGCAACATCATCTGTGCTAGATCTGTGATGCTAGCCAATCAGAAGTTGTGCAGGGACAGGCATCATCCTGCCCCCTCTCTCTCTGATTGGCCAGCAGCATAAAACAGGAAATATGATGTGGCAACATGCTTCCACGTTGGATTTTAACCCTGAGCAAGACAGAGAAAGGTAAAGCAATTGGATCTGTATGTATCAGCCTGTTCCGAGGACCACCTGGGCTCGCGTGTTTCATTTCGTAACCTACTGGTTCTGAAACGAAATGCCCATTCCTGATGTATATGCCAAACACAAATACATAATCTAAAGCATGCTTACACATCTAAAATACAGTATTTTCCTGTGTATAAGACTGTATTTTTGTCAAAAAAAGTGTTCGGTTAAAAATGGAGGGTCGACTTATACACAGAAAGAAGCCAATGAGGGGACTGCACGGTTATCAAAGTGTAGTTTTGGGTTGGAAAAGTGTGGGGGCGTCTTATACATGGAAAAAATATCTCTACGGCACGTACTACCGTCTCTCTTCACCTGCAGGGGTTATCATCTGCAGCAACCAATGCAGGGACTCAGGACTGCAGAGAATCCTTTTTGTTTCTCTATTACAACATCGTCTTGGCACGAAATTAGCTGATTTGTGGTCACTCGCTGTGAGGATGCCCGGCCTGCCCATAGGAAGAGGGATAGCTAATAAACCATTTCAGTTGTAAGGGAAATCCAACAATGCTCATGAGAAATAAAATCTTTATAGTAAAATTCTTCACAAGAGGGGCATGTGGCTCATGGGCATTTCACTTAACCTTTCCCTGCCCTGTAGTGTTAAGAAATTACCCATGATATTCCACACCCCAGGGGCAAACAGAAAGGGGAATAACTCATGATACAAATGTTTGTTCTTTCAAGCTCACCATCTGATGCAAAATTTGTTTTTATTTTATTTTTTCTATTTTTACCCTGCCTTTCTTCCAGGAATGTGCCCAAGGCAACTTGCATCATTAAAACACAATATTAAAGCTAAAAACAGTTATTTAAATATTGAATCATTGAATGTTATATTAAGAAGGTTAGGTAAAGCCTTAGTGAAACAGCCTTAGAAGCAACAAAATGCAAGCGATCTCATTCAAAAAATTCTCTTAGTCTGTCAATAAGAAAAAGCCTGCCTGAGGAGAAAGGTCTTCTTTGTTTACCATATGTTAAATATGGTAAACACAAACAACACCAAAAATATATTCAAAGCAACCCCCCCCCCCAATAATCAGTCGCCAAGGGGAAACCTGTCTTTGTCTGCTTCTGAAAGAACAGCAAATATAGGGCCAGCCTGGACTCCCATGGATTGGTGGTCCAGAGTCCAGGAGCAGGAACAGCAAAGGCCTTCTCCTATGTCTCCACCAAACATGCTAAGAGAAAGACATTCCCTCATGATCCTAACAGCCAGGCAGGCCCCTCTTGTGAAGATAGAGGGACGCTCTTCTCCCTCTCACAATATACCAGAACTAAGGGACATGCACTCAAATTGAGGGCTGGGAGAGTAAGAACAGACAAAAGAAAATAATTTTTCACCCAGCGTGTTGTTAGTCTGTGGAACTCCCTGCCACAGGATGTGGTGATGGCATCTGGCCTGGATGCCTTCGATAGGGGATTGGACAGATTCCTGGAGGAAAAGTCCATCACAGGTTACAAAACATGATGGAGATGTGTAATCGCCCAGGCTTAAAATCAGGGTACGTCAAGGACCAGATGCAAGGGAGTGGTATCAGGAGACAGATTAGTTTAGTGCGCTCCCAGATGCATCTGGTGGGGCCATTGTGAGATACAGGAAGCTGGATGAGATGGGCTTTTGGCCTGATCCAGCATAGCTCATCTTATGTTCTTATGTACAGTAACCCCCCGCCTATCGTGGGGGTTAGAGACCCACCCAACCTGCGATGCCTGAAAATCCGCAATATGCGGAAGCGGGCCCGGGGGGCCCGGGGGGTGGGGGTGATCAGATCCCCCTGCTGCTGCCGCCGCATGCCAATCCAAGAAGTCTTGGGTAGCGCGCCAGCGGCGGCAGGGGAATCTGACCTCCCGCTGTCCAGGGGGTCTCCGCTGAAATGCATTGGCTCAATGCATTTCAATGGAGATAATTTTCCCCATTGGAAAACATTGGCTCAATGCAGCCCCAAGGCATCTCGGAGGAGCGCAGGGCGATGGTGCGGGACAATGCGATCGCTCCACACCACCCCCTGCATGGCTCCAAGGCTTCTCCGAGGGCCCAGGGGGCGGCGCAGGGCAATGCAATCACCCCCCACCGCATGGCTCCTAGTCTTCTTGGAGGGGCCCACGGGGGCGGTGTGGGGCGATGCAATCGCTCCCCACTATGCCCCCCGCACGGCCCCAAGGAGCAGGTACTGCAATCCCACGATGCAGTGGGACCGCAGTACCTGAATCGCAAAATGGCAGGGGTTGACGGTACCGAGGGAGAGACAGTCTTTGACTTGGACCCAGGCCATTCAGCCCAAATTCAACCTCTCTCTTGCCTCCATCTCCTCAGCTAGGTAAGGGTTGATGTTATTGCCACTGCCACTGCCGCTGCTTGGCTCTTGCCATATTGCACAAGCGGGACCTCCCGTTGATTCACTGAAGGCCCACACTTTTTGGCCATGAGCCAAAACACTTGAGCCTTGCTACCTTGGGCAAAGCTTGGTTCCAACAGAGAAAGTTCTTCTGTTAAGAAAAATCTGGCAATATGGGTGTAGGACAGATGGACTGGTGGCCCCACTTGCCCACTCAGGTGTGTCAGCTGACTCTCATCACCTCTTCCTTTGTCTTGGCTTGCATTCTCTGTCTCTGTCTCATGCCTTCTCTGTTAATGTGGTTCTTCCTCCGTCTTCCTCTCAGGCTTTTATTGTGTCTCCTTAGCAGAAAAATCCCTCAAGCAGGAACCTTCTTCCTTTCAGTGCCCATTGGCCTAATGGCTGGAGCAAATCCATGACCCTGGGTAAGTGGGTGGAGGAAAGAAGCCGTCCTTAATAGCCTTCGTGCCAGAGCTGGGACCCTTGCGTGGCAGGAGAGATCCTGAGTTCAGCCTACCTGCAAATCAGTGCCTACCCACTCACATTCGCTCAACCCCAAGGAAACCTATTTCTTTTTCTTGCTAGGAAGAAATAGAATCATAGAATCCAGCGCTGTTAGGCCATCAAATCTAATCCCCTGCTCAATGCAGGGATCCAAATCAATACAGATCTAACAGATGGTTATCCAATTTTCTCTTGATTTTTGAAAAGAGCTGTACAGATTTGGTTTCCTTCCTTGACAGGCAGCAATCTCTCTCTTTTCTTTCTCTCTCCTCTCTCTCTCCCTCTCTCTCTCTTCCTCTCCCCCTCTCTCTTTCTCTTCTCTTTCTCTCCTCTCTCTCTCTCCTCTCTCTGTCTCTCTTTCTCTCTTCTCCTCTCTCTCTTTCTCTCCTTTCTCTCTCTCCTTTCTTCTCTCTCTCTCTCTCTCTCTCTCTCTCTCTCTCTCTCTCTCTCTCTGCCACCTTTCTCACCATAGGGGGCCCAAGGTGGCTCTACCTGTTCCTTCCATCCATCCTCAGCTGCAAATGACATCCGGGTGCAAGTGTTGTTTATGGAGCAGTGTATTACCGAGCTGTGATTGAGGCCTTGCGGAGAATATGAATCAGCAAAATCTACGCAGCTCCCCTGCTGCTGCTTTAGCAGGAGAAGGCTACAAATCTGGCACTGAGTGAAGGCTACAAGGATTCTCTCCAGCCAACGCACACTTGACTGGGCGTTTGATTCCGAGCCATGGAAGGAGTGCAGCCAACCATTCAGAGTGACCATTCTGGGCTCCAAAGAGACTCTTTACATATAAAGTGGCAGAGGATTTCCAAAATTAGCATCTGTCTCTGCCCAGACACGCAAAGCATTTGAGGCATCCATGGTCCCTTCTTGCCAATGACCTGAGATGCACTTTGGGCTTAAATGACATTTTCCAGCTGGGCTGGCTATTTATTTTGCATTTTCCAAGGAGGAGGAGGAGGAGGAGGAGGAGGATGGTACCAATTTGCCTTCCATCATTCTTTTTTGAGATGGAGAACCAGAAAGCCAAGAAGTAAATTCATGAAATGTATTTACACAAGTAAAAGGCAGAGCAAAGAGGATAAACTTCATCTCCTAGATAACTCACAGCATCCATTTCTACCTATCTTATATTTTCTCCAAGGATCTCAGAGTGGCATACATGCAGTTTTCCATTTCTATCTTTACAACATCCTGGTTAAGTGCCAATTTATTGATTTCAGAGCTTCCTGAACCAAGTCCAACACTGCAGCTATTTATTACACATCTCTGACACAGTGCAGAATGTCTTCTCATCATCTACCTATGCTGAGTTGATCTGGCTCAGCTAGTTTGAATGTGGATTGAGGCAAGCCCATGTTCGACTAAACACACTACCTTTTATGGGAATACTATCTTGCATTTGTTTAATTCCAACCAATGAAAATGGGGACCAAAAGTCGAATGATGGATCCTCAGTGCTCAAGGCTCCATTGTGTGCACCATAGGGCTTTTGGCACAGCATTCAAAGGGAGGTTGTTGGCAGCCCCTACTTGCACAAGAATGGGTGATAGTAAATTGCAGATTGTGGGGGAGGGGGATAGTGGCCAGCATTTTTAGAATTTTTAGTGAGTTTTGCATGGATCAGCAATTTAGACTTGATAACTCATGGTGCCAGAAGACATGTTATTAATTCCCTCCTCTGCGGCATGTCATACAACCATGACGCTTCCATCTGGCCTCGTAACATCTTAAGAATTGGTCAACATTAGTATTCAGAAGGCTTGTTATGAGACAGAGACACAGAGCAAGAGATGTTACTAGAGTATCAGGTTTCCCCTGTGAAATGCTTTACCCCCAATGACGCTGAGAAAATAGATTAGATCTTATGGTCTCAGCAGCTTTTAATGAGTTGATTTGCAGTCCCAGTGAGGAAAAGAGTAGCGGTTTCCCACTGCTGGGATAAAAACGGGCTGTAACGGAGCCTAGCCATCTGAGAATCCCATTTCCTCCACTTTAGCTCCTGATCCCAAGGAAATGGACTTGGTGGTAAATCCCACTGAAACTGGTCGGACTTACATCTGTGTAAATGCTTTGGAATAAGAGCTCCGGCTGTCTTCAAAATCCACAGATGGGTAGACCATTCACTGTTTCCTCCAGTGTCTCAGTTTGTCCTCAAGTATCGCTTTGAATGGATCTTAGGTGCTGTAATTCTTCAGGGTGGCGTTGGCTGCAGTAGCCTTATACTAGGAAGTTACCATTGAACAAAATAAGTGGGCTGCACTAGGGTAAAAGTAAATTCAGAAGTGCAGTTAGTCACCTGTGGGCTTGATGGCCCATGATCATTATTAAGGACACAGGGAGAACCCAAGATTTGTGTAATCTAGCATCCACTTCCTTTCAAGGGCCAAACAGAGGCTTGGTCATCCGTTCAGCATCTCATAATCTTTGTTTTCCTTTAAGCAATGTTCAATGCTGTGTACTACAGTAATTCCCCCATTTATCATGGGGGTTAGGGCCCTTGGTGTCCTGGTGGACAGCTCAGTGAAGGTGTCAACCCAGTGTGCCGCAGCAGTGGGGGGGGGGAGCAAACAATGCTAGGGATCATTAGGAAGGGTATAGAAAATAAGTCAGTAGCAAGTGTCATTTTGCCTCTTTATAAATCTATGGTGAGGCCCCATCTGGGGTATTGTGTACAGTTCTGGTCACCATGCCTCCAGAAGGATATTATAGACATGGAAAAAGTGCAGAGGAGGGCAACCAGAATGATTAGGGGACTGGAACACCTTTCTTACTATCTGAGGCTGCAACTGCTAGGCTTCTTCATTCTTGAACAATGGCGCCTAAGAGGTGACCTGATTGAAGTTTATAAAATCTTACACAGTGTGGACAAATAAGTGTAGATAAAGAAAAACTGTTTTCCCTATTGCACAACACTAGAACTAGGGGGCACTCCATGAAACTTTTGGGTGCTAGATCTCAAACTAATAAGAGAAACTCCTTTTTCACCCAGAGGATCACTGGTCTGTGGAACTCCCTGCTAGAAGAAGTGGTGACAGCTACCAGCCTTGACAACTTTAAGAAAGGATTGGACCAGTTCATGGAGAACAAGGGTATCAATGGCTCTCATTATGGATGCCTAAGGACAACCTCTGGGTTGGAGAGATAGGCAGGGTATCTCTTAATGCCATTTGCAGGGAATCATAAGCAGGTGAAGACATCTGCTTGGGAATACCCTGAAGCAAATGGTGAGCTACTGTGTGAGACAGAATGGTGGACTGGATGGGCTGTGGCCTGTTCCAGCAAGGCTTCTCTTATGTTCTTATGTTCTTATCCCCAGTGGGGAATTGAACTCCCAACCTCTGTCTCCACAACCAGGTACTTAAACCACTGTGCTAGCCAGCCACCTCTTTTTAAATTCATCCCTGGTTTTGCTGAATGGTAACAGTTGATAGAAATGGACACCGGGCTGAACCTTTCATCAGGAACGGGCAACTTGTGACCCACCAGATGTCGTTGGAGTCCATCATCCATGATCCCTGTCGCCCTTGGCAGTGCAGGCAAAGGATGAAAGGCGTTGTAGTCCAAGAACATCAGGAGGGCCACAAACTGCCCACTTCTCCTTGATATGGCAACCTAGATTAAGGCACCTTGCTTTTATCTCATCACCAGAACATAAGAACATAAGAAGAGCCATGCTGGATCAGGCCAAAGGCCCATCCAGTCCAGCTTCCTGTATCCCACAGTGGCTCCATCAGATGCATCTGGGAGCACATGTGACTAGATATCTGTCTCCTCATCCCACTCCCCTGCATCTGGTCCTCGAAGTACCCTGGTTTTATGCCTGGAGATTACACATCTCCATCATGGTTTGTAACCTGTGGCGGACTTTTCCTCCAGGAATCTGTCCAATCCCCTTTTGAAGGCATCCAGGCCAGATGCCATCATCACCACATCCTGTGGCAGGGAGTTCCACAGACTGCTTTCCCAGAGCGGTCCAAAATATGTGTTAGGCTAGGGAGCAAAGGGCAATAGGGAGGGGGAAAGGAGGCATCTGCATCAAAGGTGCAAAACCTCCAGGATTCAGCTAAGACGAAAACCTACAGGAAAAGATTTCTGAGCAAACCAAATTATTTCCTTCACTGTCCGCCCTTCAGCAGATGATCTGAAAATGTAGAGGGAGGAAGGCGAGTGGGTCTCTCCAGCCTAAGCTCAGCCAACAGACTTAATGGTGGCAATCCGGGGTCCTGGTTAATGAGCAGTTATGGATTAATCTCTCACAGTGTATCAATTTAAGAGAGAGAGGAAGTGCACATAATCTATTTAAAAATACATCCACACACACACACACTTCTGCCGCTGCCTTCGATGACAACTGGTGCCTGCCTTTTGGGGATGGTTGCAGATCATAATGGGAAGTAAAGTGCCTTAATCAGATCTCTTGTAGACGGACTCTACTTTAAGAGGTTAGTAAAAAGAGGTTTGGAGCCATACAGCCATTAACACAAAATCAAAACTAGACTATGGGTGATCCCTTCATAGGATGCTAGTAGAAAACTTTTTAAAAAAGTTGCTGAGCTTTCGTGAGCAAGTTCTCTTTTTCAAAGCAGGTATAGAAGTTCCAAAATGGCAAGGGATGTATTTTGCCAGGAGAGAGCTTGTGTTTTTGCATTAACCTTCTGCTTCTAACCCATCTCTGGCCAGGCCAGCCAGCCAGAGAGATGATGGTTGTGAGCTAGAGGGAGGTGACCGTACCATGCAGCTCTTTGCTTGAATTGGCCTGTAAAGTCCAGCCCCATTGGGCCATGCTGCTCTGTGCCTTCCAAGAAGCCTGGCATCCATCTTGCCAAGTGAACATTTAAGAACTATCTCCTGGCAAATTACCTGAAGGACATCCTCCTTCCATATGAACGTACCCAGCAATTAAGATCTAGCCAGGGAGCCCTCCTGAAAGAGCCATCCCTCAATTGAGGTGAATGGGATGGCTTGTAGGGACAGGGCCTTTCGGCAGTTGCCTCCAGATTATGGAATGCCCTCCCAAGTGAAACCCGCCTGGCACCGACGTTGATGACATTTCGGCACCAGGTAAAAACCTTCCTGTTCCAGAAGTTTTAAAACTGATTATGGTGGGTCCTGATGGCAATTTTAGTGTTGTGTTTTAACGTATGGTACTTATTGTACTTAAATGTTTTTATTGTTGTAATTTTATTGCAATTTTGATGTTTTAATTGTTTGTTTTGATTGTGAGCCGCCCAGAGACCTCTGGGTAGTGGATGGCATACAAGCTATGTAAAATAAATAAATAAATAAATAAATAAATAAATAAATAAATAAATAAATAAATAAATCCCTGCTCCTGCCTGGACTGGACAGCCACCCTGGGAGAAGGACCTATTTGGCACACAGAGTCTTATGAGTTGCACAGCTGACTGAGAGGTGGAGGGGAGGGAATGCACAGCCAATTTATCTCTGACTGAATCAGCTGTTCAGCTCTCATGACAGTTGAGTGCAAACCAAATTGTTTATTTATAAGATGGCTTCTCAACAAGAATGCACCTGAACAGCTAACATTAGTTAATTGCCTCCACACCCCGACAACTTCTTCTCCCTTTTCATCTTATCCGGTAGGTAAGGAAAGGTCAGAGCTTGGAAGATTGAACTTCTTTGAACCATGGTATTCAGAGTCCTCCAACCAGACTAGCCAAAGGTCACAGCATATACAAAAGTATGTGTGTATATGCATATGTATAACAGGATTGTTTACCTGAAGCATGCTATGCTATACCACAGTGTAACCCAAAATCTGAGCATCTCTCTCTCTCTCTCTCTCTCTCTCTCTCCTCTGCATCTGAAATCAGTTCTATGGTCAGTTCACTCATGAATGTGACTGATTATCTGGATGTTTCAGAGTCTGTCAGTTGCCTCCTCCAGCAGAGGTTTCATCATGGCCTTTGGTAATTATCCATATTTTCCAAGCCATAGATAGTTAGAGAACTTGGAAAACAGCCTTGGCAATTGCTGTGTGTTTGGGTGAGAAGTGGTTAACTGATGGAGGAAAAAAGTCAGGTTCTGGGATATTTCCTTGTATGACGTCTCCACATGAATGGTAATGAGAACAAGAGGGGATCCTGTAGACTAGTGGTTCCTAATGCTGTGACCCTTTAATACAGTTCTTCATGTTGTGGTGACCCCTTGCCCTGCTTGGAAGAGGCCACAAGCCCCCTTTGGCAGGCCACTGCTGCAGGTGCCATAGAGAACTTCCCTCTATACAGGCACCCTCAGCCAGTCGCAGCCTCCGGTGCCATTGACTGACATCCCCTCCAACCTACCAAGCTGTAATTCACTCTTTTGCTCCTCCCCCCTCCAGACCCAAGCTGTTTGTGCCTTTTTCTCCACTGGTTCATGGTGACTGCTGTTAAATTGTCATTGAACCCCCAAAGGGGTCCCAACCCCCAGGTTGGGAACCACTTCTGTAGACCAACCATTCTCAACTCTTTGTTTGGCCATGGCCCTAAACACAATATGAAAGAAATATAGACCAAGTCAGGATTTTGTAAGTCACACTGCAAACTTTATAATTGTGCGTGAAGAATTATATTTACAGTGGTACCTTGTATAAAGGAATTAATTCGTTCCAAATGAAATTATGTTAAGCAAATTTTCCTTTATACAAATTCCCATAGGAATGCATTGAAAGCAGAGTAATCCCATTTTTATGTTGTACGGATTTTCCCCATAGGCAATTATGTTAAGCAAATTTCCCCTATCTCTGGAATTTTTTATGTTGTACAAATTTTCTGTTATACAAGCTGTCTGTTATACAAGGTACCACTGTATTTATTTATTTATCCATTTTTATACCACCCGTTTTCCCGAAGGAACTCCGGGCGGTGAACAAAAAGGGCAAAACATATATATAATAAGGACACCTCAACAAGCGAGTCAAAAGTCATTGGCAAGATGGCAAAAACAAACAAAAAAAACCAAAAAAAACACCTAAACCAGGTCACCATATGCCTCTCTAAAAAGAAAGGTTTGTAGTGCTTTTTTGAAGGTGGGCAGGGGCTGTGCAAGGCACAGCTCACTCAGAAGATGGTTCCAAAGCGAGGGGCTAGCCACAGAGAAGGCGCGGTTATGAGTAGCTGGTTTCCACGCCTACCTGGGCGTGGCCACTCGGAGTGAGCACACCTGCGACATTCTAGTGGGCTGGGCCTCAGATGATCTTTGATTTCCAGTCTGTGGCCTCCTTCAAATGCACCAAGGGGGTCATATGGCTCCTATTGAGAATGGCTGCTGTAGAGCATTCTCTCTGCTGCCATTGGCATTGTCAACATTCAGATTGCCCTTTGCTATATAAAGTTTAGCATCCTTTACCTGGAGCCAATACAGGCATAATATTGGGCAGCTATATCAAAGTGCTCTGTTTCTGCTTATATACTGGCCCCATACCACTTCAAGTAGTCTCTGGGCTATTTACAGTTTTTAATTACAGTATGCAGGCTACACATTGCACCCCCACCCCTGCAAACTGGATACTCATTTTACTGACCCCAGAAGGATGGAAGGCTGAGTCAACCATGAGCCTGCGACCTGGGATTGAGCCCCAGGTTGTGAGCACAGTTTTTCCTGCAGTACAGGCATTTAACCACTGTGCCACGAGGCTCCTGCATTTGTATCATGGATAAACCAGCACAATAGCTCACATTCACAAAACATTGAAGATAATCACTAACTAATGAAACACCATCTTCCATTGCAATTCTCCATGCTGAGAGCTGGAAAGGACTGTGAGTTTGAATTTCTTGAGTTCTTTGGTTTGACACCATGTTACGGCATTATGATCTTCACCGTGAGATTTTCCACCATTGTGAGAACTGAAAACATCAGGTTCAAACTAGTATATATAGTATATTGTTAAATGCAGAAATGTATTTAATGTTGATGGAAAGGAGGAATTGACGGCAAGGAGGAAGAAAGGAAGGGAAATGCATGTCAAGAGAAGGCAAAAGGACTTGATCTGTTTTTCTGCTTTTCTTTAGAAGAGACATGGTAGCTCAGCGGACTAAGGCTCCAAAAACTGTCAGATGCAAAGTCGGCAGCTCGGCGGTTCGAATCCCGGGTGCCACACAGCAGAGTGAGCTGTCGCTGTTAACCCCAGCTCCTGCCAACCTAGCAGTTTGAAAGCATGTAAATGCAAGTAGATAAATAGGGACTGCCGTAAAAAGTGGGAATGTAAAACAGTGTTTCCTTGCAGCCATGCCGGCCATGTAGCCAAGGACTTGCACGAGACTGGTTCTTCAGCTTGAATACGGAGATGAGCACTGCCCCTAGAGTCGGACACGACTAGCACGCCTGTGCAGGGGGGAACCTTTACCTTTTACCTTTACCATAGAAGAGATGGGAAGAGGGAAAATGCCCTAAAACAGAGTCATGCATGGAGAAAAAAGTTTAGGATAGCAGGGCTATAAGGGCAGTTGACAAAAGGAGGAGACCAATGAGAATGAAGGGAATGTGCATGGCCCTTATTGAAGCCCACAGGTGTGAGGAGGGAGGAACAGCAGAGTTGAAAAATGTAACTTTGCTAAACAATAACTCACACAGTATCTCGCAGCCAGCATCCACACAATATTTCACTGAGCTCACTGAGCACCGTGACCTTTTCCAGTTATGATGTCTTACTTGGAGACTTGTTTTGTTCTGGGGAGTGCAGTTTAGCGCTATGGCATTTGCATCAAGGCTCCTGCAGACAGGAGGTTATAGCCTCCCAGCTGGAAGCTTTCCGTTAGCATTGTGCATAATAAAATAAAAGCAACTGCAACACAAGCTCCAACAGGGGAATCCATCAACTGATTTAATAGTTTGTTTGCTGATGCATTTATTTGTTTTTTTATATATTACCTAAAAAGGAGCAGTTTTCTCTCAGAGAAGAGTGGCTTTTGTAGGGGCAGTTTGAAGGCGAATCCTGATCAACTTTACAGTTCTTCCCAACCAAGTTAGGGAAAGGGGGTGGTGGGCTTTTTGATCCACCTGCGAGACGAACCTTTCAGAGCCACAGAGGAAACGTAGACTATCCTTAAGGAGATAGAACTGCCTGCAATGAAACTGTGCTGTCACCAGTTTTCTTCTTAACTGAAGTCCTCCAAAATAGCCATTCTTGTTAAAGGTGCTAGAGCAGGTTGTGGCCTCTCCGCTCCTGAGGTTTCTGGATGATACAGGTTATCTAGATTCATTTCAGCTTGGCCTTAAGAACATAAGAACATTAGAAGAGCCGTGCTGGATCAGGCCAAAGGTCCATCTAGACCAGCTTCCTGTATCTCACAGTGGCCCCACCAAATGCATCTGGGAGCGCATGAGACTAGATATCTGTCTCCTGATAGCACTCCCCTGCATCTAGTCCTTGAAGTACCCTGGTTTTAAGCCTGGAGATTACACATCTCCATCATGGTTTGTAACCTATGACGGTCTTTTCCTCCAGGAATCTGTCCAATCCCCTTTTGAATGCATCCAGGTCAGATGCCATCACCACCTCCTGTGGCAGGGAGTTCCACAGATTAACAACATGCTGGGTAAACAAGTATATATAATAAAAGGAGAAAGGCGGGGTAAAAATACTCCTTGGGTGCTTTTCAAGGAGAAAGGTGGGGTGAAAATATTTTAAATAAGCAGATAAATCTTCCCCAACTCAGTTGTTAACACGCAAAGGGAGTTACTAATTTGCAGCTATTAATGTTCAGTCCTCCTCCTTGGATCAAAACACATTGCCTTCCTTATTTCTGATCCTGATCCTGAGAAAGACTGGAACGGTGGGTGTGGTGGATGACTCCAGTGTCATAGAATCATTGGATGTTGCCTGGGTTTTAGTCTGAATTTTACAAGAGCAATCCAAGGTACTGAGACTACGGGGTGGGGTGGGGGAAGAGGTTCGTTTAGCACCTTGGACAGCTCCCATGACTGTCAAATGAAACCAGTCCCATGATGTGAGAGGCACCCCATGCTATTGTGTGGATGGCCAGGGCTATGGCAGAAGCACCATGAAGACCTTGAGAAACGTTGACCCGTTGACTGTTCAAAAAAAGAGCATGGAAAACTGCATTTACACCTCCTTGTTCAGACAGTCTACAGGGGGCAAGATATTTTGTTAACATGGCATCACGCGGGAAGTCCTGCATTAGCAGCGTAAGCAGAAAGTACTATGGCGTGAATTGAGAGAGCATATAAAATATGAAGGAAGCCTGTCAACTCAAATTAGCCTAGCTGGGCATCTTTTATTTATTTATTTTTTGTTGCCAGGCAAAGACAAAAGGTCACAGATCAGCATTTTGCAGAGGTTGTTCTGTTGTAAGCAGTTTTTTTTGGGGGGGGAGGAGAATACAATGGTTTGCCTCCCCCATTTTTTAAAAAAAAGCATAATGGAAGTGATGTTTCTATAGAGGTTATTCAACAAAGTTCACGTTGGTCTATTCCCGCCTGCATCTTTGCTTTATACAGGCTGGCAAGCAATAGCTAGTACAAAATGGAGTCTATGTTTAAAATATTCTCGTAACTTGATTCCAAAGTCAGATGGGCTGGGCAAGATAATAAAAATCAGAACTGGGTGCCACTAGAGGTGGACAGGTTTCCCCCTCCATGGCCTATATAGCTTAAAGAATTAATGAAATTCTAGATATTTGGTGTGTGATGGGATTTAGAAGGATAAGTCAACAGGTGTGATGGGATTTGAGACCTGTAGCATTTAGTGGCATTTCAAGGGAGAAGCTTGAATTTGCAAGGAGCAAGTTGTAGTTTCAAACCCAGCCAGATGTAGCAAAGGAGGGATACTGTCTGGAACCCTGGAGACTTGGTGCCACTGCGTGGCCAAAATATGGGGTTAGGTGGAACAATGTTACCTACTTGGCTAGATTGGAATTTGGAATGCAATTTATTGTCATTGTATAAATACAACGAGATTAAAAGTGCCATCCAGTCAGTCATTCACACCACCCAGCATAAAAATCCAAGATGTAAAATCTACAATTTAAGAACAAACCATCTATACACATACTCCAACATTCACATGCCGAACATCACTTACACTCATTTAAAACTGGCATAAAAACCAAACATACACACACAGCCCTACACTCTTTCACCTGGCAACATTCATACCCAATCTATAAAAATTACAATTTAAAAAACAACAACAGCCATGCACAATCCCCCATACAATATATGTGTAACACATTCAACACTAATATTACCCGTCAACTTAATTTTTAACAGAATTTAGCATGGTTACTGCTATTGGGTAAAAACTATTTCTGATAATTCCATAAAAGGCAGCATCCTGTGGTTTTAGACATAAAGTATTAAGGTGTCTGCTCTTGAAAGGTATACATTATTTGTGGTGTGCATCAAATATCATCTGACTTATGGAGACCCAGTGCATTACTAACTTTCAAGAGGTCCTGTCATTAACAATCATTTTAAGGCCATGTATACTCAAGTATGTGCATGGGACCTCCATGGAACTAATACATCTCTTATTTGGTCTTCCTCTTTTCCTGCTGTCTTCAACTTCTCTGTGCATTATTGTCTTTCCTAAACAAGGTTGGATATGATCTAATAACCACTTATTTATTTTTCTGGTGACCCATAGCGTTAGGCTGATATATTGTTAAAATGCAAGCCTTCACAGTGGCTGATGTTGGGGAAACATAATATCAACTTGTAGGTAGCATGTTGATATTCTAGCAACATTTATTTATTTATTTATTTATTTATTTATTTATTTATTTATTTTTACAACTTATATGTCGCCCACTACCCAAAGGTCTCTGGGCGGCTTACAATCAAAAGAATTAAAACAGTTTAAAAATAGTTAAAAATAGAATAAAAACAATAATAAAAACCTTACACTAAAATCATTACACTAAAATTATCATCAGAGGACCCACATGTAAAATGCATCATGCATTATATCAATATTTATATATTAATAAAACTGCACATAACCTGCTGCCTCCCAGGACTGAAAAGTGCGCCAGGGCCACTTTTAAAGATCTGAATGGGGCTTGGCCAAGGGTATAGCTTCATCAGGAAAGAAGAAATTGCATTCCATTGATATGAAATATGCAGGCACTACTGTTCACTACAAGTTCAAGTTCCATTTTTATTGCAAGAAAAAAAAAGACAATAAAATTACTGTAGAATATAAATTTGAAACATCTTTGTAGCCAATGGTTCAGTATAGGGACAGGACGGGGTTACTTCCTGAAGGGTGCCTGAAACACAAACATTTTTCCTTGTCTGAAGAAAATCAGTGAGGAGGAAGGACAATGTCATGAATATTCATATATTTTCTTGCTTGCCCTTGATAACAAAGTGTGTCTCAATGTGCCGAAACAATCCATCAACAAAACTGACAACGACGGCATTTTTTTTTTTTTTTGCTCTTGGATGAAAGCACCTTTCCCCACTTTCAACGGTGCTTTTTTTAAAAAAAACAAATGCCTGAACATTTTTCACAGACAACATTGTGCAGAGTCCAGTTGCTACTCAAAACAGAGGATTTTCTGTACAAAATTCATCTTCCCAAGCAAGATAAAATGTTTGTGTATGTGTGTGTGTTTGTGTTTGTGTGTGTGTAAGAGAGAGAAAGATAATATCTAGAAGATTTTGGAAAAGAAGAAAACTACACAACATTTTGCACTTCAGGTCCTGAAATACGAACAAGGCAAAAAAAAATCTGTCAGAAGTCCCATCATATTTTTTTTCCAATTAGTCATGAGACCGAGAATCAGGAGTGACATATTCTGGTGGTTACTAGTGGTTGCCCGGTTTAGCTGTACAGGGGATTCCCAGTGGAATTTGGAGATATAAAAAATTTCAGCCCCCTCTGGAGATATGAGACATGTAAATTTCAGCCTCCTATATAGGAGGCTGAAATTTACATGTCTCATATCTCCATGTATTCCACTGGGAATCCCCTGTACAGCTAAACTGGCAACCACCAGAATATGACACTCATTGTTCTCGGTCTCATGACAACCTCCGGGGTTGGAGATATAGGCAGGATATCTTTCAATACCATTTCCCAGGAATCTTAAGCAGGTGAAGACATCCGCTTTGGAATACCCTGAAGCAGATTATATAGGAAAAGGACGTGAACAGTTAATCTTGAACAGTAGCATGTTGATGGACTTGAATATGATTCATTAGCCCTATAAAAGCCTGGAAGACACAGAAGCTGTAAGTTAACTGGCCGTGGACTTGTTGGGCTCCTAGGACAGTGATGGCAAACCTTTTAGAGACCGAGTGCCCAAACTGCGATTCAAAACCCACTACTTTTTTGCAATGTGCCAGTAAAGCAATTAAACCTGAATACAGGTGGCTGAAGAAAGGGCTCTGAGTGCCACCTTTGGCACCCATGCCATAGGTTCGCCAATACTGTCCTAGGATATTCTATTCTTGCTTTCTCATTTCAATCTCCCTTTAATAAATTTGTATCTATGTTTCTTTTTATTTCAATTTGTTCAGCCTCTTGTTTTACAACCAACCAACCAACCAACCAACCAAGAAGAGGGCATTGATTTATTCTCAGTGGCACCTGAGAGTATGACAAGAACCAACAGGTGGAAATTTATCAGAGCCAGAATGGAAATAAGGAGATATTTCCCCATAGCTTGCTTCCTGATGATGTGGGTGCCCCACCACTGGAGGTTTTCAAGAAAAGATTAGACAGCCATCTGTCTGAGATGATATGAGGTCTCCTGCCAAGGGCAGGGGGGTGGACTCAAAGACTCCAAGATCTCTTTCAACCCTATGATGATTCTATGATTCTATGAACCAACCAACCAACTTTTTTTCTAGAAATATCAGTCCTGAATGAGAGCTTTGTACTAACTTTCATCCTACTGCTGACTCTCAATACAGTACTTTGTAATTCCCAAAGAGTCAGGAAATACCCCCAAACTCAGTCTATAATATAGTTGTTTTTAAGTAGCATTGCCAGAGATGAGGATATAAAAATGCACCAAGGCCTGAATTTTGGATTTTGGAATGCGCAGAAATGGACAGACTAACAATGAAAATTAAAAGAAAAGAGGCTTCACAATATTATCGAACACAGAATCTGTTCTATCAATGGGTAGAAAAGAGAAACAAAGACTAAGACTTTCAGGCAAAAATCAAAGAAAAACAAAACAAAACAAAAGGCACAAACGTGTGGCTGTGAGGGTTCGTTCTCTACTTCCAGGGGTTCCGATGTGAAATAAAGATTGTCCATTCTTTCGGTAACAGTTTCTAATAAACTTTTATTTTCAAACATAAAATCAGAACCTTTGGCTTCTATGTCTTCACTTTCTTCTTCAATTACAGGTACAACATTTGGAGTAACAGGTTTGCCAACAGGGCTCAAACTAGGTGGGTGGGTTCTTCCCTCAGAGTTCGTGGCTAAGGGGGAGTCCCCCGCCCGAAGCACTGCGTCCCACAGCACGGGGGGCGAGCCCACTGTGCCACGGGATTCTCCCTCTCCTGTGGTGCTGATCTGCCTCTTCCCCTCCATGCCAGTACGCTTGCTGGCCATCTCAGGGGCTTGACATCAATCAGCCAAGTCCAGTCGCGGTCCAGCTCCACCTCAAAGGTGCCACCTCTCTCCTCTCTCCTGCCTTTCTCCCCTTCATTGGTCTTAATCGCCCGTCTCACTCCCGACGGCTCCTCTCACGCTTCCTGCCAACCTTCGTCCTCGCGCTCTCCTCCGGTACCCTCCTTGACATCTGTCAATCTGAGCTCTTCTATTGCCATCGCCCCGCCTCCTACCCAGAAAACATATTTTGTCTTTATATCCTCTAGTTCCCGACTTGCTCCTCCTTCTGCTCCTCTCAATGCTTTACTCTCTTTTGGTTCCTCATGTATTTTTCGCTCCTTTACTGCCTCAGACGACGCACTCTCCTGTTTCTCTTCCTTTTCCTCTTCCTTCTCACAGTGGCATAAGACCTAAATTTACTGTGATATGAATATGACTGGACCCCATGTAGCATGATGTCTAATAAGCACTGTTTCTTTTTTCTTTGTTATATAGAAAAGAATAAAAATTATTATTAAAATAATGCACCAAGGCCCAGAATGGTATCATGGAATAAGTGAAGACCTTCAGACTCTGTCACGAGACTTTAATTTTTCATCTTTCCTTTTTTGTAAAACAATATAGCAATGAAAATCTATAGGTGCTAATAATGATTTACATCATGGACAAATTATCTTTCAAATGAACAATACTATATGTGTATAACACATACATTTTGCATTTTTTCCCCAGAGGTTGTCAACCTCCAGGTGATGTGGGTAAATCTTTAGAGAAAGTCAGCTCTTTTAAAGCTCAGGAAGCAATAAAAAAGTCACAGCTTTGATCAACACATGCATATACTAGCAAGAAACAGAAAGCTGTTATGAGAAATTGCAAGCCACAAGGATGATGTGGTTTTGCAAACTGTTCTCTGGTGGCAACTTGAGTCTTTGCCAAACCATGTTGCCGTAAAAATTTTTTTCCCCAAATGGTGGCCGTGTGTCCTGAATCTGATGGGTGATCCATATCTTCTGATGCAAACTTTCACAAGATCACAAAAACCTCTCCGTTCCATAGTCTGGAGAAATGACTGATTCGCATACTGTGTAAGAGGTTCTACTCTGGCTTCTGAAGCTAAGCTGAGTGAGAGATTCTGGAAGAGGTTTACTTGCTGTTTGTTTAAACTACTTTTTAAATTGAAAGTAATAAAAGCAAAACCCAACCCCCCTAAAAAAACCAAAAAACCAATGCTGCAATAAAAATTTATTTATTTATTTATTTATTTATTTATTTCATTTGTATACTGCTTCATCTAGCTGCGTCGCTACTCTGGGTGGTTTACAAAGACACACACTAGATAAACAATCAAGACACACAATAGATAAACAATCCAATAATAAAAACATAAGAAATAAATCAATATCTATCTGAGCATAAAACAGGAACAAGATTGCCTAAAACAAACAAACAAACAAACAAACAAAAACTACAGTGCATAAACAGCAAATCCTGGAAGTTGATTCCAGAGGTGAGGAGCTACCACTGAGAACGCCCGATTTCTTGTCGAAGATTTACGGGCCTCCTTCAGCGATGGCACCCTCAGGTACCCTGCCTCAGATGATCTGGTGTTATGGGCAGTATTTTGTGGCAAGAGCTGTTCTGTCAAATAGCCGCCTGGGAAAAAACGGAAATGTATTAAATACCACCAGAACCAGGATTCCAGGTGTAGTGGAAACTGTCTGGGATAGTGGAACTGGGAAAAACATTCCTTAACTATCCCACTTCCCTTGAAAGCCCTGTTAGTGTCCCTTGATATTCTGAAATTGTAGGTACAGTCACCCCCCCACACCATTTCGCGGTTCAGATACTGCGGTCCCACTACATCGCGGGATCGCAGTACCGACACCTCAGAGCCGCACGGGGGCGGTGGGGGTGATCCGGTCGGTCCGCACTGCCCCTGCGCTCCTCTGAGAAGCCTCGGAGCCGCATGGGGACGGCGGGGGCCGATCGGCTCGCTCCGCGCCGCCCCCGCGCTCCTCCGAGAAGCCTCGGAGCCGCACGGGGGGGCGGTTGGGGGTGATCAGGTCGCTCTGCGCCACCCCCGCACTCCTCCGAGAAGCCTCGGAACCACACGATGGGAGGTGGGGGC
>JAHTLZ010000204.1:9596342-9619881 GCA_023846285.1 Phrynocephalus versicolor | reverse complement strand
AGAAGAAGAAGAAGAAGAAGAAGAAGAAGAAGAAGAAGAAGAAGAAGTTAATTAATTTTAAAAGGAGTCAGATTCCATAATTTTCGCCTTTTGGTATTTCTATGTTTGTAGCAAGCACAAGAGGGTAATTGGTAGACCATCTTGATTGCTGACACTGGTGTCATCAATATTTAAATTACCCTTTGCTATTTAAAGTTTGCTATCCTTTTTCCTGCCGGCAACCGGGCACAATATTTTGAAGGGCTCTTTTGGACTTATGGAAATGTGGAAGCAAAAGTATGAATAAAAGCCACATGTACAAGACAGAAACATACACACCTTTTAACCTCCCAGATAAACTGATGTTCCCATGCCCACTCTGCAGAATCCAAAATGGAAGGTTATCTTCCATGTTCAAACCATTGCCCCACGTCTTAGTTTTTGTTTTCCATGGCTTCAGAAGCTAGGACGCAGGGCAATGGTTTCAAACTACAGAAAAAAAGATTCCATTTGAACGTTAGGAAGAACTTCATGACGGTTAGAGCTGTTCGGCAGTGGAATATGCTGTCACAGAGGGTGGTGGAGTCTCCTTCTTTATGGAGGTTATTAAGCAGAGGTGGGATGGCCATCTGTTGGAAATACTGTGATGGGGTTCCTGCATGGCAGGGGGTTCGACTTGAGGTCTCTTCCAACTCTTCTATGATTCTATGATTCTATGATTCTACAAACATGTTGCCTGTATGTCCCGTCATGTTATGAAATTTTAGAAAGGTTGGTGCTGGGATTTAGCAAAGATGGTCACTTGAAAGCAAAGTAGAAACCATCCATATTATGTATGTATTTTCATTTGAAATATGGAGGGGAACTGATTCATTTGAAAGGCAAATAAGTGGGTGCTCAAGCAAGTCAAGTGTGAACTCTTGCTAGAGCCAGAATGAGTAAATTTAGGTTATCCTACTTTTACCATATAATGAGAATTCAGAACTGACCGGAATACTCAATATCGTTGGGGAAAGTGGGGGAGAAGGTCAGCAGAGGAAAGAGGAAGAACCAATGTGAGATATTTGACTCAGTAAGTCTGTGAAGATTCTCAGTCATCCAGGTGAGTTTATCTGGAGGTTGAGTCATGGCAATTGGACTCAGTAAAGGAATAGACATATGTGAGACTATTTAGCATCAGACATCTTTGCTGAGAATGTTAGAACAAAATGCAGCCACTAACTATTTTTTTATAAGGTAAGGGGAAATCCTTGCAATGTGTTTTACAAAATGGTATGCTAATTCCTTTCTCTTTCATAGCCTTCTAACTCCCATTAGTTTATTCTACAGTTTTGTGAAATTTGCAGTTAGGTGGATAATGGCCTGGGATGTGTGAATGTCCCACTTATTGAACCCTACCCCAAACCCAGTAAGTATGGGTTGTTAGCCGTGGTCATCCTGATGAAGATGTGAAGCACTATACGACCTGGGTCCTAGCTACTTCAAAGATTGAATCTCACAGTATGAACTGACTCGGGTGTTAAGATCAACCAGAGAGGCCCTTCTCTCCATCCTGCCACCCTCACAGATATGTCTCATGGGAAAGCATGAAATTAGAGGCCAGGACTGCCTCATCTCTGTTGTCCTTCAGGAAAAAGGCAAAGACCTTTCTCTTCAGGCAGGCTTTCCCTGAATGATTGACTACCATGTGACTTTTATATGAATGTAATAGGTTCACATAGACTTTGTGTTTATAACTACTTATAACCTTGTAGCTTTAATGTAATGTTGTCTATTAATGCTGTAAGATGTCCCTCAATTCCTTGTTCTCAAATACAGTACTTGAACGTGTCTTAATTGTACTAGACTGTATATTATCCCTCATAACTGTAGGCCACCTTGGGTCCTTTTCCAAGGAGAAAGGCAGGGTAAAAAGACTCTAAATAAAATAAAATAAATAAATTTCCCCAGGGATTCATCAAAGGGCGACATGATAAGTGATAGATAGATTGTGCATAAGTCTCCCACCTCTGTTGAGAGAGGGATTTTCAATACACACATGAATGGCTTCCCTGGCCCCTCTCTCGAACAACCTCTCTTCTCTGTCTAATATGTGTACAACCTCATCTTTGAATGAGTGCCCTTTATCCTTTTAAATGGAGGTACACTGCTGCTTCTGGTCCTGACTCTGAGCTGCTACCCCTCCTATGTTGGGCCATCCTCCTGTTTAATGACTGCTTGGTTTCTCCAGTATAGAGGTCTGCACACTCCTCACTGCATGTGAACGTTTCTCAAAAATCAAGCAGAGAATTCCAAGCACCACCCGAAACTACAGATCATAGGAACCCAAAGGCTAGAGCCATGACCTTTAGAAAGAAGGAAGCAGCAATAACTGTAATGTAGACACACTAAGATCCAAATATAAATAGACCTAACAACATCTAACAAGAAGTTGGTCCTTTTCACTGAAGTTTTACTTAGAGATGGTGTTTTCACTGATCTGTCTGTGAAGATTTTCAGTCATCCAGGTGAGTTTATCTGGAAGTGGAGTCATGGCTACTGGGCTTCTTTTTCTTGAGAGATAGAAACGTTTCACTGCTCATCCAAACAGCTTCATCAGTCTAAATACAGCTAGTGCCAGTCCTCCATCTTATAGTCAGCTTTGACCTCTTTGACCTCCAGCCAACCAGAGCTTCGTCTTCCCTTTCTCTTAGAGTGCCGACACTGAGAGAGGCCTGTAGGGCTTCGACCAGGAATCGGGCCTTTTCAGTGGTCAGCCCGGCGTCTTGCAATAAGCTGCCAGTTGAGATCAGACAGTGGGAGACGCTGCAAGCCTTTAGAAGGGCCTTATTTTTACACGGTATTTGTATACTATTGTATTCTGTTAGGTCTTGACTGTTTATTATTGTTGGGGTTTTTTTGTAGTTGGGTAGTCACTGTTGGGTGACGTCTGTACACCGCGCAGAGTTCCCTATGGGAAAAATCGGGCGGTTAATAAGTATAAGAAATAAATAAATAAATAAATAAATTGTCACCCTGGTCTGAAATAGGCTCATAAGATGAACAATGGCCTGAATAGGCTTGTTAGGTAGACAATAGTATCCATAGCCTTAAGGTGAACAATGGCCTAAGGTACTGAAACTTATAAAGTATGGGTTGTTAGCTATGGCCTTGGTGGTGAAGGCTTTTTGATTTGTCTGGGTATTGTTGAAAGCACAGCCTGATAAGTAGCAGATAGACTATGCCTGAGGCCGCCACCTCTGTTGAGGGAGGGGTTTTCAATGCTCACATGAATGGCTTCCCTTACACCTCTCTCGAACCACCTCTCTTCTCTGTCTAATATGTGTACATCCTTCAAATGTCCTAATATTAAGTTTACTAGGGAAGACACCCAAGACAACAGGCTGGCTTTCCTGGATTGTGCAGTCATCATCAGACCTGACCGTGACCTGGGAGTAGAAGTTTACAGGAAACCCACCCACACATATCAGTACTTACTGTTTGACTCCCACCATCCATTACCGCACAAATTAAAAGTCATCAGGACCCAAAGCCACAGAGCAGATAGCATCCCCACCTCCACAGAAGCCAAGAAGGAAGACAGGCACCTGAAGACAGCACTTAAAGCCTGTGGATATCCAAAGTGGGCCTTCAACAAAGCAGTGTGCCAACCCAGGAGAACAAGGGATCAGCCTGAGACCCAGACCTGACAGAAGAACCTGGTCATTCCCTATGTGGCTGGAGTGTCTGAGAAGCTTAAAATAATTTTTGGCAAACACCACACCCCTGTTTATTTCAACCCCCAAACACACTAAGGCAGAAACTTGTTCACCCAAAGGATACCAAAACAAAAAAGGAGCATTATATTATATGTGGTCCAATGCAGTGAGGAGTGTGCAGACCTCTATGTTAGAGAATAGAGATGGGCACGACTCAAAAAAATTGTGTTTCGTTTGTCGTTTGTCATTTAGGGGGTCCGTTTCGGTTCGTTTTCGTTTTTCGTGAATTTTTGAAAAAATTTCATTTTCATTTTTCATTTTTTCATTTGTCATTTCTACCCGCTTTTTGCGCAATTTTTAAAGCATTTATGTGCGGGGGTGTCTCCCAATGCCCCAGGCCAGAGGGAAAACACTAAAAAAATTGATGCTGGCAGAGACACAGTATAGACTAGGTATGCAGAGAGGCTGCAAAGGCAGCGGCGGGAGTTGCCCAGGGCGCAAGGCAGCCGCAGAGTGACTGCACTGCGGGACAGGGGAGGGTACTCACTGAGAGGTACACACACATGCACACAGGGAGGCTGCAGGACTGAAGCTAGAGTCGCAGAGATAGCGGGGACTGCAAGGAAGACGGGGGCTACCAGAGCTTTTTATGCCCTCTGTGGCTGCCAGACCTGCCCAGTCTGCAACCTGGGCATGCTATTGGTTGAAGTTTTCCAAGAATTTACATGATCCCATCACATGGCTTGCCTCCATGTTGTGGCTGGAGTGGCTGGCGACATCCATTTTGTCATCCTTAAAGTGAAAAGAAAAATACATCGTGATGGGAGAAGAAAAAATCAAACATTTTAAGGACCCCAACCCCCTGGTAGGTAATAATTTCAAATAATTATCACATTATCGCTGCATTTTTATGAATGTCCAGGGCGTTTTTATACCCAATAAATCAATATTAGGCATCTGGGAGCCATTTTGGGTCGAGGTCCCCAACTCAGCTTAAAGGAAAAAAATACAGCGATCTGAGAAAAGACATAAATGCACGTTTTAAGGACCCCCACCCCCCTGGTAGGTATTATCAGACAGTATAAATAATTATCGCTGCGTTTTTATGGATGTCCAGGGTGTTTTTTAACATTTAAAACAGCTCATTTCATTGCACGCTGGCAGTAATGAAAACGAAACGTAACGACCACAGTTTTCGTGGGTCGTTTCATTTCGTTCCATTTTCATCACAATTTTCGTTTGTCGTTTCATTACGTAATGGAAACGAAAAATGAAAACGAAAACGAAAATTTATCCGAGTCGTGCCCATGTCTATTAGAGAAACTAAACAGCCATTAAACAGAAGGATGGCCCAACACAGGAGGGGTAACAGCTCAGGACCAGAATCAGCAATACATCTCCATTTGAGGGATGAGCAGCAAAACTTTTCTATCTCTCAAGAAAAAGTAGTCCAGTAGCCATGACTCAACTTCCGGATATTTTCACTGATGTACCCAATGATCTCACCAGATTAGGTATAGCAGATATTTACACACATTTTCCCTTCTTAAATCTCATTGGTGTGAGTGGGTGACATCCCTACTATAAATGTTCACTCTAAGTAGATGAAGCTTGGAAGTATTAATTTTTGGAGTATAATTTTTTTTATAATTTTTTGGACAATAACCTTAAGAATTCCCTCAGTAACATGCTGCTGGGAGAATTCGAAAAGCTTTCACCTAAAATGATAATGTTACTAAACTCTGTAGAAAGACGTAGATGGGTAGATAAATAGATACACACTGTGTTTTTATTCTAGAAACCCTAAAGAGAACTGCCTGCTATGTAGCATTTGTCCTCCTTTTAAAAATCCAAGCTCTTTTGCTCTTTGAAACACACCAAGTTGTTCTTTAAATGTTTAATTACCTCTTCTGGTTTACGAGCAAACGCTGAACATCCCCCAGGGTACCACTTGACATTTTCTTGCCAGCCTCTCCAGCTTGAGGTGTTCCTGACATCATGTTTCAAAAATACATCTGGAATCAATTTCGTTAAACTATCGTCGTGGCGTGCTCTTCTTTTAAATTTTGGCTTTAAAGTCTTCTCTTCTGGGTTGACACTCAACAACCAGCCTTGTAGTATGGACACACGATTCTTCTGCAGCCCCCAAGCATCTACCACTAGAAGACTTTACTTCCATCTGCCCAATGATAGGGCCAGCCTTGAAAGAAAGAAAGAATGTGCAATTACATCCACATCACTGCCGGTGCCACCTCCTCCTCCTCTTTCTCTTCAGAAGTACATGCTTCTTTTACTGGTATGAGAAGCGTAATATGAGAAGGAGTTGTTATTGTCAGAGAAAGAACAAAAGGGATGAGGAGGGTAGAGCTATGCATATGATGATAATAAATATAGACAAAATAGAAGGTCACCAAATCTTCATGGCAAACTATGGAAAGACAGACTCTCATAAGAGCTGCAAAGAAACAAGAATTAATAGTACAAGGGGTACCTTGTATAAAGGGATTAATTCATTCCAAATGAAATTCTGTTATGTAAATTTTCCTTTGTACAAATTTCCCGTAAGAATGCATTGAAAATGGTTCATTCCCTAATCGCGACTGTTTTTCTGTTGTACGGATTCGCCCGATAGGCAATTCTGTTAAGTGATTTCCACCTATCTCCAGAATTTTTTTTTCTTTAAGCGGATTTTCTGTAAAACAACCCACTTGTTATGCAAGGGTCCACTATATAATCTAAAAGCTAATGGACTGCAAATTTATTTTTTTCCAGAACCAACCCACAAATATTCAGAACCATTATACATTTATGACTGTAGATTCATTCAAAGGAATATTATGAATGCTATTTTATGCTCTTTGCTAATCTTTATAAATATGTTAATAAATATAAAGGGACACGCTTGCAATAGGAAGCCATGCCCATTGTTATGTAGAATGAGAAAATCACCTCAGACAGCAGAGCGACACTGAAGCCTTCCCTCAAATATTTCTCCCAACCCCTTCTCCCCACACCCCTTCTCTGTGACAGGACAAAACAGCATTGCACATAGCCACACAGGTTATCTGGAAGTTGAGTCATGGCAACTGGACTTCCTTTCTTGTGAGATCAAAAGTTTTCACTACTCATCCAAGTAGCTTCATCTGACAAAGCAACTTGAATGAGTAGTGAAACATTTCAATCTCACAAGAAAGGAAGTCCACTTCCCATGTCTTGACCTCCAGATAACCTCACCCAGATGACTGAGGACCTTCACAGATAGAGCCACAGAGGTTGTTCAACAGCCCCTAAGCTAGCCTGTTCTTTCCGTGTAACGGGGAGTGTTGAACACTGCCCTGGTACCTGCCATGTCATTTCGGTCAGTTCATTTGCTGGTAGGTTAGCAGGATCCCATTCTCCAATATCCCGGAACAAAACTAGAAGCTGGCTTTCAGTGAGGATGCAAACACAACTGTTTGCCAGTCATTGTGCACAAGCCCAGAGCTTAGAAGGTGGGAAAACATGTCATCAGCTTTAATTGTATAATTTGTATAATTTGACCTTCAAATGAGAGAAATATGTGTCCTCAATCGTTTTGTGGCCACTGTCCCACACATGCGTTCAAATGCAAGAGGGGAAACATAATTTTGGAAGACAGCCTTAGAGCACTCCCTACTATTGTTTGCTTGCCATGGATATAAACTCAAGTACAAACCAATGGCTTCTGGTAGGGAGGAAAACGTAATTCAGACACTCCCAGAGGTTTGGTTTAATTAATTTCTACACGTTAAACCATGTATCTAAGATGGGTAGTTTTGATATTTACCTTGCATGCCTTCTCTGTCCTTGGCCTTCCCAATATGAACTTAATTAAGCAATATATCAGAGCTGAGTGTGCAGGGTTTTGTAAAATGCATTTAGAAGTGTGCCAAACATCCACCACCAGGAATGCTGAGTGATGTGATGACTTGACCTGATTATGAAGGAATGGCTTTGATGTGTCCAGGGCTGCTTCAAGAAAGTTCCACTTGGATAGCCCTTTTCCCAGGAACCATGTTGTTAGCAGTCAACACGACTCATACACAGCCAATAACAGCAAGTCTGATTTAAAAGGAGGAGGAGGAGGAAGAGGGGAAGGAGGAGGAGGAGGAGGAGGAGGAGGAGACAGGTCCTGAACAAAATGCTTCAGTCTAATTCTCTGTCAATATGACCTGTCTTATATCATTCTGTACTAGAGATGGGCACGAATAAAAAAAATGGCATTTTGTTTGTCATTTGGAGGGTCTGTTTTGGTTCGTTTCCGTTTTTCGCGAATTTTTGAAAAAAATTCATTTTCGTTTTTGTTTGTTTTGTTACCATTTTGTTACCATTTATTTCATTTTTTGTGATTTTTTTAGGATTGTAAGCAATTCACTCATATTGCAGTAACAGAAACGAAACGCACAACAAAATTTCCGGTGTTTCTGTTCGTTTCGTTTCATTTTTGAGACAAAATTCATTTGTCATTTCGTTACGTAACGAAACAAAAAAACAAAAACGGAAACGAAAAATTGTTTGTTTCGTGCCCATCTCTATTCTGTACAGATGAAGTGATCCTTAGGCTCAGAGTCTATGTAGGACAGTGGTGGCCAAACTTTGGCCCTCCAGATGTTTTGAATCACAACTCCCAGAATTCCAAGCCTTATATTGCCAGTGACAAACGACTATGGGAGTTGAGGTCCAAAACATCTGGAGGGCCTAAGTTTGGCCACCACTGATCTAGGAGATCACCAGGGGGGCAGAGCTCTAAAGCTGAGGAACAAGCACCAAACATAGAGGGTAGTGGCTTGGCCACTCAATGGGTGGGACAAACAAACAAATGAAGAGTTGATGCCTCCATTGCAGTTTATCACACACACATTCCCCTGTTAGAACACACCAGTTCCATCAGCCACACAACACACATGTAAACACGAACCATCACAAAAACTCTCAGACCTGTCTCATTTATAGGGGTGGGGACAGCTGCCTGCTTTTGTTTGCTGTTTTCTGTTGTCACTTTTGATGGGACTGTAGGGGCTGTCACAAATGCATCCTGGTTATCCCAATGTATTGGGGATGGGAAATCCACTCTGGACTTTAGCCCAAACTTTACAGGAGCTATTCAAGAAATAAGGATTAGGCTGCAATGCTCAACCTAGCACCTGAAGTAGATTCACTGTCCCCCATGAAATTGGAGTGACCAGCTGCCCTTATGAAGCCTTGTACAGTGGACCCTCGTATAACAAACAATTTGTTTAACAGAAAATCTGCTTAAAGGAAAAACATTCCAGAGATAGGGGGAAATCGCTTAACAGAATTGCCTATAGGGCGAATCTGTACAACAGAAAAACGGGCACAATTAGGGGTTGATCCGTTTTCAATGCATTCCTATGGGAAATTTATACAAAGGAAAATTTGCTGAACAGAATTTCATTTGGAATGAATTAATTCCTTTATACAAGGTACCACTGTAGTTCCAAAACATATCTCATGCCTCCTGCTAAACCTAAGATGGGAGAACTCAAGGTGAGGTGGTACTATGAGGCTGACTCGCCAACATACCTGCCAATCCGCTGAACCAAGTGTGCTCTATTGATTGTAATGTCAAATGGACATACATCCCCAAGGCTGGCACCTATTGTAATAGCTAGTGCACCAAATCTGCTAAGTAGGCCACCACCATTTCCATAAAAATATTAAAAACTAAATATCTTGGTCAAGGCTAGGACTAACTTTAGTACCACACCCCCTGTCAGTCAAAAACAATCACACAGTGTTTATACATGACCCCTAAGCACCGCAGCAAATGGCTGCAAGCTCCGGAGCTTAAAAATGTTTCCCCACCAGCTTCGGAGCTAACAGAAAATTAAGTGCAACCCTGCCCACCTAAGTGCGACCCAGCGCACCTTTAAAGTACCTGCTTGAAAAAGTCTGTGAAGATTCTCAGTCATCCAGGTGCGTTTATCTGGGAGTTGAGTCATGGCTACTGGACTTCTTTTTTTGAGAGATAGAAACGTTTCGCTGTTCATCCAAACAGCTTCATCAACTCCCAGATACCTGCTTGAAAGAGTGAAAAATTTTGATGTGCAGAGTGCCGGGCTCTCCTCACTTCTTTTTGTTGTTTTTCTTTTGCCTCCCGCCCCTTTAAGAGGAACCAGGGAGTGAACGGGGCTCGGAGCAATTTCCACCAGCACTCGGAGGTAAGAGTGCATTCTTTTCTCCCTTTTTTCTCCCTTTTTTTCTCCCTCCCCTCACACAGACAGAATAAGGAAGTGCAGAGGGGGTGGGAACGCAGGGAGAGCGACAAACCCTCAAGATCTCTGGTCTGAATTTAAGGGATCAGCGGATCTTAGGGGTCATGTAAAAAGGCCCACAGTTGCTTGAAAGGAATTTTGTATTTCATTCAAAGTAAACAAGGGAGGAGGAGAATGTAACGGAATACAAACTGTACAGGGTTCCAAGGAAAGGTGACTCAAAAATCAATGGAAAATATTATTACAGGGTTACAGCCTTCAAACAAAATCTCACCAGAAACTAATACAATCAAATCTGCACTATCTGACTCATACCTAAGCATAGAGATGGAGTCGTTCTCTGACCCACTCCAGTTGTTCCCCAGCCCAGCTTCATGAAGCCACATTCTGAAATCTCCTCGTGAGTCATGCAACAGTTGGGACACAAACCTGGTCTCTGCAGAGCAATGCTAGGCTCAAACCCTCAGTTTCCCAATTTCCATTTTTATACAAATGAACGGGCCATTGTGCATCTGTGACCTGCCATCACGTAATTGCTCTTAATTCTTTTGATCCTTTGACAAGACAAGAGGCAGCTTTCCTGGCCTGCCTGATCTCTATATATATGTTACATGAAAATACTGTATAGCAATTTGTCTTTCAAGTGCCTCAATGTGTGATATTAGGTGTGTGGGTTTTGCTTTGCTTTGCTTTGCTTTTGCTTTTGTTCCTGTTAAAAATCTCCGGGAAAGGCGGCAATCTATTCCCACTCCCTCCCGGATATGGGTTGCAGCCCAGGTTTCCCAGGTACAGGATGAAAGTGGAAATATGAACTACCTGTTTAGCATTTGTTCTTGGCTTAAGAGTAGAGATGGGCATGAAACGAACAATTTTTCGTTTCCGTTTCCGTTTTTTCATTTCGTTATGTAACTAAACGACAAACGAATTTTGTCTCTAAAATGAAACGAAACGAACAGAAACACCGGAAATTGTGTCGTGCGTTTCATTTCCGTTACTGCAATATGAGTGAATTGCTTAAAATCCTAAAAAAATCCTAAAAAATGGTAACAAAATGGTAATGAAACGAATGAAAATGAAAACAAATTTTTTGCAAAAATTCACAAAAAACGGAAACAAACCGAAATGGACCCTCCAGACGACAAACGACAAACGAAATGCCATTTTTTTTATTCGTGCCCATCTCTACTTAAGAGATTAAGTTCCCACACCCTGTCAGGCACACTGAATTCCATAGTTCATATCTCCCGAGTCTCGAGAACACCCTTGAATTTCATATACACAGTGGTCACACACACAAAAAGGGACAGATTCTTATGCTTTTAATACAGTGTTTCCCCCCAAAATAAGACACTGTCTTATATTTATTTGTTCTCAAGAAGACACACTAGGGCTTATTTTCAGGGGATGTCTTATTTATTCAATATAATATGCTTGAATGTCAGCCCTGTGCACAACCAAAGCCTTTGCTCTCCTGTCAGCAATCCATTCACAGATTATGTTTTCCCGCTCAGGAAAACATTAGCATTTCCTCTGTCCACATGCAGACTGAGGTTATTGTATTCTGCCAGCCATTTTTGGACCATTTGGATATCCAACTTCTAGACTGTTGCTGGTCGGTGGGGCTGGCGCTACCGTAGACGTCATGAAAACCTAAACTGATGAGACTCCCTCTTTCATGCAGCCATTAACAAGATAGAATTCCTGTGCTCTTTTTCATGTATCCCACCCTTCCTCCCATTCCTCCATGTTTGCAGAATCTGCACTTTAAACCACTTTTTAGAGACGGGGAGGCAATTCTAAATCCCAAACATCAGAGAAAACAGAATGGCATAATCAGCAAAGTCGTATTTATTTTTAAGGATAAAACACCCTTTCCAACTTTCTCTGGATATATTACTGGTGATGCGATAGGCTCCTGGAAATGATTTTGAATCTCCCTTGGAAACTGTCTACACCCCTTCAAGGAAGCCTCCACAAACCGTTGTTCCAGGATTGTTTAGAATGTGGGATGTCTTCCAAGACCAGCAAGCCAGATGCCAAACTTTGGTAAGGGTGGTTAGTCTGATGTGGCCTCCTTCCTCCTCCTTTCTCTGAAAGGACCTGCTCTTTCTGGATTCTCTGTAATTCTTGGAAAGGGCCACTTTTTTGCATTATTTTTTTTTTGCATCAACCTCAAAAAACCCCAAAGACTTCTATGAATCAGTCACGTCCCTTCAGCAAGCCTGTTTGCTGACGGCTATTTGCTTCCATTGCTCAACACTGAGGTTGCTCTCTGTTTATGCTGTGCTTCATGGAGCCAAGTGACACTATATAATTTTTGAGAGAGAGAGAGAGAGAGAGAGAGAGAGAGAGAGAGAGAGAGAGAGAGAGAGAGAGAGAGAGAGAGAGACCCAAAACCAAGATGAAAAGATTGAGGATGAGCAACAGAAGAGAGCTAACTCAGTGAAGGATCTTAATATATTCTTTGCACTGATAGTGGACATTATATTTTAAGATTCTCCTTCTAGATCATCTCAGAAGTTGGAATTTTCAAGTTACGAATTAGTTCCCATTTAACTTCTTTCTAAACAAGCTCCAGTTTTCTTGTCTTTGCTCTGCTTCCTGCTCCTCCTTTTCATCTTCTGGTGCAACAAATAACACAGAAAACTACCCAAATGTGACTCCAACTGCATGAAGCCCACACTAGCAAGAGCTTAGAGAATGCTAGGCACCAAATTTGAAAAAGGGCAACTCTTCCAAGTCCTCATAGAGGTGTAAATGTCACAAGCACCAGCTTGATAAGTAGCAAACAGCTTGTCTCTGAATCCCCCACCTCTGTTAAGAGAGAGGTTTTCAATACACACATGAATGGCTTCCCTGAACTCTCTCGCAAACCACCTATCTTCTCTGTCTAATGTGCGGGCATCCTCATATTTCAATGAGTGCCCCTTGTCCTTCAAATGGCAGTTATCCAGTGGCCCTCTCATCAATCCCCAGACAAATTGGAAGCACTTCACACCTTAGCAAGGCCATTAGAGATGGGCATGAAACGAACATTTTTTCGTTTCCGTTTTTGTTGTTTTGTTTCGTTACATAACAAAACAACAAATGAATTTTGTCTCTAAAATGAAACGAAACGAACAGAAACACTGGAAATTTTGTCGTGTGTTTCATTTCCGTTACTGCAATATGAGTGAATTGCTTAAAATCCTAAAAAAAAAAATCACAAAAAATGAAATAAATGGTAACGAAATGGTAACGAAACGAACGAAAACGAAAATGAATTTTTTGCAAAAATTCATGAAAAACGGAAACGAAACGAAATGGACCCTCCAAACAACAAATGACAAACGAAATGACATTTTTTTTTATTCGTGCCCATCTCTAAAGGCCATAGCTAAGGATCCATACTGAATGGGTGTTGGGAAAGTTTGCATAGGTGGGACTTTCACACATCCCAGGCCATTGTCCACCTACGATCCTGTTCAGGCCATTGTCCGACTTACGACTCTATTCAGACCAGGGGTGATGTGAAATCAAGGTGAACAAAAACTTGAGGCCTCACCACTAACTTTACTCAGACTGATGAAGCTGCAACCTGACATTTCAATCTCTCAAGGAAAGAGGTTTAGTTGCCATGACTCAACTTCCAGATACTTTAGTTAGTTCACTATGTGCCATCAAGTTGGAACCAGATTGTAATAATCCTAATAGGGCTTTCACTTTCTTGGAGGCACACCTTAATATGGTAAGGAGTTTTGACATTATCAGAGAAGGTGAGAGTACTGTCATCAGGAGGCCAGGCTCCTGCAATGAGCCTTACTGTATGTCTAACAAGGTCACCCAAGGCAGAATGTTTACAGCTGAGGAACCTGGCTAAACTGCATCCACCCTCTTCAAAAATAGTGGCCTTTAAATACTATATCAAAGCTTTTTAATGTATGTATCATGAGAAGTGATGGGTTGTTGTGAAAAAAAATTGGTTGTGCCTCAGGACTAAAGATGGGGATGAATTAAAAAAAAGTGATTCGTCATGATTTGTGATTCAGCAGGGATGATGAATCGATGAATCGACGAATTCCCAGTGATGAATCGATGAATCGACGAATTGATTGGTCTCACTTTCAAAATGATATACAAAACCTCCTTGCTATCTTGAGAGTAACAAAGCAGGACTGGGGTTTAACATTAAGAAGGCAAGTATGACTATTGAAGAACTATACAGCTTGAATGTTGACAATGAGAAAATTGAAATGGTTAAGTATGTTCATGAATCCAAATGGAGACAGCGGCCAACAATTCAGAATAAGGATGAAAGTCAGAAGGGTAGCCATGAAGGAATCATGTCAGGATATGTCACTGGAGACCACGGCCAAGATCATCCACCCTATTGAATTCTCAACCCCTATTTATGGGGATGAAAGCTTGACAGAGAAAAAGGTGGGAGGAAGAGAAACTGATGCATTTGAAATAGTGGAGAGTTTCGTGAGCAAGTAGGTCCTGGATCAAATCAAATCTGAACTACCTCTGGAGGAAAAAAATGGAGAAACTGAAGCTGTCATACTCAGAGAAGGCAAGATTTTCTGCATGGGTGGGGAAAACAATAATGCTGGGAAATATCGGGCTCAGAAGGAAAAGAGGAAGATAAAATATAAGATGGCTCGAGACAAGAAAAGAAGCCACAGGCTTGAGCTTACAAGAACTGAGCAGGGTTGTAGAAGATGGGAGGATTCTAGAGACCACTCATTCATAAGTTCACTGTAAGTTGTAGACAACCTGACAGCATGTGACTATAATAATGGGGCTTTCAAAGTAAGCGAGATACTGTATTTAAGAAGTGGTTTTACCATTTCCACTCCCCAATAAGCTCCCATGGCCAAGTGGAGATTCAAACCCAGACCTCCTGGGTCCAAGTTCCTCCTCTATCCACTATACAAGTGGTGGCAAACCTTCGGCAATCCAGGTGTTTTGGACCACACCTCCCACAGTCCTTTGTCACAGGCAACCTAGGGTTGTGGTCCAAAACATCTGGAATGCCAAATGTTCACCACCACTGCACTACACTATCCTGCGTACTCTAAGGACGTACCAAACTTAAAATCCCAGGATCTCAAAGGCTGGATCGATGGCAATTGAAACTGGTATCCAATGTAGTTGCCTACATGCACATGGGAATTCAGGGCAGGCTGTGTGATGCCCATGATTCTTCTCTCTAAAAACCAGCCATTGTTCTATGCCTCACTCTCACCCACTGCCATCTGAGGTTGCCAAGGAGAGGGCTGGCTTAGCTCAAAGCAGCCTATGGATGCTTCAGTTCCATCTGCAAGCCCATCACTCCTGTTATGCACTGGGCATAGAAGAACATAAGAAGAGCCGTGCTTTGTCCCCATCTTTGTTGCAGATCAGCAGACAAGGTAATTCCATATTCGTATGAGATCTGAACCAAAGCAGAATGAGCATATTTGATTTCAGGAAGAAATGAAGCAAATGTACAACATAACATAAGAAGAGCCATGCTGGATCAGGCCAAAGGCCCATCTAGTCCAGTTTCCTGTATCTCACAGTGGCCCCACCAGATGCGTCTGCGAGCGCATGAGACTAGATATCTGCCTCCTGATACCACTCCCCTACATCTGGTCCTTGAAGTACCCTGGTTTTAAGCCTGGAGATGACACATCTCCCTCATGGTTTGTAACCTGTGATGGGCTTTTCCTCCAGGAATCTGTCCCATCCCCTTTTGAAGGCATCCAGGCCAGATGCCATCGCCACCTCCTGTGGCAGGGAGTTCCACAGACTAACAAGCTAAAGCAGAATTTTCTTGAAAGGGTCTCCATCCTGGTAAAGATGCTCCATACAAAGATCCTAAGGGATGGGAGGGGTTACTCTTTGGTCTGCAATTTACAGACACTCCCAAACAGCATGGCCAGCATCCATGCTGGGTGGGAAATTCTGGAAGCAGCAACGAAGAGAAGCAATTTTTACAAGTAATGTCTCCAAATGCCAACAGAAAGGGACTTCTTTGTGTCCAGACAGGATGAAAGTAATGGGGGTCGGTTGGTTTGCCTCATTTTAGATGGCAGCTGGAGTATTCTTAGAATTGTAGTCCGTTTTCCCTTGTCCCTTCTTGGTAATGTCAAGCAACTAGAAGACGACTCTCAAGCATGCTTCAGTTTATGTGTTGAGAATTAGACGTCACTGGTTGAGAACCATAACGGACTGTTTCTACCTTAGCTGCCTCGTCTTGCAAGAAAGTGCTTCTTTTCTTTTTCTTCTCCTTTGTAGTGGCTCCAGAGAGAAATGCCTTCTGAGAATGGCATTTGAAAATGTGCCCTTAAATTACAGTTGTGCCATAAATATGACAGGCTTAAACCAAGGTGGCTGAAAAATTATAGATATGAAAAAATACTGAGATATGATCTTTCCGCACCGGTGCATAAAGATTTAATCTCCTGGATTAAGTGCCCAGAACACAGCGGTTGTGTCAGGATAATAGATAGAATGATTCTGTCAGCTGGTGCCGGGGGGCGAGTTCTCACAGTCTGCATGCATGCCCGGCTTTCTAAGGGAAAACACAGCACCGAGAAATACAGGTGCAAAATAATTTGGTTACACCTGTCACCGTGAACAAGGGAGGAAGGACTCTCTCATGGGAAAGGTGATTTCCAAGGAAGAACAAACAAAGGAACACAACCCTCAGCACAATGGCTTGTCTGCACTTCTCTCTCTCTCTCTCTCTCTGCCTGTCTGTTTCTCGTTTTTTACATCTCCTTTTTTCCTGGAAATGTAGTACAAAAAAAAATCATCAAATAAAGGCAAAGGTCCATCGGGAAGAACTTGGAAATAGGTAGCACAGAAACGAAACTGAGTGCAGAGTGATGCAGGAGACAAAGGGCTGCAGGCATGAAATCAAAGAATTATTGAGTGCTGATGAAGGGCGTTTATACACGACCCCTAAACTCCGGGGCAAATGGCTCCCAGCTCCGGAGCTTAAAAATGTTTCCCCACCAGCTCCGGAGTTTAGAGGAAATTAAGTGTGACCCCGCCCACCTAAGCGCGACCCAGAGTACTTTTCTTGGACCTGCTCTTGTGTGGTTAAAATTCCTTGATGTGGATGTGCCGGGCTCTGCTCGCTTCTTTTTTTTTTTTTTTTGCCTCCCGCCCCTTTAAGAGAAGGAATCAGGAAGTGACGGGGCTCCCCGGCAGCTTCCACCAGCACCGGGAGGTAAGCCTTTATTCTTTTGTCTCTTTTTTTCCTCCCTCCCCTCACGCAGACAGGGTCAAGGAAGTGCGGAGGGGTGGGGACGGAGGAACAGCAACGAACCCCCAAGATCTCTGGTCCGAATTTAAGGGGCCAGCGGATCTTAGGGGTCGTGTGAAAAGGCCCAAAGTTGGAAGGGACTGATAAGGCCACCAAATCCAACCCCCTGCTCCATGCAGGAATACAAATCAAAGGAGATCTGCCAAGTGAGGACGACCAGGGGTGAAGGCATACCTATTGTTACTTTCAGGCTGTAGCTCTTTCCTCTGAGCTTAGCCGTGGTCTTCCAAGGGAGCTAAAGGGGCATGGATTTCCCTCCAGCATCTGCATGGGGAAAGATGGCTTCGACCCATCCCTGCTGCAGCATAAAGTCTTTCTAATCAATATGGCTTGGAATGAAGATCCATTAGCTGCACAAAAGAACTGCTCCTGTCATGAATGGAAATGGCCAGGACTGATTCATCATTATCTTTCCAAGATAATTCCCTGCTCCTTGGAAAGAAATTCCTAGATAAACTTCAGCTGGGTATTCTTAGGCTGCTTTGAATATCAGGAAAAACATTCTAAGTAACTATTAGAGTCGTAGGGCAGTGGAACCAATTACCTTAAGAGGTGGTGAGTGCTCGAATGCTGGATGCTTGTAGAAGAAATTTATTCCTGCCTTGACCAGGGGGTAAGACTCCGTAGCCTTATAGGCCTGTTCTAACTTCAAGAGTCTATGAAAATGTGTCAAATAAATTGCTGAATGTTTAACCCATGCAAATTTTATTGAGTCAGTGAGCCTATTCTATTTGCGATTAGGAATAGGACAGTGTAGAGAGAGTGGAAAGGCTGGCCTGTATATGACATTAGAGATGGGCACGAAATGAATAAAAAATTCATTTTGTTATTTGTTATTCATTTCGTTAGATAACGAAATGAATAACGAACAGCCCCCCTTTAAGAAAAATGAAACGAAATGAAATGGCAATTTCTGTTTTGTTCCATTCGTTTTTCATTTCCCCACCCCACTGGCATCTCTTACCTGACGTCTGGGTCAGGGACGAAGGTGGCGGTGAGGAGCTGCTGGGGCTCCAGAGGCAGTGGCGGTGCAGTCCACTGCTGCTTGGTGCAGCTGCTGCCGGGGCTCCGGAGGTGGTAGTGAGGCCGACCACTGCCTTGTGAGGCCTCCTGCCATCCGGCACAGCCGCGGCCAGGATTTTCCAGGCCGCGGCTGCCACCGGGATTGCCGCTGTCACAGCTGCTGCTGGGATCGCCGCCACCATCCAGGTAAGCCAATCCAGTTCAGTTCATTTTGGTTCGTACGAATTTTTGTTTTAAAAATTCATACAAACTGAACCGAACCCAACTGGGGCGGGGGCAAAACAGAACAAACCAAACCATCAGTTTTCTGTTTTGTGCCCACCTCTGTTTGACATCCCTTCTTGGTACCGTGTCTCTGGAGTCTTGTGATAGTGAGTCCCAGGGCTTCAAACTTTACCACTTGGAGGCACCAGAATAGTACAAGAGAGTTCACATTAACCTTCTATTCAGCGGTGTGGTTTTTGTTCAGAAGGCATTCCTGGTCATCTGTATTAAGTGGCACAATATATTCTGTACACTGATGTATCCGTAGTTGAAGAAGGATATGTGCTGATGGATCAATGAGTGGATCACTTGAGGGACACATGCAAAAATGATTTAGAAGAGGGTACTTTTCAGCAGTGGAGTGGTTCCACATTCAGTGGGGAAGGAGCCCATGATGCAGATCAGTTGGTCATCAGTGGGGTGACATGAATCAACACCAGTAGCCCATGTCCTGTTTGTGGGCTTCCCATAGACATAAAGTGGGCCTTTATGAGAACTCAATGCTTTAATATACATATATTTGGTCTGATCCACCATCTGTAGGGAGCCCCGTGGCACAGTGGTTAAATGCCTGTACTACAGGTAAATCTGTGCTCACGACCTGGGTTCAATCCCTGGCAGCAGGCTCAAGGTTCACTCAGCCTTCCATCCTCCCGAGGTCAGTAAAATGAGTACCCAGCTTACTGGGGGGCGGTAATGTGTAGCCTGCATACTGTAATTAAATTGTAAACCACCCAGAGACTACTTGAAATGGTATGGGCGGTATATAAGCAGAACACTTTGCTTTGCTTTATATCATGCATTCTAAACCAAATCAAGAGTCGAAGTGAACTGATGACCCCACCACCATCACAATTTTGTATGCCAGTGACAAGATGTTTCCCTACCTTAGGGCACTTTCGAGGAGATGGAAAAGGCTTTGAATCTTTCTCCCATACTCTGCTCTCCGACCCCTCACAATTATCACTGTTAAGAGCTTCTAATGTGATACAGCAATTCTGCTGTGTTGGATGTCCCATCATACCCATGGGTCTTCTTTTTCATGGGGGAATCCATTCTGTGCTACAAGCCCCAGGGTATTGGCCAAGATAACATAGGATTCCAGCTTCAGTGATGTAAACATCTTGGTGGTGGTGGTTCTTGTTTTCAGAGAGAGAGAAAGATCACCAACACAGATTTTGGAATGGTCACCAGAGCTTTTGAATCACGTCCAGAAATTATGCAAGAAAATGCTGGGAAACTGAGAAGGATTTAAGGAACTGTCAAAAAATCCCAGTGATGCATATTCAGAAGCATTTTTGTTTTGTTTGGTATCTAACCTACAACCTATCTATACTTCTATCTGTTTCTGTGGAAGGTACAGGGACTCTATTTTTACAGGTTATGTTCCAGAAAACTCAGCTCCCTGCCCAAGATGATACATTTTCTCAGGTTTTGTTATCCCAGCTTCTTCAATACGTAATTGATTCCCATATATCACTACCTGGGACAGGACTGAGAAGATTACTAGGAGGAGATACAAACAAGGGAAGCTTATAAATTACAGGAACAGATTTAACAGCAACTGGAGTCTTGCAAGCCTGAAAATGGGGACTGGATTGTCTTCCGTGTTGCCCTTCTGTTCCTCCTCAACCCCAAAAGCAGCTACTAGAGAAACAACATTCAACCAGGTCTAAAAAGATAGGCTTCAATTGTACAGAAATATTTTAGTGTGGCAAATTCAAATCTGGTGTCTTCCAGATTAGAGATGGGCATGAAGCGCTTTGTGCCAGGTCATCATGAGCCATCAGTGCTGGACCACAGCTGTCGTGCATCTCCTCCCCAACCCACAGGTGATTCCCCCACTCGCTAGCTCGTGTGTGCTGCCTGGCTCCTCCTTTTTTCACGACTATGGGTATTTGTACACGACCCCTAAACTCCGCCGCAAATGGCTGCCAGCTCCGGAGCTTACAATTGTTTCCCCACCAGCTCCAGAGTTTGCAGGAAATTAAGTGCGACCACGCCCACCTAAGCGCTTCCCAGTGCACTTTTCATGTACCTGCTCTTGGAGGGTGAAAATCCCCAGATCCGGATGTAATCTGGTGAGTGCCGGGCTCTCCTCGCTTCTCTTTGGTTTTTTTGCCTCCCGTCCCTTTAAGAGAAGGAATCAGGACGACGACGGGGTGGCTTGGACCGGAAGACAGAAGTAAGCCTGCATTCTTTTGTCCCCTTTTTTCTCCCTCCCCTCACGCAGACAGGAGCAAGGAAGTGCGGAGGGGTGGGGACGCAGGAAGAGCAACGAACCCCCAAGATCTCTGGTCCGAATTTAAGTGGCCAGCGGATCTTAGGGGTCATGTGAAAAGGCCCTATCTAGTCAAAGCAGAAGTGCATGTTTCTGTTCTCTGCCTCTTCTGGCAGTTGTCTATTCAAAAGCAGGATGTGTATCTGTGCATTCCATGCTGTTGAGTTACAACTGACTTATAGTGGCCCTAATGGGGCTCATTAAGTGAGATATGTTCATAAGAACATAGGAACATAAGAACAGCCTTGCTGGAACAGCCACAGCCCATCCAGTCCAGCATTCTGTCTCACACAGTGGCTCACCATTTGCTTCAGGGTATTCCCAAACAGATGTCTTCAACTGCTTACATTCCCCTGCAAATGGCATTGAGAGATATCCTACCTATCTCTCCAACCCGGAGGTTGTCCTTAGGCATCCATAATGATAGCTATTGATATGTTCTCCATGAACTTGTCTAATCCTTTCTTAAAGGTGCCAAGGCTGACATCTTCTGGCAGGGAGTTCCACAGGCCAGTGATCCTCTGGGTGAAAAAGTACTTCCTCTTATTTGTTTGAGATCTAGCACCCAAAAGGTTCATGGAGTGCCCCCTAGTTCTAGTGTTGTGCGAAAGGGAAAACAGTTTTTCCTTATCTACTTTGTCCACACTGTATATGATTTTATAAACTTAAATTTTTCACCAGCTCCACTCCCTCAGTGGGTTTCCATGACTAAGGAGGGATTTGAACTCTGTGCTCTAGAGACTTGCTCTGTCACTCCGTGGACGACACTACACTGAGAATCAGCTTTATTAAAGATAGCCCACAGTTTAAAAACAACAACTGACTCTGGGCTGTCTGAAACACCTAATTCCTGCCTGAGTCTACTTATACTCATACACCAACGTATATACTTCTCATTATAAGCAAGGTGTTTCTGGACTAGAAGGATTAGCTGGTGGTGCACACCGTTGCCCAGGGAACACCCGATTGCTAAAAACAATACAGTCTTCTGCGAAGCTCTTTTCATGCCCTCCATTGTGCAATTGTGGAGAAGAACAAACCATCTCGCACATGTTACAATGCATATAATGCCCTTCATCATGCATGGAGGAGAGTCTTATGTTTGCAAGAAGGGATGCTTTTGATGTGGCCTGGTCTTGCTTGGGCAAATGTCATCTAGTGGATTTTTTTAAAAAAAGTATTTATTTTATATAACATTTAAAAAATACAAAGAGAAATACAAAGAGACTGCCATTCCCGGATTGGTCTATTTAGCCACCTTAGGTGTTGCTTTAGGATCTCTCTAGTCCAGGCATGATACTGAAGGATGGCATTGATAATGTAACATGCAATAATTTTATATCTTATTTATATTCTGCTTAGTAGTGTATGTTTATCTGTCAGTATAATTTGGTGCTTCTGACATGAATAAAGAAAGATAATAAACAAGGCACAACAGGAAAGGGCTATTTCTATCATACCATGAGAGAGAGAGGATGAGAGAGAGAGAGAGAAGGCTTTTACAGAAGTTTTGGATATTTCATATTCGTTCCTTCCTTCTCTCTTAGTGATATCATTAGTTATGCAGTCTCTTTGTATTTCCTTCAAGGTAGTTTTGTTCTTCCCTACTTGTAGTAAAAATAATTTATTTATTTTTTAAAAAAACATATATCTTAGGTGTTTCTGGCCAGTCTTCTGAAGAACATCCACTGGATGCATTTTAAGGATCAATTCCCTCATTTAGAACAGCAGGACTTAACAAATGGTGTAGCAGTTAGTGCTGGGTTGGGACTAATTCTAACCTCTGCTTTGTTGAGAGACTCCAACTGGCCTGAGGCCCAGAGCTATCTCTCAGCCTAGCTTGGGTCACAGAGTTGTTCCACATATAAATACAGGCAGCCAGGTAGCCTCTTTTGAGTCCCTTGGAGGAACAGAAGAATGAAAGGGAGGGTGGGGGAGGAACATCAATAGAACAAAAACGTAAATGAAATAAAATATCCTGCACACTGAACTTAAATGAAAACAATAGGAGGTTCATAAGCTTGGGATGTATTGCTGAAGGCAAAAAGCTAGTTGTCGGATCCACTTCTTGTCAAGGGGCGACAGGGGCAAAGGTTAGGTTGTAAAAGGAAGCAACAAACAAACCTGGAGGTTTTGCTCCCATTATGTTTCTCAAAGTTGCCTCCTGTATTTACCCCAGACCTAGCACTGCCGAAACGGGCCTCCGACAGACGTCCGGGGCCTGTCGGAGGCCCCAAAAGTGCTTTCTGGCGACCGGAAGAGAATTCCGGATCACCGAAAACCACTTCTGAAACCTTTGAGAGGCTTTGGGGGCCTGTTGGAGGCACCAAAAAGGCTTTCTGGCCCCAGAAGCCTATCAGAGGCCCATTGGGGGTAGCTCCAGGCCTCAGGTATAGGCCCCCCAGGCCCCACCCAGCACTGCATCTGCCTATAGTGGATTTTCACTTATCGTGAGTCAGGCTGGGTCCCTAACCCCACAATAGGCAGGGGGTTTACTATAATTTTGCTAACTGAGGTACCACTGTACATATAATGCACACACATGCTCATGCATGTACACACACACACACACACACACACACATACACACACACACACACAGATGCACACACTGTGTGTGTGTGTGTATATATAATATATAGCACAACCTGTATAACCCGGAGGTGATATCATCATCATCATCATCATCATCATCATCATCATCATCATCATCATCATCATCATCATCATCATCATCATCATC
>JAHTLZ010000204.1:9570849-9585199 GCA_023846285.1 Phrynocephalus versicolor | reverse complement strand
TTCAAGCCTCACGGATTGGGGCTTCCCACGTGGGGGTTATTCCCACACCGCTGTCCATCAGCCCGCCACCCATCGCCGTCCACCCCCCGTGCCCGTCGCCGTCCCCGGTCATTTGCCGCCCCCTGCTGCCCCACCCCCTGCTGCCACCCCACCCCCTGCTGCCACCGCTGCCGCCCCGCACCCCACCCCTCACCTAGAGCGCAAAAAATCCTACCACTGGCCCTGGCCCCCATCCAGTCCAGCACGGCATCCAGGCTCAAGGCTCAAGGGACGGAACAGCATCCACTGCAGAAGATGGAAATGAGATATAGAGCTGGGTGTCATCCGCATATCGGTGACACAAAGCTCCATACCCCCCTTTGACCTTTTCCAACGGTCTCATATAAATGTTGCTAGTTACCTGCAATTAATTCCTTTTTCCAATAACAAAGATCTAATTCTATCACACTGTAATTGTGTCTTAAGGAAGAGTCAATTCACTCACTTCATGATGCAGTGCAGCTTCTTAGGAGTTTTAATATTCCACTTATATGTTTGTTTTGTTTTAGCTGTTAATTTATTTTCATTTTTATGCCACCTTTCTCCTGGTAAAGACACTCCAAGTGGCTCACAGTGAAAACCAACCAGAATTTAAAGCCAAATAAATCAAACCGTTAAAAACAATGGAACAGAGTAATATTAAATAAACCCTCTTAAAAACAATTAAAGCATAACCATTTATATTTTAAAAAAAGACTTTTAAAAGGATGTACAAGCAGCAGCCATGGACCATCTAATTTGCCGCTTAATCAGAAGGTGGGGAAAAAACATTATGTGAGTCAAGTGCTGTGATTTGAATGTTGAAATGTTCATGAGATGGATGAAACTGTGTTTTATACCATAATGTACTGGCTTGTAGCTTTTTTTTTAAAGGCAATTAAATGCTATTTGAATTGCTTTATCAGAACTAGGCAATTACTTCCGAGGAATGGGTAAGTTAAAATGAAAGCCTGCATGGCATTTAACTACCTTTGTAGGAGAGGGGCTTGTGGAACTGTAGTTAATTATTGGATAAAAGCAGCCTTCTTCAGTTGCAGAAGGAGTGAAGTCTAGAAGAACGTTGAGCTAATTAAAGGTTTGGGACCAGCCAGAAGCCTAACAAGTATTTGTTCCTTGAATCCTGATGGAGACAGAAAGTTGCGGCAGAAAGTTCTCTTTGTTGTAGAGATGGATGACAAAGATGTACAATGACACAACATCGGCAGAAGAGAACTGGCACCCTTACCAAGCTGGAAGGGACTGGATGGAATACCTGTCGGACCGTATCTCCCCAGAGGTCAACTGAGGCCAGGCCCACTCAAATGTCGCAGGCGCGCTCACTCAGGGTGGCCACTCCTTGGGAGGCACGGAGGTCAGTTACGCGCAGTCGCGCCTTCTCCGTTGTGGTCCCCTCATTATGGAACCACCTTCCGAGTGAGCTGCGCCTTGCACAGTCCCTGCCCACCTTCAAAAAGGCTTTGAAAACCATGCTTTTTAGGGAGGCATATGGCGACCTTAATTTAATTTAAGTTATTTAATTCTGCTCTTTTTCTTTCTTTTTTCTTTCTTTCTTTCTTCTCCTGCCCCCTAATGTACCTTGCTTAGGGCTTTTCCTCTTTTTTTCTTTTTTCTTTTCGTATATTGATGTTTTTAACTTGTAAACTGCCCAGAGTTCCAGTTGGAAGATGGGCGATATAAAAATGAAACAATCAATCAAATAATAAATAAATAAATAAATAAGGAAGCACAGTGGAGAACCGAACTCCCAACCTCTACCTCTGCAGCTAGGTTGTAAACTACACACACACACACACACACACACACACACACCTGAGTTTGACAGAAGAGGTCAGTGCATAAGAACATAAGAAGAGCCATGCAGGATTGTCAAGAATATTCTTGTGAGTGAGTTTTTCAACTTGCAATTAGAGATATGGAGTCCAGCTGTGGACTGAAGCAAGCTCGGTAAACTGGCCTTGACAGGAAGGCGAGTGTCCAAGGACAGTAGAGCGTAGCTCAGAAGCGTGGATGAGAGAAGCACTATGACATGTGATGTAAAAGTAAAGAATTGATTGGAAAGAGATGCTATATATACCTTATGTATTGCAATATGTTCTTGCTGTTTAGCCAGGGCTGTTTAGCCAGTAAGCCTGATGTGTTGGCTGTGATCAGGAAGAGTAGCTGGATTATGTATGCTACTGGATGTAAGTCTGGAAACCAATGGAACCTGTATATATTTTGTAAATAGACTGCAATAGAAAACCAGCAACGGAGTTTGTCATATTTTGCCTCTAATCCTTGACATTGCTGCAACTCTGCTAATTGAGGTTAGCTCCTCATACATTCCTTAACAAGGATCAGGCCAAGGGCTCATCTAGTCCAGCTTCCTGTATCTCACAGTGGCCCCACCAGATGCATCTGGGAGCGCATGAGACTACGTAGATATCTGTCTCCTGATACCACTCCCCTGCATCTGGCCCTTGAAGTACCCCGGTTTTAAGCCTGGAGATTACACATCTCCATCATGGTTTGTAACCTGTGATGGGCTTTTCCTCCAGGAATCTGTCCAATCCCCTTTTGAAGGCATCCAGGCCAGATACCACATCCTGTGGCAGGGAATTCCACAGCAGCAATTGCTGAAGACAGATAAAGTCCTACAACGTCCCTTTGATACAGAAATGTTTCGAGATTCGAGAATGATATTTTAGGACAGCAGTATCTCCCAAAAGCCATATTTTGCATAAGGACCCAAGCTGGGAGAAAAAAAGCAGTTCGAGTAGAGAAATGATTAACTTCACTAAGGTTTCCTCCACCCCGTGAGCTAAATGGAATCCTCCGGGGGGGGGGGGTTACACATGCACTTGGATCCACCATAGGGTTCAGATTAAGGCAGATTAAGGCAGGTTATGGAACACCAGAGATATTCACTGTGGCATAGAGGAGAGAGTGACACACTAGACTCAGGAGACCTAGATTCAAATCTCTGCTCCAACATGGTACCTCCCTTGGGGTTGGGGGGTTGAAACTAGTAAAACCACCCCTTAAATCTCTCACTTAGTTTGAAATTTATTAGGGTCTCTGTAAATCAGTTTCAACTTGATGGCACACGGGTCTTCTTGTTGCATAAATCCTAAGGGCAACACAGGGCCTAGGAAATCGGGTGAACTTCCTGTGGCTATTGTGGCAGTAAACCTGAGATGAGGAAACGGGTTAGGGAAGCCTGCAGTGCTGCGTTTGAAGGGGTGGCCATGGCAGAAGGCAAAGGAGGGAAGTGGACTGTGAATGGTGAGAGGGCCGCAATGCTGAGGAAGTGAGGGGGAGTGGACTTCATCCAGGTAATGGACAACTGCACACAGAAGGCAGGCAAAGGGAGTATGCAGCACCTGCGAAACACCTGTGGGGGCGCTGCACTGAACTGGGCCAAACTGCAGAACGGCAGTTCGTGCCCATGGCTGTATTATATAATAAATCCATCTTGCAGAATCCTGGGATCTCTGGTTGGGTAAAGTATTTAGAACTTTCTGCTAGATAATGCGAATGCATTTCCTTGAACTGCCGCACTAAAGCTCTGTAGAAGAATTCTATGTATCTTGTGAAACTAAAAATTGCAGGCTGCTCCAGTTAAACGGGTACTTGCATTCAAGTAAGTGTGTTGCATATTTTAGTCTCTTTATGCATGATGGTTGCACCTCCACATTTCCTTCTGCCCTCCATTTCCCATGAAGAGCAGAACTCACCAAAGGGAAATAGCACCTAATTAAAAGAAAACATGGGATTTAAAAAAAAAATCAAAGGCTTAAGACTGAATAGCTAAGAAAAGGATATGATTACCTTATTTTCTTCTAGGAAGAGGAGGGGGTAGGTAGAGAAGAAAAGATTATCATAGAAAGGAGGTACTAGAAGTATAGAATAGCGGCCGCAGCAATTCAACAATCCCAGAGTTGACTTAGATGTTATCCAGTTCCCAAAGGCGTAGAGATATTTTCACATGGGATTCCAGGCAAATCTGTCTGTGTGTGTGTGTGTGTGTGTGTGTGTGTGAATGATTGCGTCTGGTGAAAAGAGCAAAACTGACATTTCTTTTGACAGGTTCTATCAGTCCATTTGTCCTGGGAGTGTTGTAACAGAGACAAAATTGAGCAGGTGGCAGTAATTGGCGTTACGTATGTTCCAGCATTTCCTATGATATGGATTACTCCGGAATTTCCCCCTCGCTCCCTCGAGGGAGGAAAATGTAGATTGTAGGTCTTTTTCGGACCCCTGTGATAAACCTTTCTGTAAGTCATTTCTCAGTCACAGCGATGCCGTTTTCTGTCTTTTCTTTTCTTTTCTTTTCTTTTCTTTTCTTTTCTTTTCTTTTCTTTTCTTTTCTTTCAAACAAACAAACAAACAAATCGTAATGAGAAAGAAGCCACAGAAATATTGTGGCTGCCTGCAGGCAGCAAAAATGGATAATGTCTTGAGTTTCCGGATGGAGAGGGGAAGAGCTGTCAATTTTCAGTTTTCTTACGTTTGGGTTTGTGATGGTTCTTCTACCCCAAATATGTGGGGAAATGCAAATTGTAGTTAGTTTCCCCCCAAAATAAATTCAGGCAAAGTTCTTTCCCATTTCCACTGGCTAAGACCTTCATGGAGAGGACACGGTTGGGGATTTCTGGGATCCGGAAGTGAACATACCTTTCCACACAACACCCCAATTGTGCACATCTGTAGTTCAAACGCTTGGTAGGAAGTCACGAGTCAGATGCCCAGCGACAAGCCCCTTTTAGCAACTCACAGCAGGGCCACAGTAGCCAAGCCATTCCGTATGTGAATGCATTCAACACGTCTTTTGTAAAACAGCAACAACTCTCGCTCGCGCGCGCTCTTTCTCTCCCCCCCCCCGCCACCTTGGAGTTCAAGACCATCCCTACCATTGGGCAGAGTGAGAAAAATGCCCCAGATGGTGGATGCTGGGGCATAAGCTGTAACATCTCCTCACGCCAACCTACCTGAACCCCTTGCCTTGCCTTTCTCCTTTAAAGCAGCTCTGGGTGTGCCATTCTAAATACAGTGGATCCTTGTATAACAAACAGCTTGTATAACATAAAATTTGTACAACATAAAAAATTCCGGAGATAGGGGAAGTTTGCTTAACATAATTGCCTATGGGTTGAATCTGTACAACATAAAAATGGGATTACTCCATTTTCAAGGCATTCCTATGGGAAATTTGTATAAAGGAAAAATTGCTTAACATAATTTCATTTGGAACGAATTAATTCCTTTATACAAGGTACCACTGTATTTCGTTAATTATCATATGCCTGTCCCACTTTTTTCTCATATAAGCCCAAGGAGACATGTACAGCACTATGCATACATGGAGTGTTCTCCGTGTCCTCATGGTAACCTTATGAGGTAGGCTCAGGCTAAGAGTGTGATTGGTTCGGTGATTTTCATGGCTGACTTGGGGTTTGAACCTGGTCCCCTATATCCTTGTTCAGTATTCCTGCCACTGAACCAAAGCAGCAGGCCACCTGTGGGGTGTTCTTCGCTCTCTAAGGATGCCACATGGGCATTCAGCCCACTGTCTGTGAAGATTCCCAGTCATCCAGGTGAGTTTATCTGGAAGCTGAGTCATGGCAAGTGGACTTCTTTTCCTTGAGAGATTGAAATGCTTTGCTGCTCATCCAATCAGTCTGATGAAGCTGTTTGGAAGAGCAGCAAAACGTTTCAGTCTCCCAAGAAAATAAGTCCCGTTGCCATGACTCAGCTTCCAGATTCATCCCGCTGTTTGTGCTGCTGAAGAGTTTTTGAATATGTACTAAAATTCTCTACACAGCAGAAGCACCAAAATCCACAGAGGACAATAGCTACATGTTCTCTTTCTCATTCACTGGCACTTAAAGCCTTGCTAACACACTATGAGACATTTGTAGGAGAAAGAATAAAAAATGCTTCTTAGCTTACAGGTGCTTGGAATCACATATTTGGGTATACTACTTTACTGCTCATATACTAGCAGCAACTGTTGAAACAGATCAAGAGGAAGAAACTGCTGCCACTAACTGATGAAAAGGAGGAATGGAACCCTCAGTAAAGAACCGTCTTTGAATTTTAAAACAATCACTTCAGCCTCCTCAAATCCCTCCCAACCACTTGAACTACAGGCTGTATGAGAAATAAATAAAACTCCAACAATTTGGTCCAATGTGGGGACAGGCTGGTGAATCAGTGATTTGGTGACATAATTGCTAGAGTGAACCAGGTCTTCCCAAGGCCTTCATCCTTCTGGGTCTCTCTCAGGAGCTATTCTTTCTTAGGTGTGGGTGGGAATCACTTCATTTTGTTTTGGTTCTAGTATGGGCGATCAGTGGGCCTGAACTGAAGAGAAGCTTTCTGCTTTAATTTCCCAATTGGTTCAATTTCTCCATATTATTAGTGGCTTAAAACAACAGCTTAACCACTTAGTGAATTTGGGAAATTGACAACTTCTTTCCTCCTCTGAGGAGCAGAGGGAGGAAACAATGTTTTTTTTTTAAAATCTAATACACTAAGGGCAGTGCTGATGCGCTATGTCTCTTAGAAGAGGAAAAAACTAAAAATTTCCCAGAACCCAGGAGTTAGGATGGGATAAGGATGGAGATTTATTTTCACTTTTTTTTCTTAAGGGAACACAGATCAAATAGGGGCACTTGAGATACCTATGCCATATGGATGCAAAGATACTAGATCTCCACCTGACCTTAAGTGATTCTATTTAGCCTGCACCAGACCACGACAAACAAGCCATGTAGCCAAGCCCTAAGTACGTTTGGTGCCCTTGGAGGAAGTGGAGGCTAAGATCCCATTACCAGAGGGCTGGAGTAGGATCCAACCTCTGGTCCAAAGTTCTCTACATAAAATATAACAGGAAGCCATCTTTGCCATTATTTCAAACAGCAAAATGTCTTGAGGTGACTAGCATGTGCATTAGAGCCTTGGCATAACATGAAAAGAGCTAAACCACCCTGCCAGTTTGTGGAGAGAGGGCAAAAGTTTGGCATTTCAACCCTGTTCGAATGCCAGGCACTAAAACAGATCCGCCATCGGAGGCGATGTGAAGCAGAATCAAACCATTTCCAGAAAGGATTAATTGAATGCCACGCCTGCCCTCCCCTCCAGCTGTGCAATGAACACCAGTGGCAAACCCGGCCATTTCCGCTGGGATTGGTAATTAGGTCTCCCTTGCTCCGAGGAGATTCATTTCTCCCCCCCCCCCCAACCGAACAATTAGGGCGCAAGAGCTGTATCCACGGACAAGCTGAGCTCACGGATGGATTTCAATTAGAGAAGCTGAGCTCTACTGACTTCGCCCATGTCGACGGAAAAGGAGGAGAAAGATAACAAAACAGGATTATTAAATTAATCTCGCCATCACGGAGGCATCACAAAAGATTCTCAGTTTGCTTTCCTCCCTGGGGTAGAGGAGAAGGCTGGAACGACGGTGCCGATCGATTCCCTCATTTTGTCATAAGAAAGTGCATTGACAAAAAGATTCAGGAGGTCCTGCTGCAGCTTCTCTCTCATGTGGCTCTTCCTCCATTTGGAGTTTTTAGCCCAGCTCATCCCAAAGCACAGGGTAAGTTCCAATATCAAAATAATATGTTCAAAATCACAGATGAGGAAGATGTGTTCATATTTCTCCTATTTTTCAGGGAGGCTCTTTCCTTCCATGTCCTCCATCCAGGGTGCTCTCAAAACCTGTCTGGAAAAGCGTATAAAGCACCTGGGCTGGTTTTCAGGAAGCATGGAGGGGAAGAGGAAGATGAAAGCTCTATTATGGTAGCAGTCAAGCATCAGACAGAGGTTGGTCTTAAACCAGGCATGTCCAAAGTCCAGTCCAGGGGTCAAATGCGGCCCATTTTCCAATTTCGAGCGGCCCACAGCCTCTTCTCCTCGCTGGCTCAGCCTGTCATGCATCTCCGCCAGCTGCCCCCTCCTTATGCCAGATGGAGATGTCAGCTTGCAGTTTTATGGTGTGCCTGCCCTCCCTGCCTCCATCCATCCGCCCAGCCACTTGCCCAGCCTACTCACCCCTGGCTCCATTGCTGCAGCATCCCCCCCCACCTCCTTGCATGTCCTAGAGGCTTGTCCAAAGTCCAGCCCGGCTGAATGGTCAGCTCCCACACATTTTCACCTCACCAAATCTGACCCTCCTTGCAAAACGTTTGGACACTCCATAGTGTCTGATCCAAACATACCCATGCTTGTAAGAGATCCAGCTGAACCACAGAAACTTGGGTCATCAACAGAGTGTCTGTTCTATGCATGACTATGTCCTGTCTGACTGCAGATAGGCACAAACCAGCAAACTATCTGTTTATCGTGGTTTGTGGTTGATTGAAGATCAAGGGGGGAAAGTATAGGGGCAGTCCTGGCTTCTAGTGGGAGGGAGTTACAGAGCCTGGGCGCAGCAGCCAAGAAGGCCCTTTCATGGGTTCCCACAAGACGTACCTGTGAGGGTGGCAGGATGGAGAGAAGGGCCTCTTCTGATTACCTTAACACCTTAGTTGGTTCATATTCTGAGATTTGGTCTTTGAGGTAGCTAGGGCCCAGGTCGTAGAGTGCTTTGTAGGTCAAGGTCAGCACCTTGAATTGTGCCTGATAGCTGATTGGCAGCCAGTGGAGCTGTTTTAATAGGGGCGTAATGTGATCTCTGTAGCCTACCCCAGTCAGCAGTCTGGCTGCTGCATTTTGGACCCATTGAAGTTTCCTGAGACTAGGGCATGTGTCACTGTGGCCAGAGCTGGTTTCTCAGTTAAAGCCTTAATTGTGCAAATGTGCTCCTGGCCACAGCTGTGACCTGTGCATCCAAGCTCAAGGATGAGTCCATGAGCAACCCCAAGCAGCATGCCTGATTTTTCAATTGGAGGGTGACCCCATCCAGTACAGGTTGCATCTCTATCCTTTGTTCTCCCTTTTGACTGACCAGGAGCACCTCTGTCTTATCTGGGTTTAGTTTCATTTTGTTCATCCTCATCCTGTGTGTGTGTGTGTGTGTGTGTGTGTGATTATAGTTGTGACCAACCCTTTGTGACTCCATGTCCATGGAGTTTTCTTGGCAGGAATATTGGAGTGGTTTGCCAGTTTCTGTTCCAGGCATCTACAGCACCTGGTATTCCCTGGTGGTCTCCCATCCAAGTACTAACCAGGGGCGACTCTTCTTAGCTTCCAAAATCAGGCAAGATCGCATGTATCCAGTTCATTACTGCAGCTAAACAGTCATTGAAAGCTGAGATAGTAGCTCCCTTAGAGTCCAGAGGTGATGAGAGGTAGAGCTGGGTATCATTGGCATACTGGTAGCACCTAACCCCAAAAGACCTGATAATCTCCTCCAGTGGTTTCATATAGGTGGTAAATAACACAGGAGACAAAACAAAGCCCTGGGGGATTCCACAGGTCAGCGGCCATGGTGTCGAACATGAACCACCTAACACCACTTTCTGCATTCTATCCTGCAGGAAGGACTGGAGCCATTTTAATGCAGTACCCACAATTCCCATTTCAGAGAGACAAATCAGGAGGATGCCATGGTCTATAGTGTCAAAAGGAGCTGAGAGATCTAACAAAATCAAAAGGGACACAGATCCCATATCCATTTCCCTGCGCAAGTCATCTACCAATGCATCCAGTGCCACCTCAGTCCCATAGCTGGGCCTGAAGCCAGATTGAAATGGATCCAGGTAGTTCATCTCATCCAGAAACACCTGAAGTTGCGAGGCCACACAACCCACTTGAAGACTTTCCCTAAAAATGGGATATTCAATACTGGTCGCTAATTGTTCAATATCATTGGGTCTAAGGAGGTCTTTTTAAACAGCGGTTGTACTATTGCCTCCTTTAAGCATGCCAGAATCCTGCCCTGTTATAAGGAGGCATTCACTTCAAAAGTTTATACATTCAGCTTGTTTTGGTTGTTGCTTTTGATGAACCCGATCTAAGCCAAACCAACGAACCAATGATTTTTGATGAATTTCTTGGTTTTTTGTTTTGTTTTGTTTTGTTCATGCCCATATTTAGTTCTGATCGAGCTCATAATGTTTAAACAGCCTACCTACAGCCTGTATCAGAGAAGACATAAACCTACTTTGGAAACCCTGAGTTTTTTTGCATGAGTTATTCGATGGTCTATATCAGGCATGTCCAAACTTCAGCCTTCCTAATGTTTTAGACCACAACTCCCAGAATTCCAAGCCTGTACTTCCAATGGCAAAGACTGTGGGAGTTGTGGTTCAAAACATCTGGAGGGCCGAAGTCTGGACATGCCTGGCCTATATTATTCATAAAAGGTAAAGGTCCCCCCTGAAAATTAAGTCCATTTGTTTCCAATTCTAGGGGCCAGTGCTTATCTCCATTTGTCCGTTGACATATTTCTGTAGCTGGCATAGCTAAATGCGCAAGTGTGCACAGAATGCCGTTACCTAACCGTCAAAGTGGTACATATTTATCTATTCACATTTTTACACTCCTGGACAAAACAGCCGGCCACCAGCAAAGCCTGGTAAAGAACCTGAGAGAGAAATTCCAAACTATGAATTCTAACAGCTGAGCCACCGGCATTTCATCCCCCTCCAGTCTGAACCTAGGAAGGCTTGGGAAGAAGCCTTTGAAAGGAGCTTTGACATCCTCTCCAGCTTAGGAGAAGAAAGGATGGACAGAAATCTGTTCTTCTTGCTTGGATTGGCAGCTGGATCTCTACTCCAGGCATGATAACATAGTCTTTCGAGACTGAAGGATGCCAATGATTTTTATACTCTATTCACATTTTATGCACCTAGCACTTCCTGATAGGTTGGCAGGAAGTGGTTCAAACAACAGGATCTCACCCCTCATGCAGATTTTATAGAATCATAGAGTTGGAAGAGACCTCAAGGGCCATCTAGTCCAACCTCCTGCCATGCAGGAACCCCCATCACAGTATTTCCGATAGATGGCCATCCAGCCTCTGCTTAAAATCCTCCAAAGAACGAGATGCCACCACCCTCCTTTGTGGCAGCATATTCCACTGCGGAACAGCTCTAACTGTCTGAACTGCTGACCTTTCCATTGTTGAACTGCTGACCTTTCCATTGACAACCCTAGAGGCTCAGTGGCTTAACCTGCACCAGTACTGTTGTATTCCCTCCCCCTTTTAGATCGGATCTGGGGCAAAGTTTGAGGCCATGTCTGATGTTTTTTTTTTTCCAGATCACTTCTCCTAACCTTCCTGTCAAGCAAAGTGGGAAAGAGGCAACATTCACACATATGTTTCAATGCATATTTCATGTGCTGACTGCAAGTAATGGCACGTTTCAATGGGTTCGGGCACAGGAAATGGTTAACCATTAGGAGCATCCAGCCTGCCTATGAAATTTGAAGTTTGGACAGGGATTTTGCAAAATACATAATAATCCACACGTCAGAATGATTCCATGACAAGGATCACCACTTTATCCTTCCTATTTGTTATTCTTATCCCTTGCTTTCATTGTGGCACATGCAGAATTTACCTCATCTTTGGTCGCAGTTTATCATGCCAATAGCTTAAAAGCAGGTGTGGGGGGGGAAATGAGGTAATTTGTGCATGTGTTGCTTGAAATGCAGGGCATGAGTAAAGTGGACAGAGGGATGCTCTTCTCCTTCTTACAAAATACCAGAACTAGGGGACATCCCTTCAAATTGAGGGCTGGGAGAGTAAGAACAGACAAAATATTTTTTTTTACCCAGCATGCTGTTAGTCTGTGGAACTCCCTGCCACAGGATGTGGTGACAGCATCTGGCCTGTATGCCTTCAAAAGGGGATTGGACAGATTTCTGGAGGAGAAGTTACAAACCATGAGGGAGGTGTATCATTTTTAAGCTTAAAACCAGGGCCAGATGCAGGGGAGTGGTATCAGGAGACAGATATCTAGTCTCCTGCGCTCCCAAATGCATCTGGTGGGGCCACTGTGAGATACAGGAAGCTGGACTAGGTGGGCTTTTGGGCTGATCCAGCATGGCTCTTTTTATGTTCTTATGTTCTTACAATCAAACATAAATCTCTTGCCCAATGTGTGTATTACTTTTCAATTTGAGCAGGAGTGGCTGTGAAACCAGGGGTTGGGAGTTTGATTCTCTACTGGGCCTCCTTGACAGGAGCTAGACTTAATGATCCACAGATCCTCTCCCAGCTGTGCAGTCCTAAAATGAGGAGGAGGATGAACTGACTTGTGGGAATTAAATGGGCTTCGTTCTCAAATGAATTGTGGGAAAATGCCTGTGAAGATTCCCAGTTATCCAGGTGAATTTATCTGGAAGTTGAGTCATGGCAACTGGATTTCTTTCTTTTTTGAGAGAGAGAGACTGAAATGTTTTGCTGCTCATCCAAAGAGTTTCGTCAGTCTGAGGGAAGCTAGTTGTGAGTCCTCCATTTTATAGTTCACTTTGACTTCATATCACCCTGGTCTGAAATAGGCACAGAAACATTTTGTGGGAAGATGTTTCTCCTGGGTAGGGTTAGTAAAGTTCCATTGAACATTCAGTGGGGGAAGTTCCAAACAAATCAGATGGTCATTTAGATATATCTGTAACTGAATCTGGGATTTGAGTCATAGCAAATGGACTTTTTTTTCTTTTAGGTTCGAAATATTTCACTTTCCATGCAGGTAGTGAAACTTTTTGATCCCCCAAGAAAAAGAAGTCCAGTTGCCAACACTCAATTCCCAGATAACCTTACTTGGATGATTGAGGATCTCCACAGACATCTGCAACCAATTACAGTAATACCTTGGTTTAAGAGTCACTTGGTTTAAGAGCGTTTTGCAAGACAAGCAAACATTTCTTCTAATTTTACCTTGATCAACAAGCAGTGTCTTGATAAACAAGCAGTGGAGCAGGTCACACAATCACAAGTGAGCCAATGGTGGCTGTCCCTTCGCCCCCCTGCTGGATTGTGGATAATTGTCTGGAATGTTCTGTCTCGGGCAGCCTCCAAAGCAGAAGGAGGAGAGAGGAATAGAGGTCTCCCTTGCACCAGCCAGGAATATTTTCAAAGGGGAGTGCAGGTTAGGGTTTTATTTTTCTTTATTTTTATATTTTATTGAATTTGTTTTCAGCATTCTTTCTTATCTTTTCAAACCATTTCTAGTCATTGGACATCTGGCAAATGTGTATAGGTTTACAAATTGCACTTCATTAATGTCACATTAAAAACACAGAGTAAAATCCTGTTGTTAGTCCCAAACAGAGCAGATTCTGCAGCCAGGTACCTTAACCATGGTGTGGACGTGGACTTCTAGCCAACTTCTTTTGTGAGTTTTGGCATTTTGTGTGTACAGTATGTAGTCCCAGAACAAATCATCTGAGTTTCCATTATTTCTTATGGGGACATTTGCTTTGATATAAGAGTGCTTTGGTTTACAAGCATGTTTCCAGAACGCATTATGCTGGTAACCAAGGTATTATTGTATGATGTAAAAAAAGAAGAAGAGCTGTTTATAGTTATGGCTAAAATGTCTCTCTTTGTTTAAGCTGGGTGCAAAAATCTCAACTGCCACCAAGGAACCTGAGTGAGAAATAATTTATTTATGTATTGGGAGTCAAAGTATTTGGAAGGAAAGAGTGCCATTGCTTTATCCTGTTGTTGTCATCCATTGAATTTCATCACAGATCTTCTCCATATTGTGAGGCTTCCTGCTGTTATCTTCTTGAGCTTCACCTTCAAATAGATAAATTCTCTTCCTCCTCGCTTTCTTTGCCGCTGCAGTGTAGCACCCAGAAGGCAAATGGAGACACAAAGGGAAAATCTGATTGCAGGGAAAAGGAAGGGAAGCACTCATCACTGCCCGGATTGGTTACCAGTGAATTAGGCCCACTCCTGCCCTACAGCAGAGCAAAACAAAAACAAAAACAAAAACAAAACAACAACAACAGGTAAAGCAAAGTGAGCTGCACATATGACACTTCCTAATGGTTAACTCTCTCTGTGGACAGTTTACCTTCAGTTGTGCAGGCTACACATTGCTACCCCCATCCCTCATCCCAGCAAGCTGGGTACTCAGTTTACCTGCCTTAGAAGAAGGACAGGTTGTCAACCTCAAGCAGGGTGGCAGGTTGTCAACCTACCCAAATCTTGGATTGAACTCAGGTCAGGTTGCAGAGCCAGAGGATGGCTGTTTAGATTCTCCACTGTACCTCCAATGTGAATAGAGATAATCCATGGGCCCTTGGGCTAGCTGCACAATTCCAGGATACCCAAAGAAGATGGTAAACCACTTTACTTACTTACTTACTTACTTACTTACTTACTTACTTACTTACTTACTTACTTACTTACTTACTTACTTACTTA
>JAHTLZ010000204.1:9547358-9558201 GCA_023846285.1 Phrynocephalus versicolor | reverse complement strand
TCTCTCTCACACACACACACACACACACACACACACACACACACACACACTCACTCTCTCCCTGAGCAACTGTGGGGAGAGGACTGTGCCACGGCCACCCCTACACACACACACAGACGGGGGGGCATCAGGGGCTCCCTGATCGCTCCACACACGGCCTGGCCCTGGGGCTGCACCCCAACCTTTCTGCCTGCCAAGGTCCCAGCCCTTCTTCCTCTCATCTTGCGGCGGCTTCGGCAAGGCCGAGGAGCTCGAGGCTGGCCTCGCAGGGAGCTGCCACCACCGCCGGAGTGCAGTGAGCACCCGAGCGGGCCAGCCTTCCTCCTCCTCCTCTTCCTCCCAACCAGGCCGAGCTCCGCCCGAGCGAGCGCCTGGCTCTGCCCCGGGCTAGGCCTGCTTCTCCACGTCACCTTCTTCCACCTCTCCCTGGCAGGCATAAAATTTGTTAATTTAAAATTTGTTAATTTAATAAAAGTTCATTTATTTCATCTACAATGCTGTCTTATTTCTTTTATAGTACAGCATGAATTATTGCTGTCTGGTTAGACAGTCAAATTTGTGTTAAATTGCTGTTTTCGGGGGTCTTTTTCATCGTCTGTAACGGATTAATCCACTTTCCCATTACTTTCTATGGGAAACGTTTGTTTGACTTAAGTCATGTTTGACTTAAGTCCAGACGTCCGGAACGGATTAATGACGTAAGTCAAGGTTCCACTGTATTTACTGTTTATTGAAGACAGGGAGGCTTGAAGATTTGATTTAATCTATTTTATGTTTAAGGCAACGCATACTAACTTCAGTCATTTTGGTATTTATTTATTTTCTCAATAAACATAATCATTATTTTTATATTATACATCTGTGTCTGTCCCAGTTCATGAGGCAACGATTTAAAAGGTGGCAGCATTGCCAAGTAGATCCTGTGAAGATTAATAATTTGGTTCTCTACACTTCACATTTTCATCACAATTACACGCTTGAGAGATGCCACCCAACTTTGCTCCCTGCGGTGGTAGCAAGGGTTGGTGGGTAAGTTCTTACCCACTCCCAAAAAGAAGGCACACGCTTTGGGGGGTAAATACCTTCCCACCACTGCTTGCTACAAGTCCGGTGGGGGATGAAAGACGGGGATGCCTTCAGCGTTCAGGCACGTCTTTCATCCCCCCTGCGCTTGTCCTTACCCACTCCTGAAAAGAAGGCACAAGCTTTTGGGGTGCCTTCTTTTTGGGATTGGGTAACGGCCTACCTGCGGCTGCTCACTACAAACCCGGGCGTGGGGTTGGAAGTGAGCGGTGGTGGCAGAAACGGAAGTTCAAACTTCCTGAGTGGCAGACCAAATGGTGCAGCCCTGGATCAGGTCTGCCACCCGGGAACGTTTGAACATCCTATTCTTTCTGCTGCCAAGGAAGTTCAGACCTTTCCTGGCAGCTTGAACTTGGGAAGATTTGAACTTCTCCGGCAGCAGACAGAGCAGGAAGTTCAAATCTTCCCGGACGGTGTACGGGGTGGTACAGCACCCAATCTGCCATTCTGCCCAGTAGGAATGAAGCTACTCCCTTACCAACCAGTGGCTTCATTTCCACTGGTTTTTAATGGAGTGCACCCAAAAGACATAAACCGGGACACACCATTGGAATTTTTCGTTAATAGAAACATCCCTATTCTGGGACATTCCATTTCGTTAACCAGTTTTTTCGTTAACAGAGGCATTCGTTATTTGAGGTATTACTTGCATTTATTATCTGCAAACATGGCCATGTCCAAATTGAGGAAGTCCATGGATATCTTCTCTTTTTTTAAATCAAGAGCACTGACTATTCATAAACCACTCCCTCTGTCTAGATATCCCTGGGACATTGTCAGTATGTTACATACATAATGGTTATACTGTCCAAATGATCACATTGGTTCCATAAACTAACCTTTAATTATCTCTTTATTGCTAGTGGGAAACAATGCCTCTAGTACTGACCGTGTGTTATCTGTGTGATGGATTTTATTTCAGTGTCGGTTGGGTTATTTTTTTAAAAAAAAAATCAATCCCTATTTATTAGACTTATTTCCTTTCATATGTTTGGGTTTGTAACAGAGCGGTTACAGCGCTTGTGCTGTAAAAGCCATAGCTGGGTTTTAAAAAATGTACACTCGTTTAAAATTCAGTGTTTCCATTTGTGCTGTGAAGTGATTCCTCCCCTTCCCCCAGTCAAAAATACATAAATCTTCCCTCACCACTCACCTAACATTGCTTTTGGAGCCCTTGTCAAATAAATAGATTAATGTTCTTGATAGCTCAAATCAAGGAGCTGAACAAACATCCCCTCATCTCATGCTTTCAGGGGGACTGCCTCTGATTGGCTAATGAAATCTACTGCTTCTGTCCCTATGGTAACAGGGGGGAGGGAGAGGAGGGGAGAGGTTTGTACCAGGCAGATGCTTTTATGGAGAACAACTCAGAGACAGGCTGTTACAGCTCAACAAGTCTAATTCACTGGCAGCATTAAAAAATCAAGCAACTCCAACAACATGCCCAATATCTATGTACTTACCAAGATTCAGGATTTAGATGATGATGATGATGATGATAATGATGATAATTGATACAGTCATACCTTGTATAAAGGAATTAATTTGTTCCAAATGAAATTAAGCAATTTTTCCTTTATACAAATTCCCATAGGAATGCATTGAAAATGGAGTAATCCCATTTTTATATTGTACAGATTTTCCCCATAGGCAATTATGTTAAGCAAATTTCCCCTATCTCTGGATTTTTTTATGTTGTACAAATTTTATGTTATACAAGGTGTTTGTTATACAAGGATCCACTGTATTGCTATACCAGGTGATAGCAGAGTTCCCGAGAAACAACTTGAAAATATTACCTGATATCAAGATCTGAAAATTGAACTTCAGAGACTCGAGCATAAACTGGTACAGGTGGTCCCAGTGGTAATCGGCACCCTGGGTGCAATGCCTAAAGAGCTAAGCAAGTATTTAACTGGAGTTGACAAAGTCACCATCAGTCAGATGCAGAAAGCCACCTTACTGGGATCTGCTCACATAATTCGCTGATGCATCACGTAGTCCTAAACACTTGGGAAGCGTTCGACTAGTGATTGGTAATACAAAATCCAGCAAAGTTATCTTACCTGCTGTGTGGTGATGATGATGATGATGATGATGATGATGATGATGATGATGATGATGATGATGATGATGATATTGTCTCAGAAGCAAAGCTTGCTGTGCTAGGAGCTTGCTATGCTAGGAGACAAGGTTTTCTACATATGACTTAAACATTTCCTGCCTGCACAGAAGTCGGGACAAACCTGTCGGTTTTTCATTCCTGCTTTGAATTGAAACCCCCCTCTACATGGGGTTGCCCTTGACCCTGGTCCGGAGGTTACAGCGGGTGCAGAATGCGGCGGCCAGACTGGTGGTGCGTGCTCGTAGATTCGAGCACATCACCCCAGTCCTGGCTCGCTTGCACTGGCTACCCATTGTCCTCTGGATTAGGTTCAAGGTCCTGGTTTTGACTTTCAAAGCCCTCCATGGCCTGGGACCAGAGTATTTGGCGGAGCGTATCTTTCAGAGATCGACCGGTGCCAGACCCATGAGACTAGCACAGGTGTGCTCACTGAGGGTGGCCACACCCAGAGAGGAGCGGAAATCGTGTACGTGTGACCGCGCCTTCTCTGTGGTGGGCCCCATACTATGGAACCATCTCCCCAGTGAGCTGCACCTAGCAGAGTCCCTGCCCGCCTTTTAAAAAGCCCTGAAGACCCACCTTTTCAGGGAGGTGTTTGGTGACCTTTCTATTTAATTTCCTTTTTTTTTTTTTTTTGCCCCTGCCATCCCTGCTTGGATTTTGCCTCTTTTGTTGTTCTCTGTTACTGTCTTTGTTTGTCCTATTGGTTTTATTGTAAGCCGCCCAGAGTTCCCTTTGGGAAGATGGGCGGGATATAAGCCAAACAAACAAACAAACAAACAAACAGAAATTCGGTTTGGGTGTCAAACAGATTTACTAAACACACAAGAAACGGGAGCATGCCAGTCCCACTACCTCTTCTTGGAGAGGTTCCCTTGGCGTTTATATGCAAAGAGTACGTTTGTGAAGCAGAGACAGTTTTCTCCCTGGAGAAGATGGTGGTCCCTTTGCTGGTTGAACACCTAACATTTCTGCTCCTCTTGTATTTATCCTAGTGTTCCAGAAGGTTTGAAGAAGACCAGAGGAAAGCAATACCCCATACATTGTAGTACTGCACCCAAATCTTGTGTTTCATAGTTCATACAGGGCAGGCAAGAGGGTGCTAATTATGTTGCTACTGTTGTATCAACTTATATAGTGCTAGGGCACTTTCTAGGCAGTTTACCAAATAATTTGTCTCCTGGCAAGCTGGGTACTCATTTTATCAACCTCAGAAAGATGGATGGCTGTGTCAACCTTGAGCCAGCTTCCTGAGCCTGTTGAGATCAAACTCAGGTTGTAAGAAGAGACTTAACTTGCAATACTGTCCTTCCTTCCTTCCTTCCTTCCTTCCTTCCTTCCTTCCTTCCTTCCTTCCAATCTTCCAGAGAAGACAGGTGGTTTGAGAGAGGGAGAAGGGAGGCCATTAATATGTGTATAGAAAATCCATCGTTCAACTGTGGGTGGTGGGGGGGGAGAGAGACAGGCATCTAAGTCTCCTATTTATTCTGCCGCCTTTTCATCTATCCCCAGAAAAATCAGTAGTGTGATTGATTTGATTGACTACAATTATATTAAAAGTAAGCCACAGATTTAAAAAATTAAAAGCCATTTTAAAACACAATAGGAGGGGAAACTACAATTTGTACCACTTAGAATATTTTCAATGCACCCTGAGTACCTTTTGTAGTCCCTGGACCAATCCTGCTGCCTATCCCATCTCTGAAATCCCCCCCCATGTCCGAATAAATCAGTAAAGATTCTGCTCTTTAAAGCATCCCGTATTGGCCATTTTGCCATCAACCACGCTGCATCCCCCCCATGGCTCTTGCTTTACCCTTCCCACTACCCAGAAGGGTTTTAGAAAAGCAAGAGTAGACTTTAAACCATGGCCAATTTCTAGCCCTTTTATCTGAAGCCATGAAGATGCCTGCTGCCCTGTGGATGAGGCTTAAATGCCCCACTTCACAGGCATTACCTCAAGTCAGGGAGAACAGATTTGGGGCAGGGGAAATTGGCTAGAAAATCTCTGGGAATGGGATGCTCCTAATGTTGTAACCCTGCAGATAAGTGATTTTAGGATTAAGAATCTCAGTTTGTTCAAATGAACCCCTGCCTTCCTCCAGGAACTACTGTCTTACTCGGAGACGAGCGGTGATGGTCCCTTCAGTTAGCTCCAATTCCTCTGCCATGTCCCTGTTGCTGTTTCTTCAAAGAGTTCACGATTGATCAATGAATCAATGAATCAATGAATCAATGAATCAATCAACCAACCAACCAACCAACCAACCAACCAACCAACCAACCAACCAACCAACCAACCAACCAACCAATCAATCAATCAATCAATCAATCAATCAATCAATCAATCAATCAATCAATCAATCAATCAATCAATCAATCATATATTTAGCCTGCTTTTCTACTTAAAAGGACCCAAGGTGGCTTATGTTATTAACAGGACAATATATAAAAGTGTGGTGGCTCAGAGGAGTAAGGCTCTGAAAACTGTCGGCTGCAAAGTTGGCAGCTTGGCAGTTCAAATTCCGGGTGCCACACAGCAGAGCGAGCTCCCACTGTTAACCCCAGCTCCTGCCACCCTAGCAGTTTGAAAGCAAGTGAAATGCAAGTACTAGGTACCACCGTAAAAAGTGAGAAGGTAAAACGGTGTTTCTGTGCAGCCATACTGGCCACAAAGCCATAGACTTGCACAACACTGGCTCTCTGGCTTGAATATGGAAATGAGCACACACACCCCTAGAATCGGCCATGAGTAGCATGCATGTGTGGGGGTAACCTTTACCTTTACCTATATAAAAGCTAAAGACATAAGTACAAATATATTGAAAGAACTAAAACAAGTGTCAAATTAAATGTCACATCCCTATATCTAACAGGAAGCTTTTCCTACGTAAGCAGTTCTCTTGCATAATTTAGAATTGATCTTCTAGGTCTCAGTTTACCATGGGGTCTATTGAGCTGCAAATATTTTTTGGGAAGAACTGAAATCCAAATGCAGACTCTGGAAGGATTTCTTAATGTAGCTTTAAACAACACTGTGATCTTACCCAGGCTTCTACTCTTTGATTGGCTGCTCTTGAGCATAGCACTAGACTGATAGACTTAAAGGAACTGTGTCATTTTAACACTAGACTAAATTTTGAAGTGTGGCACCAATATATCAAAAAGAAATATGGCCATACTTTAATCTGGAATGACTTTGAGTGGAGTAAGCGAGGGACAGTGGGAGAAGAATCAAAGATAGCAAGGAAGAGGGTAAAGAAATCAGTGAAGGAATAGAACAGGAAGGAAAGCCAGGGGCACCAGAAGAATATATTGTTGTTTACACCCTTTATGTGCACATGAACACTGGAATAAAACCTTCAGATGTACAGAAAGGTATCATTCAGACATTTTGAAGAAGTAGTAAAGAGAAAAGCCATACTTTAAACCATGCACGTGGATGAGCACTCTGAAATCTCCAAAGAAAATATAATCAAGGAAAGTTTACCTTCATCAGTAGCTCAAAAGGCCATTTTAAAAAGTTAACATTCATGAGTTTCCCTACCAGCATTTCAATTGCCTGAACGTTTTCCTGGAGGAAAAGTCCATCACAGGTTACAAACCATGATGGAGATTAGAGATGGGCACGAAACGAACATTTTTTGTTTCCGTTATTCGTTATTCATTTTGTTATGTAACAAAAGAAATAACAAAAATTGTGATAAAATGGAACGAAACGAACAGAACCACGAAAGCTGGGTTTGTTACGTTTTGTTTTCATTAATGACGACGCACAATGAAGTGAGCTGTTTTAAATGTTAAAAAATGCCCTGGGCATCCATAAAAACCAGCGACAATTATTTATTCTGCCTGATTACCTACCAGGGGGGTTGGGGTCCTTAAAACGTGCATTTATGTCTTTTCTCAGATCACTGTATTTGTTTCCTTTAAGGGGAGTTAGGGGACATTGACTCAAAATGGCTCTCAGATGCCTAATATTGATTTCTTGGGTATTAAAACACCCTGGACATCCATAAAAATGCAGCGATAATGCGATAATTATTTGAAATTATTACCTACCAGGGGGTTGGGGCGCTTAAAACGTTTGTTTTTGTCTTCTCCCATCGCGATGTATTTTTCTATTCCCTTTGAGGATGACAAAATGGATGCCGCCACCACAAAATGGAGGTAAGCCATGTGATGGGATCATGTTCAACCAATAGCATGCCCAGGTTGCAGACTGGGCAGGTCTGGCTGCCACAGAGGGCATAAAAAGCTCTGACAGCCCCTGTCCTCCTTGCAGTCTCCGGTGGGAGTTAGGGTGGGATTGCTGTCTCTGCGACTCTAGCTTCATTCCTGCAGCCTCCCTATGTGTGTGCATGCGTGCGTACCTCTCAGTGAGTACCCTCCCCTGTCCCGCAGGGCAGTCACTCTGAGGCTGCCTTGCACCCTGGGCAATGCCCGCCGCTGCCTTTGCAGCCTCCCTGCGTACCTAGTCTATACTGTGTCTCTGCCAGCATCAACTATTTTTAGTGTTTTCCCTCTGGTCTGGGGTGTTGGGGGACGCCCACGCATGGAAATGATTTAAAAATCGCACAAAAAGCAGGTAGAAACGAAAAACGAAAAAAGAAAAAACAAAAATGAAATTTTTCCAAAAATTTGCGAAAAACAGAAATTAACCAAAACGGACCTCTCAATGAAAAATGAAAAACCGAAACGCCATTTTTTTGATTCGTGCCCATCTCTAATGGAGATGTGTAATCTCCAGGCTTAAAACCAGGGTACTTCAAGGGCCAGTTGCAGGGGAGTGGTAACAGGAGACAGATTAGTCTCATGCGCTCCCAGAGGCATTTGGTGGGGGCAGTGTGAGATACAGGAAGCTGGACTAGATGGGCCTTTGGCCTGATCCAGCATGGCTCTTCTTATGCTCTTATATATGTTCTTATGACCTTACCCTGATGGTGCCAGCATATATTGTTATTAAAAGAAACATGTTAACAAACTTCCTTGGGTTTCTCATGCAGCCATGGGTGTCCAAGATTATCCTTGACTCTAAAAGAGTGAAGCAATCTTTGCCTGAAATTGAGATCATTCTATTCAAAGCTAAAGGCAGGCTTGGTTTGGAGGTATTGAAAACTGCTGAACTCAAAGAGGCCGAGTGAAAAACAGTCCCTTCAATTCTGCAAGGTTGATACATTTCCTGTTGGTTTTAACCCAAAGTGTCCCAAGGTGCTTACTCCACCTCCAGTATGTGTTCAGCACTTTGGCGAGTTCTCTTCAAGACCACATTGATACTATTGGCAGATCCCCATCAACCCATGAAATCAGAGTCAGCTGCGTCAAAGGCAGAATAAACCTCCCAGCTCTCCTAAGGTAACCATGGACCATTGCTGTTTTGAATTCTGAAACAAAACCGGGAATAACGGGGACTTAATTTGTTCATCTAGGCTCCTTGCCTCAGCCATTCATCAAATCACCTGTGGACTCCTGCATCCACAGAGAGGTATACCCACATGCACTCAAGAGTACAAAGTCAATGTATTCAACATTTATTATTCACGTCTGGTTATGACACAAACGCTGCATGTGCCGGAAACCCCGCCACCCCCATTTTGCCGAACATACAGTAATTTAATCACAGCTCTGAGCAATTTATCTGCAACAAGGACGGCTTCTGTTTCCCCATAATGAGCTGATTATATCTCGTCAGAGGAGCCTTAAACCCATCAGATTTCAAATGAATTATGCCAAACATATTATTTTCATAGCAGCTGGAGATGACGAACAAGTGAAACAGAGCTCTCTATTGTCGTATTTCATTGAGAATGATAACATACAGTAGTCTGCTAAAAGGAGAGCAGATGACACCAATTCACACAGGTCACCCATTTCATAAATATGATCTTGGTCATTTACACAAAGATTGGCCCAGGACTGACACAGAGGGAATGAGGAGTGGGGAGCGGAAGATACAAGCTAAGCCTCATTAAGAATAATTCCCTTGTTTTTTCTCGGGTTCTCACACAGTTTCTCTTCCAACAGAGTGCAAAGGAAGTGAGAAATCTGTTTGAGAACTGCATAACATCAGCTTACGCAGGTGAGAAGCGACACAGGGTTGAATGTTTCTGCATGAAAAAGAATTCTTTTCATGTAGAAATTGATCATCACAAGGTGGGAGGAAGGTACAGAGAAAACTTTCTCCCTGGTGTGCCTCCTTTGTTTATATATGGATTTTTAAGTTAATTTTTCATGTGGAAGACCATCTAAGCTGGTGAAGACTTGCCGGCAGTCAGAATCAGTAAAGGCTGTTCCCTTGGCGTTCTGTGAGCCAGGGGCTCCGGACTGGTTTTCTGTCTGAACTTTATCCAAGGTACTGGATCTAATTCCGTAAGTGGCTTAGCTAGCTACTTTAACATTTCGGGAAAACCCTAAAAGAGATTCACTGCTCTTCTGACATTGGGGCCATCACTGCCACTAGTACAGGCACAGAAACATGTTTTCAAAACAATGTTCACTGTCCCCATCACTTGCTGTTTTGTGCAAACAAAACAAAATACATAACCCTCTCTCCTGAGATGTTGAAATGACATTATTAAACAGCCAGGAACCTGAGACTGGGTCTAGAGATTCACCTCATTGCTTTAGTCGACCAATCTGCTTCAGTCTCATTGATTTCAAAATGTCTCCTCTAAAGACAATTCAGCCTGGATTCACCTCATACCAGTACTACTTTTCTACTTCCAAGTGTAAATATAATTTTTGAATGAAATAAGGACACTAGCAATGTACACCTTGCTGCTCAGACCATCAGTATAAACAGGAAATCTTAGTTTATGGAGTAACCATATGCATTACATTATATAAAAAACTTAACAACCCTTCGATGTAAAGTGAAAAGGTATGGTTGTAAGAACAGATGGGGAAAACACCTGGCTAATTCCTCATTCTCTGAGTTGGGCTACTTTGGCATGGCAAGGTAACTTCAGCCAGGACAGAAATGAAGAATTCCCCAAGCCGCCTCCTAAAGTTACAGATACCTTCAATCTCCTTCCATCTTGAGAAGAAACATGTGCACACAGAGATGGACTAGCTGATTGCTAGGAATCATAGGATCATAGAGTTGGAAGAGACCTCGAGGGCCATCCAGTCCGACTCCCTGCCATGCAGGAACCCCCATCACAGGACTCCTGACAGAGGCAGCCTCTGCTTAAAAACCTCCAAAGAAGAAGACTCTACCACCCTCTGTGGCAGCATATTCCATGCCGGAAGGATGCCTGAAACCCATCTAGAGCTTCAATTTCTTACCTAAACCATCCTTTTCATTCTAATGTTCAGTCATTCACCAAGGGTGCAATTTTGCATGAAAACCAATGAACGGGCAATCCACAGTTTCTGCAACCCACTCACTATGCATGAAAAACCTGCTCATTTTGACAAGCAAGGGGGAAACCTTTCACACCAAAAAATTACTTTGGCTCTGTTTTTGTTTGTTTTTTGCCAATGTGAGGTCTGTGTTGACATAGTCAGTGAATGTTTCATGATGGCAAAGAAATTAAAATATCAATTCCCAGTCTTTCGCATAAGGATAAGATGATCTGGAAGTTGAGTCATGGCTACTGGACTTCTTTTTTGAGAGATAGAAACGTTGAGCTG
>JAHTLZ010000204.1:9530945-9544858 GCA_023846285.1 Phrynocephalus versicolor | reverse complement strand
GGGGGGGAGTGGAGGAGCGGGCTGTAAATTTTTATTTTCCACCATGACTCTACATTTCCCCCCTTTTTGGGTTTCGGGGTGTCCGGGAGGATCACCCCTCAAGTGGATCTGCTCCATATGTCTTCCCTAGGATCCAGTCACCTGCTCACCTTTGAGGAGGGGGGGTGTTCTCAGAGCTTGTACGTGCTTAGTTAGAAGGGTCTGAGGGGTGCCTTTATGCGTTCAATGGGATTGGAGGGGAATCTTCCAATAGGACATGGTTGCCCATTAGGAGCTGCACATGGCCAGTTTGTTCCTAAGAAGTATTATTATCTGAGGCAAGGCATGGGGGAGCAAGTCCACCCAGCTGTTATCAGTTTCCTGAGCCAATTGGAAGTGAGACTTTAACATCTGAGTGACATCTTCCCCTGGGTAATGGCTGCCAGGGTGCATGCAGGGACCATTTTATATGTCTAAATATTGTGCAATCTCTGGATGGTTTCTGCCACAAAATGCGCCCAATTTTCTGAATTTGAATAGAGGGGAATAGCCAATTTAGGGGAGTTCCTCCTTCGATTTGGCTGTTTTTTCCCACACTGAATCTCATTGTTGCAATGCTTTGCATGCCAAAAGCACACTTATTTGAGTTAATATTCCCCATGGGGAGCAGGGGGGCAGGGTTAAGACAGTATGTGTTTAGCGTTGGACTCCCAGTGGCCTCTCTTTTGCTCCAATACTGTATTAACAGCATGGGAGGCATAAAGAGTTAGTGATGCCCCCAAAGTCAGCTTACTTGCTTCTCGACTTGGTCTGCAGCTGCCGTTGCTACCTAGGGCACGCTGTCCAGCCCCTGGCATTCTGGTCCAGTTGGCTGGCAAGATAGGCTGCTGGGATACCTCAAGCCAGAGCTTCGTTAAGCTTGATCTTTTAGGTTCTGGAATGCCTTCCGCATCTCTTTACTAGACTCAACCCTTTCACGCCTCTGTTTTAGTCCCACAAAATAGAGGTGTAACCAATTGTGCAAAATCAGAGATCTAACGTGGCAGCCATTCCCAAGAAGGCCCTCCATTTCCTTCTAGGTTGAAATAAGCCGAGGTATAAGACCTCAATCTGCATGCTGTATGTATTGCTTTGGAAACTTTGCCAATAGGTTAAAATCAAATAACAGTTCCCATTGTAATTTCTATAGAGGCAGAGAATTCCCTGGATAACTCTCCAGTTGGGAACTGATTTCTGTGGTTCTATTCTGAATTGAAGAAACAAAAACACTTTAGTACATGGGCACCCAGTTCAGTAGTGTTATGGGACTCAGTCAGCCATTTCAGGAACGAAACAATGTTAAGTTTTTTGAACCTAATTCAAATTCCAGATAGACCAGTCCTGCAGCTGGAGGCTCTACATTTCCTGGAGTGAAAGGCTTACTATTCAGCAGTAGCTCCCTAGGAGTGCGTAAGAGGAGGGCTTTAGAGAGAGCAGGAGAGTGCGTGAGGGAGAGAGATAGAGATAGAGATAGAGATAGAGATAGAGACCCCACACTCACCGAGGGCTCAGGGTTTAGCAAGCGTTGCGAGCAGTCTCTGGAGTTCTTGGCAGACTGGGCGGGCAGGCGGCTGGCAGCATTGGCGAATTGAGAGTCCAGGGCTAGTAGTGAAGGTGGGTAGTCCCAAAATAAGTCCAAGCAAAGCGGGGGCAGATGGGGGGCAGGTCCAGTCAATTTAAATCTGGGTGAAGCTTGAACAGAGTCCAGGGAAAGGTCCAGAGAAAGTCCAAGAAGGGTCTAGGGAAGGTCCAATGGGATGAGGTTTACTCCTTCCTCTCTGCCAGGCGATCTTAAGACGGGGGGGCTCAGGCTGTTGGCACGCCCCCCTTCCTCCGGTGTGGGGGCTGTGTTGACCCCAGAAAATGGATCCAGGATTTGTCTTCCACCCTCATGGTCAAGCAGCTGGGCGGTGGCCCCTCCCTCACCACCAGACTGGGAGGTCTCCTCGAAGAGGGGCAGTCGTAACACCTGCAGAGAGAGAGGGGGGGGAGAGAGAGAGACAGAGAGAGAGACACACACAGAGAGAGAGAGGGAGGGAGAGAGAGAAAGAGAGAAAGGGAGAGAGACCCCGTCCGGACTCCCTGGAATAGGACGGCAGGGGCTGGTTCCCTGGGTCAGGCCTTTGGGCTAGGGCAGAAAAGGGTGACCATCCAGGGGGCTGAGTGGGGGCAGTTCTAGGCAGGCGGTGGGGGTGGCTTAGATGAGCAGCAATGGGCAGGGTTTTTGCGTTCGGGATCCGGTCTTCTTGGCAGATTTTGAGCCAACTGTTGTTTAAAGTGTTGAACCTCTCAACTTTTCGGAGGCTGGTGGCCATCATTGAATAAATTCACAAGGAAACCCCAAAAGATTCCACTTAGCCCCGGCCCTGGGCATTTCTGTGAATTCAGCTTGCTATGCCTCCCCTGGGTAACAGGCCTGCCCAAGAGACCCCTGGGGTATAGGCTTTAATTCCCCACGGGTTGTTCTGTAGGCAGATGAGGCAAGAAGCAACTGTGCCTTCGCAAACCAATTGCAGCTCAGGGTGAAAGCATTTGTCTCAGCCAATTGTAGAAAGTTTTCCCTGAGGAATATGAGCCCCCGTGGAACCATTTAGCTAAATGGGGGCAGCATTGCTGAAGATAATTGTCCAGACCCATTGATTATCCATCAGCCATTCCCCCACCAGACTGTAGGGAACCTGGAAAGTTCTTTGTTCAGGCGGCAGGGGTAAGGAGGCTCCTATTCTCCTAAGGGATAGGAACGGGGGGGGGGGGGATAGGCTCTGCCAGGCATATCTCAGGCTCCCCCCTTTTCGGATATGATAGTGTGCTTGGCACATGCGTCAGTGAAAGAGGTCGCCTGATGACGGCCTATGAGTACTAAGGGAGTTAAAAAGGAGGGGGGAAGTCACAAGAAGGAGGGGGTTTGAACTGGATACCCCACCTCATGGCAAGGACCTAGATATTAGGGAGGGGTTCCAGAAAGCAGGGAAAAGAGGGACCGGATGGGCAGCTGGGAAGGAGGACCCACAAACCACACCATGTAAGCAGGGGTTCATTCCGGCAGCGGCCAAAACAAAAGGGGAACAAGGAACCAGGCTCGGCAGTTGCCATGAGATCCCCAGGCTACTCGGATTAGGCCATTTTTAGTGGGTTTGGAAAGGGGGGGTAGCCTTCCCCCCTTTTCCTATTTGAAGCTAGAATGTCCCCACCCCGTGGGGAACCCTTAATCATAAAAAGGGGGGGTAGACGGGGGAAAAACATGCCTTTTCTGGAAATGGAGAACGCAGAAATATTAGGGGCACTTTTTCAGGGCCATGCCAGGCTAGGATTAATCTAGCCATCTTTAAAAATTGAGGAAGCTAAAGGGTGGTCTTCCCCAGAGCCAGCCCACTCATTTAGGGGGGGGGGACTTGCCTCTTTGTGCAATAGGCTTTCTCCCTCAAGCTGGTGGTGGGAAGAAAAACATTAAGACACTAAACACTAAATACACACATCTAGCAACCAGAACACAACAAGGGAAAATGCTTAGGATTCCAGCCTGGAATTACTGCAGGCTGGAAAAAGGGGGGGCACCCATACCACCCATGTGCAGCTTAAGACCATTCAGCACATGGAGGGAGTGAAGGGGCATCTTGCATGGGCACATATACACACATATACACACACCATTCCTGCTGCTCAGAGAGAGAGAGCGCACTCTGCAGAAGCTCAGAGGCACCATCACTCTCTGACCCTGAGGAGGAAAACAAGGAGGGAAGAGAGGGAAGAGGAGGAGGGCGCATCCACATGGCCCTGCATGCTCCCATGAGCTCTCTACACATACACACACAGCTATTGGAAAGGGGGAGTGCAGCAGCCAAGGCAAGAGGAGCCAGAAATCGCAGGCACACGTTGGCACACACACACAAGGGTTGCAAAACCACACACCCCAGACTCACAACAGAGAAGACAACACATTCATTCAATGCTCCCAGAAGAGGGAAACAGATAAAGTGCCCCCCTCTTGGGGTACAAGACACAACACTGTGCCAAGAACAAAAACACAGTCCCTGCATAGATGGTGATCTCCACAAGGACAGTCCACTTGGGAACCTTGCTCTCCCAGTGGGAATGCGGGCATGAGCATAGCGTTTTCCACCTGATGCCATCCCACTAAAAGTAATGGCTTACTCTCTTTTCAAGCCCCAAACAAGGGCTCCTTTGTTTTACATTATTGTTACATGTGGTGGAGGGGTGTCAGTCCTGTTCCCCCTCTGTGGCAGCCATCAATGCACGGGGAGGGGGAGGGGGAGGACCTACCCTCACTTCGCAGGGATACCGGTCCCCCTGTGCGAGGGGGACAGTCCCCTCCTCCCTGCCCCGGCCATGGCCGCGTGGCGGGAGGGGGTTCCGGGGTTCCAGTTGGCGGGGTGGGTAGGGGTTGCGCCAGTCCCGGTTTGGGGGGCGTGGAGGGACTGGATCAAAGATGTGGTGTTCCCTCCTATACTGGTCCCGCTGGGGACACTCTCGGACCCAATGATCTGGGGCCCCACAAGAAAGACAATGGCCGCGATCCCTGTAGGGAGCCCTCGGCAGTGGCCCCGAAGGGGGGCTCGGCTGCCAATACGGCTGCATTGCGGCGGCTAACAATGTGGCTTTCTTTTTCATCTTTTGTTCCATCTTAGCTTCCTCTATGTCAGGCCTCTGGTAATAAACCTGAAAAGCGGTTTGGATTAGGGTTTCCAGCGGCTGAGCAGCAGGGGCAGGAAGCTTTTGCAGTTTTCTACGAATATCAGGGGCAGCCTGGGCTATGAAAGTTGTTCGAATTGCAGCCAGATTTCCCGGGTCCTCGGGGTCCACATCCGTGTGCCGGCGGAAGGCATCTTTCAGCCGAGTTAAGAATTCCGCCGGGGTTTCATCTGGGGTTTGGATGGTGTTATACACCTTTTGATAGTTCACCACCCGGGGGACCCCCTTCTTTAAACCTTCCCGGACAGCCTGGCGTGCCCCCTCTATTACGGCCCGGCCGAACTCGGTATTGGGGTCATTTGCTTCTGCTGGGGGGTTCAGACAAAGGGTCTCCTCTGCGCTAGGGGGAAGAGGGGGGTCGGGGCCATTATCTCCACCATCCCCTCTGGGTAAGCCCTGAATGTAGGTTCGCCGCCAATCAGTATAAGCCTCATAGGCCTTATTCATTACTTGCCGGCGCTCTTCCTCATTCAGAAGGGCTGATAGTAAAGAGAAAAGATCAGGAATGTCGGGGCGATGAGTGGAAATGACCCGATTTACCAGGTCCACATATCTCTGGGGGCATTCTCGGTAAGGAGGTAGCCCCTGTTTCCAATTGTATAAATCGGAAGTGCTGAATGGGGTGTGTACAAAGACCAAACCCCGTGGGCCTGGGACCTGCCTGAGCGGAAATTGTCCTGCAGCATTTGTAAAAGTCCCAGGGTCGTTTGAGGCAAACCGCTCCGGTGCTTTCCGGGCGCGTTCAGGCCTCCTTATTGTTTCTGGGGATGGGTCGGGAGGTGGGGAGACGCGGGAGAGAGAAGGCGGAGAAGCCTTGGAGGAACCTTCTCCTGCCGAGGTTGGAGGTGGGAGACTCAGGGAGGGAGGAGGAGGAGTGGCAGCGGGGGCTGAGGGTCCTTCACTGGGGTGCCCTCCCCCCTGGGGCAAGGGGTCAGTGGGTGCAGGAATGTAAGGGGGTGGAAAATCTTCGTCCTCGGGTGGTTTCACGTGGGAAGAATCCCCCCCAAAAAGGACCTTCGAGGCGGCTGGTCTCGCCTCTGGGGCTGCTAAGGCTGCGAGCGTCCCCAGCCGTTTTATGAACTGGGGCCCGAGACCTCCCTCCTTACAGAGGACAACCTCTTCTCCCAGGTTGAAGAAAATGTGGAGATACGGCAGTTCCGATAGGCGGTGGTTCTGCCATAAGTAACGCTCAAGGTGTTGAAGGGTCTCTCCAATTGTCCCCTCCCGTGGCCATCGGGGGAGACCTTGACCCAGATAGTACAGGGGCCAGACATCCCTGCACAGTTTAACCAATTTTTCTTTCTTGCATTTGGTCCCCGGGTCTATAAGGGTGGAAAAGTGATCCAGGGCGATCCTAAGGGGAGTCTTAGCACTCCCAGCAGCAGAAGGTTCATTACCCATTCTCGCAGCTAAACGGGGACCAAACTCTTTACCTCAAAAAAACACAAAAAGGGGAGTCTTAGCACTCCCAACAGCGGAAAGTTCCTTGCAGCTAACTTCAAAAAAAAACACAACAAGACTTCAAAAAACTCACAACAAGCCAATTCACTACAAGCTTTTGGAAAAAGCCAATTCACGGGTTACACTGGTCTGGCCTTCTTGACCAGTTAACCCAATCGATCCGGGAGAAGTTGCTCGGCAGCGTCTGGACGCTTTTGGGTCCAGCACGTCTGTCGGGGGTTCGTCAACCCCCTTCTCTCTCGAGATCATGCCCCCCCCCTTTCGTTCGTGACGAGCCTGCCCAGCAGAGCTCCCTCCAAGCAAGCCTAAGTCCAACCCAGCTCCTGCTTGTAGCACGAACGAAAGCCTTATCAGTGTGATAGTCCTGCTCTTACAGCAACCTCTACCCCCCAATCTGAGTCCAACCCAGCTCTTGGGGGCACACCTAAAGGGGGTCAGGGGCGTCCCACACTCTTACCAGTCTTCTGTCCCTCTGTCCTGGGTCCAGACTCCTGGTTTCGACCTTCTTCTAGGTGCTGCAATGCTGCAAAGGAAAAACCCTATTTCAGATTTCTCTCCTTTCGTTCGGAGCTTGCAAGGGTCTGCTGGGCAAGTTCAGTTCCCTTTTTCCCAGCAAATGGCCGGGTGGCGCCAAAAAGGGAATGGACTGGTCCCAGTTTTACCTTTAAAGCCGCTTGGAAAGGTGGCTCCCAAAATCCGGGGCCAAAGAGGTGGCCACGGAGAGGTTTTAGGGAGTTTTAACCCTTTCCGCTCCTGGCTGGCCTCGCCAAAATGTCATGTCCCAAAATAGGGTTTTAAAAATTATTTTCAGATGGGCTAGTCCCTCTGAGGCTCGCTGAATCCCACAAGAAGCCAATAAAGATCCAACGCGAGAAATCCGAGGAATACTGATTTTATTTGGTACCAATGAAATCAGCAGGTGGACATCCGCCTTCCAACCGGGCTAAGATGTCGACCCTGAGCACATGGAGAATTCCTACTTTTATGGTTTCTCCCTCCCACCCATCTCAGGACGGCGCCTGTCCAGAGATTGGCTGAAGGAAGTTCAAATGTTCCAATCAGAAGGGTTTGGGGGTGGGTTGGGGGCAGTCCTGGGTGGTCCCTGGCAGCAGGGCCAGAGCCCATGCAAATGCTAATGGGTTCAGGTAAGGTAGCACAATAGGACCGGGGAGCAAAGCATTGTCCTTTGGATACAGGTAATCTGAGGGAGATCGATAAGTCAATAACAGGGGAGAGGAGACAATTATCAGAACCAGTGGGGGGCAGGAAGGGTTGGTGGAACTGCAGATAAGCATCAGAGGAAACACAATGAGTTTGGGTGAGTCCATTGTAAGGTCCCATTCAGGTGTCTGGGAAGAGATACAAGGGTGTGATGGCATAAGGATGTAGACTCTTATGAGATTACACATTGGGTGTCTGGTGGTTGCAAAACCGGGATATAGGAATGTGGGAGAAATACAGTACAGGAATGCAAGTTACAATATAAATACAGAAACGCCAGGGGATACAGAGATGCGAAAGAATACAGGAATGTAAATCCTTCCCAGGTGTGTGTGGGGAGGGGGTAGGAAGGGCTGATAGGATCACACAATCATTTGGGGAAACACAATGATTTGAGTTCACACAAATACAAGCCATTGCAAGGTTACATACAAAGGATGTGCAGGTTTAAGGATGTAAGCTTTCATGAAGTTGCAAATGAGTGTTCTGATGATTACAGGAACTGTAAACAGGAGTGTACAAGTCCTTATCAATGGAAAGTGTCCTCAGGCTTTTATGCCAGTCGGGGTGGCAGATAGGAATGTTGATTTCTGGGGGGGCAGCTGCTGAGGATACGTGAGAGATGTTCAGGCGATGATGGAAGCTCCAACCAGCCTTGCCAGCCTTGTGAGACCCGCCATCTTCGAATAGTCATCTTCTTCTTCTGGCTCTGCTTTTCCTTAGCTCCAGTTGATAGGATGTGGGGTTAGGAAAGGGGGAATGAATCGTGCTCAGGGCCATGGACTGAAGGGAGGTCAGGAGAAGAGAGCAGGGAGAGGGAAGGAAGGAAAAAGGCTTTTTTGTGCTTTTGGCTAGAACCAGGGGTGGGTAAAGAGAGGTGGATAAAGAAACCAATGTTTGGCAAGGAGACCAGTATGATTGGTGGTCTCCCCCTCTTTTAGTCTGAATGAAGGAGATATGAACTATTCTAGGACTTACTCTGCCCAGGCTAGGGGCTATGGCAGGGTTCTTTGGGTGTCAAAGGAGATGACAGGAGCAGGGAGAAAAACTCAGGGTTTGGAATAGTGAGACAGGGAGTGACTGGACAGGTAGGGGTTAATTTATTGTGAAAAAGTCCACGGGGCTTAGGGTGCAGCTTTTGGGGTTTAAAAAGGGAAAGGAAAAGAGGCAGGGAAAGGGTTAATAAGGGGGGGCAAGACACGGGTTAAATGGCAGAAAAAGGGTCAACAGAGAGGTTGGAAGCCTGGGGAGGATGGGTAAAAGTCAGGCTGAGAGAGGAGGAAAGGAAAGAGTTAACACACTATGGGAAAACCTACAGGGATAGGCAGGAAAAGGTTAGAAGGGAAGGCGGGAAAAAGGTTAAAATGAGAGGCAGGAAGAGGTTAATGAATCCTGGAGAGACCTGCTTGAAGCCCCAGCCATTTCGAAAAGGCAGTTCGCTTCCATAGAAGAATATGAAGCAGAGCCCTCTCCATAGGGACACATTGAACCAAAAAGGGAGGGGGAAGCAGCGGAGGAGCTCCCATAGAGAAACATTAAAACAGAAAAAGAGGGGGGGAAGGAGCGGAGGAGCTGGCTGTCTTTCATTGAGATATATTGTAACAGGAAGGGGGGGGAGTGGAGGAGCGGGCTGTAAATTTTTATTTTCCACCATGACTCTACAGTTCTACCCCTGCCAAGCAAGGAAATTCAAACTACACATCAACACACATCCCCCTCCTCAGTCAAAATGTGAACCAATGACATATTTTACCTTAAATTCCGCTTTTGAAAGGTGACATTTCCAAAGGGGATAGGACAACTCCATGTCTCACCCACCATAAGATCTTTTCTCCTCGCAGTTTAAGGGAAGCTCCTGCAGTCTTGTAGAAATATTTATTTATTTATTTATTTATACAGCTTATATACCGCCCGTCTTCCTGAAAGGAAGCCTCACACAAGTCTAGAAATTCTCAACAATTTCGGTTCAAGGATACATCCCTCCCCCTTCCCTCAACTTATGCCATTTAGAAAAATGCACCCTGTCCTTTGAACTTCTACTTTTCCCACCTGAACCGTTTAGGCCCTCCCATTCTTTAACAAGGCTTTGGCCTTCTCCTAACCACCATCACCATCACAGGAATCCTGCAAGGCCAAATGTTCAGTGTAGGGCCCTTCTCTTCTTCATTTTCTCCCACCTGATATCTTTCCCAAGGCATCTTCAATCCCCAGATTTTGCAAGATGGCTAGACCTTTTTGAAATGGTGAGAGACCAGGAATGTATTATATACAGTTATACCTCTACTTACGATTTTAATCCATTCCGAATGCATGCTCTTAAGTCGAACTACTCTTAAGTTGGGGTACCTATCTAAAAATTGAAAACATAAGTTAAAAAATGAAAAAATGAAAAACAAATTGTAAGTCAAGCAGATCATATCTAACATTTGTAAGGTGGCAGTTAAAAAGCCAACAGTTTTCCGCTCTTAAGTCGAATTGCTCTTAAGTCAAGCTGCTCTTAAGTCAGGGCACCACTGTATTTGTTACTGGTCTATACCTTATAATGGCTGTTGAAGAAGACGTCGGAGAGAGAGGCAGTAACCAAAAATATAATAATGTCTGAAGGTCTCTTCTCTTCTCCCCACTCCCACTTCAGCTAACATTATTTAAACAGGCTGAGTTTGAATTCATGACCTCATACATTAATTGGGCTATCTGAAAATCCACAAGATGTAACCCTGTTTTTCCCATCTACACGTCCTTGGGTGGTGCTTGCCACCATGAAATGTTTTCCTTGATTTCACAGTTGTGCTGTCACCTGAATTGCATACTCAGGTGCTGATAGGGTGAACAGCAGCCCTATATTGTTGTTGATGGTGGTTTTAATTGGGCACACAAGAAGCCACTGAGAAAAGAATCTGTTTGCAGGCAACTGCAAAGGAAAACTGAGTTGTATTGGTGGTGGGTGGGTGGGTCTTCACAGATGCCCAAAACACAAGAGAGCAGAGGGAGAAGTCTGGTTTCTCAAGGACTGTTCAGTTGCCTTGCAGTACATATGTTAAGATTTAGTTCCATATTTCGTCAAGTCAACGTTTCCAAAGTTCTCCAGATGAACAGAGAAGGTGAAATGGTCTCCAGTACCACAGGAATACAATATCCCCTCCTTGTAGAATGGCTGCTTAGATACAGTATTTACCATTCCCCACCTCTGTGGAGGTGAGTCATACCTTTGGATCTTCATGTTGCAATGCCCCCCCCACCAACCCACAAAGCAGAAGTCCTCAGCTAAAGCATTCCAGATAGAAGGCACCCTACCTTTGTTTAATAGCCTCCAACAATGAAGGCTTCCAAGACCATCTCCAGCAAGTCTTTCCAACATCAGAGTCTCCTTTGGTATTGCTGAAATCCTCAAGAGGAGAGGGTGGAACTCTCTCCTCCATTTCCAAGCCCTTCAGATATCTGAAAATGCCTGCCATTCTTTCTCTCAGCCTTGTCTTCTGCAGGTGACCTGTGCCTCAGTCATTCAACCAGTCCTCCTATCGCTTGATTTAAAGACTCCTGTTTGCCACCATTCCTCCTTCTCAATATCCTTCAGAAGCTATGGGATCCAGAACTGGATACAGTATTTCCAATGGCATCAAATCCGAGCAGGTCTTGGCTTTTTACGTCAAGAACATTATTATCCATTGGAACATATCTGCCTCTTGACAGAAGACAATGAAAAAATGAAACAGCATTTTGTTTTTTGTTTTGTGCCCATCTCTTATTATTCAGGGCTTGCCTCCCCCACCCCCGCGAGGTGCTGCCTCTGAATGAGTGCCTGCCAAAAGAGGTGAGGCTCAGAAGCACCAAACATCTGTTTCAGCCATGTCCAAAGTCTAGCCCGGGGGCTAAATCTGGCCAGCCAGGCCATTTTGATTGGCCCGCGGATGGATGGCCCCCCTCCCCTCCTGTTCCTCCTGCTTGACATACCGCCGGCCCCAAACCAGCCCTGAATCCCAGGGGCTCCCATGCCTGGCCGTGGTGGTGCGGCCCGGACAGTGGGAGCATCGGGATGCAGACGGGGCTATCTGCAGTGGCAGCTGCAGAGACATGTCTTGGTTTCTGTGACCTTGGTAAGGGTGAGGGGGTGACAGGGCTGCCACCAATGCCCGCTGCAGAACCCATGGGGATGAAGTTGAAGAAGCAGGTGACGTCTTGCAAGGAGGCAGTGGGTAGGGCTTAGGGATCAGTGGGTGAGGTTTGCAGTTGGGGGGGCAGGGCTGGAGTGCAGCCAGTTGCCCATGCATTCTCAGCAACCCAATCTGGCCCTCCTTACAAAAAGTTTGGACACCCCTGATCTATTTGGTTGAAAAACAAACCAGTACCAGTTTGGCAGTGTGTGCCCATCTCTAAGTAGGATATTTACATGCCAGTTCCAAAGATGGGAATTTTAAACCCAATGTTTTCCATTTGAATGCAAAAACTTCCCCTCTAATGTGGCCTTTGAAGACTCCCTGCTATAGTTAACAGGACTTCAGTTGGTTGCTGCTAAACTTGCAGCATCCCTGTTATAACAATGGATCCCAAACCTGGGTTCCAGAGATGTCATTAGATATCAAATCCCAGAAGCAGCAGCCATCTTGCCCAGTGATCAGGGATTCTCGCAGTTGCATTTGATGACAAACCATGAGGGAGAAACACATGGAACTGGTGCAACCAGCAATAACAGAAATCAGACTGAGAAAGTTTGTCTCAGGACTGGCAAAAAAGGAGAGCACGGTCCTTGGCTACATCAGGAGGTGGATAGCATCAAAATCCCTGGAAGTGATAGTACCATTCTATATTGCCCCAGTGAGGCCACATTTGGAATATAGGGTCCAGTGGTGGTCACCACAAGACAAACAAGACAAAGAGATCCTAGGAAAGGCCCAGAGAAGAGCAACAAAGATGATAAGGGGACTGGAGTCTAAATCGTATGAAGAACAACGAAAAGAACTGGGCCTGCTTAGCCTGACAAAGAGAAGACTAAGGGAAGACATGATAGCAGTCTTCCATTACCTGAAGGGTTGCTACAGGGAAGAGGGCATCAATTTATTCTCAATTGCACCTGAAGGTGTGATAAAAACCAGCGCGGGTGGAAAACTGGAAATAAGGAGAAATTTCCTGACAGTGAGAGCCATTAAGCAGTGGAACCGCTTGCCTCCCAGTGTTGTGGGTGCCCCATCATTGAAGGTTTTAAAGAAAAGATTGGACAGCCATCTCTCCGGGATAGTATGAAGTCTCCTGTCTTGAGCAGGGGGTTAGACTAGGAGACCTCCAAGGTCACTTCCAACCCTACGATGATTCTAGGATTTTAGGATTCTAGGATGTAGGAAAATGTTAATAGCCTTTATTCGTATTTTTAAATGTATAGAGCATATTGGCACACAGTCTTCTTCAGGACCTAGGCGTAAAAACAGAAATAAATTGTTTTATAAACAGGCTCAGGACAATCTTAACCGTCTCTACCTAATGCTCGTATTCCTACAGACAGTTAACAGTATCATATCTATGAATATGCATGGAGTTGTTTTTTCCTCTGAATTCTCCCCAGCATAGTCTCTCTGCTTCTAGTAGTACTAGTCTACCAATATGAATCTTTGACAATGGACACGATGTGGAGCAAGATCTGAGAATGGAAACTTCATTAGCTCCAAATGCTGCAGAATTACAGGAAGAGTGATATGTTATTAACCACTAGCAGGTGGGTCAAGGACAATCTGATAATGCCAAATCTCTCTGCCTGCAAGAAAATAGGAGGAAATGCTGAAGCAAAGACAGTCTATTTCTTCATTAAGTCCATAATATGGAGCTACAGTGATGAGTCCCAAAACTCAGTCAATTTCTCTTTTTTTTAACCAAATAACAGGGAACAAAGTTCTGCAGTAAGCTCAGTGGACCAGTGCAGACCATGACCTAGTAGTCTATAGGTCAGTTGGACAAATGAGAACTCTGGCCACCCTGTTTCTCCTATGATGAATATTAATATTGCCTGAATCAAGGCAACGTTTTGAGTCAAAAGGATAAAACACTCCTATCCCACCCACCCCAATGGTCCTGATCCAGATTTGGTTTCTTCTCCTGTGCTTCTTTTAAAGGGAAAGGGGGATGAGTCATAGGCACTAGTTGCTGCTTTTCAGTGTTTATCCCCCTCATTATACTCTTATTCAGAATAACTCTCTCTCTCTCTCTCTCTCTCTCTCTCAAGCCTTCTCTGTCTCGCAGCCAGGGTTGTCTTCAGGAGTCTTCGGAAGAATGATTGCCAACAGCTGTTGCCTGTAAAGTCTATTATCTTTCCTGCTGTGGCATAATGAATGAATCAGATCCCATCCTTTTCTGGAACCCATATAACTCTGTGTACTTGTGTGCCCATAAAAGGCACTAAAGTGGAAGAGGCTGAAATTTGAAAAACAGCGCAACCAAACCTAGCTTAAAACAAAACAAAAACAACTGTATTTATTATTATTATTATTATTATTATTATTATTATTATTATTATTATT
>JAHTLZ010000204.1:9491441-9530935 GCA_023846285.1 Phrynocephalus versicolor | reverse complement strand
TTATTATTATTATTATTATTATTATTATTATTATTATTATTATTATTATTATTATTATTATTATTATTATTATTATTATTATTATTATTGCCTATTGGGTAATCCTGAAATTGTAAGCTTGCATGCTGAAATATGGCTTCTCTACCATGAAAACCCATTGTGAGATGCTTTACCAATGAGATAGCATCATTTGTTTGTGCAAAGGTTGAGCACCAGCAACTCTGTGACTTCATAAACTAGGGATGAAGTGAATATCTTGTGTTGTTTTTGTCTCCAAGAGAACTTTAGAAATCTTCTTTCTTTCTTTCTTTCTTTCTTTCTTTCTTTCTTTCTTTCTTTCTTTCTTTCTTTCTTTCTTTCTTTCTTTCTTTGTTTCCAAAATCATCCAGCGAGCATATTGAGTGGCCATGCTGGTAGATGTCCATGACCTACGATGTAAAATGGAAAATTGCCCGCACTCGGGTCCTCAGCAGCTGTTGCCAGAAAAATGCATGCATATATTTGGCCAGAGGGGTGCCCCATCCCCATATTTCAGATGGAACTCTAACCCCACCCCAATGTATGAAGTCCATTAAATGATAATGAAAGACGTTGTGTTTCTCCCTTAGTAGTAGATTGTGACGTCCATTGCAGTCAATTCAAAACAAACCAAAGGACTCATTACAGAAATGCTCGACAGCTCGGCGGTTTGGGTATCAAGTCTCGGAACCAGAGGCTGGGACTTCAGTTCCACCACTGTTCCTTTTTGACACGGACTGGACCTGATGATCCACAAGGTCCCTGTCAGAGTTTGATAGGTTCAGCAGAGATGTGAAGAAGGAATCCCCTCCTTCGTAGTAAGCCACATGAAGGCAGTCAGTATGCAGAAACTCTATTTGGTGAAATCCATATTGGTTGCATCGATGACACCATCCAAACATCTCATTCTCTGCCATCCTCTTTTCCTTTTGCCTTCAATCTTTCCCAACATCAGGGACTTTTCCAAGGACTCCTCTCTCCTCATGAGGTGGCCAAAGTATTGGAGCCTGAGCTTCAAAAGCTGTCCTTCCAGTGAACATTCAGAGTTGATTTCTTTCAAGATGGATAGGTTTGATCTCCTTGCAGTCCAGGGGACTCTCAAGACTCTCCTTCAGCACCACAGCTCAAAAGCATCAATTCTGCGGAGATCAGCCTTCTTTATAGTCCAGCTCTCACTTTCGTACATCACTACTGGAAAAACCATAGCTTTGACTATCCTGACCTTAGTTGGCAAAGTGATGTCTCTGCTCTTTAGGATGCTACCTAGGTTTGCCATTGCTTTCCTTCCAATAAGTAGGCATCTTTTAATTTCATTGCTGCAGTCTCCATCTGCCCAGAGACCACTTGAAGTTGTATGGGGCGGTATATAAGCAGAACACTTTTGCTTTGAACAGTGGGTAGCTCTAATGTATAATTTAAAGGGACTAGAGCAGGGGTGCCCAAACTTTTTGTAAGGAGGGCCAGATTTGGTGGCTGAGAATGTATCAGGGGCCGGTTGCTCCCCGACTCTGCCACCCTACTGCAAGCCTTGCCCACTGACCCATTGCAACCCCACCTTCAGGAAGGAAGGCGGGGACCAAGGGAGGGAGAGAGGTGGGGACCAAGGGAGGGAGGAAAGAAGGAAGGTGGGGACCAAAGGAAGCACAGTGAGCTGTGACCACCGCAGGGGAATGTGTGGATGAAGGAGGGGGAGGGAGGGGTGGGCCAGCCAGCCGTGGGCCACTCAGAATGACCTGACGGGCCGGATTTGGCCCCCGGGCTGGACTTTGGGCAGGCCTGCACTAGAGAGACTTTAGTCTGATCCAGTAGAACTCATCGTATGCTTTTATCTTCCTACCAATGCCATTGCATTGAAAGTTTCCTGGCCTGCTGCACGGCTGCGCTTCACACACAGCAAGTGAAATACAGGATCACATTTCAGATGGTACAGGGTGACATGAATCAGAAAGAGTAGGGTGATAAGCCATGGAGCTACCCTTTCTGGCGGTGCACTTCCTTCCAGCCCCACCTGTAGCAGCTACTTCCAACCGTAGAGATATATTGCTTTTCAAGTGGAGGCTCTTCACCCAAACACCCCCAGCCACGCCCAACATATTGGCTCAAGTTTCTGAGGAGGAAATTTGATTGAACAAACTAGCCACATAACACATAAGACACAGTCTTTCAGAGAAACTCAAAACATGAATTTCCTACCGGCATGTATTCATTGGGGCCGATCACAGGGCACACATCCTCCAGAGATAATGCAGGGGAAGCAAAGAGGTTTGCAAAAATACAAAGAGAGCAGGGACACGATTACTGCACTTGTAATGATTTCTGGAAAGATAGCCACGCCCTGTACTGTATATACTCGAATATAAGCCTAGTTTTTCAGCCCTAATTTTGGGCTGGAAAAAGGGGCCCTCGGCTTATATTCGGGTCAATACTTTCAGCTACTGAGGCAAGTCATCTGTGGCTAAAAGTCATTTTAAACATTGCATTCCGCTTCTCATGACCCCCCTCTGCATCACAGGGGAGCGGCACACGATGTTTAAAATGACTTTTAGCCACTGACCCAAGCACTTGCATCAGTGGCTAAAAGTTATTTTAAACATCACACACCACTCCCCCAGATCACAAAGGAAGAGCTGCCAGGCCCTGCTGCATTTCCCACTCCCACTTATACTCGAGTCAATACGTTTCCCCAGTTTTGTGGGGTTGAATTAAGGGCCTCAACATACTCGAGTCGACTTATACTCGAGTATATACGGTAGATACCCAGTCAGTTCCAACCTGAATTTTAGGACTGTAGAAGCAGAGGGAACCCCCAATGGTCACTACACCAAGTTCCCTTCAGCAACAAGAAATCCACCAATAAAGTAACTTTGATGATGGCCCTCTGACCTCTGCTTTAAAAATCTCCAATGAAAAACCTCCAAGTGGAATGGCTAAACTGCAGCACTGCAGTCCAGGCTCTGCTAATGTCCTGAGTTTGATCTCAACAGGCTCAGGCAGCCAACTTGAGGTTGACTCAACCTCAACTGAGGTTGATTGTAAGGAATGTCTTACGAGGAGTGGCTTAGGCAGCTGGGAATGTTTAGCCTTACAAAAAGAAGACTTGATAGGGGGTATGATAGCTCTGTTTAAATATTTGAAATGATGTCACATTGAAGAAGGGACTGGTTTGTTTTCCATGGCTTCAGGGACTAGGACGCGGGGCAATGGTCTCAAACTACAGGAAAAGAGATTCAATTTAAACCTTAGGAAGAATTTCATGACAATTAGAGCTGTTAGGCAATGGAATATGCTGCCACGGAGGGTGGTGGAGTCTCCTTCTTTGGAGGTTTCTAAGAAGAGACAGGGTGGCCATCTGTCAGAAATATTGTGATGGGGGTTCCTGCATGCCCGGGGGTTGTACTACATGACCCTTGAGATCTCTTCCAAGTTCCAACTCTATGATTCTATGATTCTATTCTATGATTCTATGATTCTATGATTCTATTATTCTACGACTTACAGTATTCTTACTGTTATGTGCACTGCAGTATTTCTGTTATGTGCAGCACAGAATACTGTGCAATACTTATTGACTGCATTCTTGTAACACTTATATACTGTATCATCCCATGAAACGGCAAGTACCCTATGGCCCCCAACCAAGCCACTGCCCTTAGCCATCCTTGCGGCCACCACCTATCATTCAGCCCTTGCCTCCCCACCATGGGAAGAGAGGGGGGGACACCTGTCCTTAGAAGCATTTCAGATCTTGATGCCTTCTTGGGAAAAACTTTCCAGAAGGATCTTGAAAAACTCATATTGCACTTAAAGGCGACACTTGCCTCTTTCCCACCTGTCAGAAGACATCTGTGGGTGAATGATTCCATCCCATCCATTTATTTTATTTCCCCCCTTCTGTTACAGCTTTTTACATTCACTTCAAATGCTCCTGTCTCGTGTCATTTAACAGCAGTAACTATCTCATGATAAATGCCCCTGCTTTCTCAACGCCCCAGTGGTACTCTCTTATCCCACTTATTGGCTTGAATTACTTTTGGTCCTCATTCATTGGCAAATGGTGGGTTTGCCGCTGTTTTAAAAACAGGTATCATTCTCCTCTCTGGCAGAAACCTCTTAACTCTCCTGTTTCCTTGTCATTTGCATTAGACGCAGGCAAACTGCACATCATTGTTTATTTTAATGGTCTCATGTGGTCCTTTGCAATGACCTTGCAAAGGACCTTGCAGGTCTCGGTGAAGCAACAGGATTCAGAGGTAGGCTGGTTTTTACCCCAAAATCTTGCTGATCTCAAGGTGTTTTGTCATGTTTGTGACATCTGAAATATCACAATTCTGCACACGGAAGTCATTTACAGTTTTAAATGTTTTCATAAGTTAAAATATATTAGAGGCAGACCTGTCAAGTTTCCCAGAACAGATGGGAAACTCCCATTTTCCCTCCTTTTCCCTGCTGGCTTCCCCAGGTGTTGATTTTCCCAGAAATATCCCGAATTCCCCCCACTCACCTCCCCTCTGAGAGTGAGCTTGGGTGGGCAGGCAGGCAGGACTTTGTGTGTACATGCATGCATGTGAGTGGGCATGTATGGGTGATGGTCACCACGGAGAGGAAAGGGCCCATTAACATGCAAAAAGACTGAATTCCTTGACGGTTACTTCACATCCTGTTCATCCTTCCTTGCTGTCCCACTTAGGACCAGAACAAAAAAAACTTACTTCACGTCCATAGCGTGACAGAAAAAAGTTGTCTCGACCATGCCCCCGGAACCGGGAACAGAGCGTGATAAGCCATACCTGCCCTTGGGCTGGGGAATTCTCTTGTCACAGTTGGTTCCCGGTTCCTGTTCCGAGACAAGGGACTGTGTAGTAACAACTGTCATGCAACAACCAGTGTCCACCTAGTGGTCAGTGGCTGAAGCGGCATTCAACATCAGTTTCCCTATAGGAAATGCCATGCAGTGCAAATGTTTATTAAAGAAAGTACTGAAGATTCTGTAGCATTGACATGTAAATCCTGAAAGACCAGTAAATTGAAATATCGAAAAAGTTTTACTTCCAATATTTTAAAAAAGGGTTAAGAAAGCAAGACAAATTCAGAATTTGTCATGGAACAAGACCATGAAGTAACAGTTGTCACGAGACAAGTAATCATGCTCGTGAGCAATTGGAAACAGGGACTAAATAGGGACAAAACCATGTGATCACGAACAACGTTGTCACAGTACTAACTAAATCGTGGAACAAGGTAAGACGTGAAGTAACTGCCCTTGAGGAAGGGATGCCAGAGAAGCAAAGCTGGTACTTCTGGTCCACCCGGCGACAGGCCAAAGCTGCAGCACTGGGATCCCATGCCTCCCTGGTCCCTCGCCCTCTCTCTTTCTCTCCTCCCACTTCCTCCCCCTCTCCCCCTGCACCCCGCTTGCCAGCTGGTGAAAGTATCCAGCATGGGGAAAACATGGGGCTTCCACTGGGGTGCTTGCGTGTGTGTGTGATTGCCACCATGGGGCTCCAGGTCTGGAGAGGAAGGGACACCCGAGAAACGAAGCCGGTGCTGCTGGAACTGCTGGTGCTCCCCGGCGACGGGCCAAGGGCACAACACTGGAATCCCATGCCTCCCTGGTCCCTCCCCTCCCTCTTTCTCTTCCCCCCACTTCTTTCTCTTCCTCCTCTCCTCCATGCCTCACTTGCCAGCTGGAGAAAGTATCCAGCGTGGGGAAGCACAGAGCTTCCATTGGGGCACTTGTGAGTGTGTGTTAGCGCACGCATGCTTTAGATCTCTCTCCTTCCATCCCAGGCAGCACTGAGGAAAACTTGACAGGTATGATTAGAGGTAATCCCTCACTTATTCCATGCCCAAACAAAGAGCATACAGATCAAGGCCAACCCTGTCTGCATGGCCTGTGGAAGATATTCTGACCCACTCTCTCTGTGATACTATCGGTTAAGAACAGAAACATTGCCACAACAAGGGTAGGATGCAAACCAGCCATGTCTTAGGGTGTGCTATGGGCTCTTTCTATGATTGATCCACTCAACATTGGTAAAATAATCATAGAATCATAGAATCATGAAGTTAGAAAGGATCCACAAGGCCATTTAGTCCAACCTCTTGACCAAGGAAGGGATACAAATCAAAGAATATCTGCCAGGCGGGTTGTCTAAATTTCTCTTGAATGGCTCCAGGGTTGGCACACTCACCACTTTCCATGGTCATTGCTTCCATAGTCATACCGCTCCAACAGTTAAGAAGTTTCCCCTAATAGTATTCAAATGGAATCTGGCGTCCTGTAACTTGAAGACGTTGTGTTGTGTGTCCTGCACTTTGGGATGATTGAAAGCTGCAGTTGCCGCTCCTCTGCATGACATTTTTTCAAGTACAGTATTCGAAAAACTCTATCCTACCTCCCCCTCAGTCACTGCAAATAATAAGAAAAAATAACATTTTTTAAAAAATAAGAACATAAAAACATAAGAAGAGCCATGCTGGATCAGGCCAACGGCCCATCTAGTTCAGCTTCCTGTATCTCACAGTGGCCCCACCAGATGCGTCTGGGTGCACAAGATATCTGTCTCCTACTACCACTCCCCTGCAACTGGCCCTTGAAGTACCCCGGTTTTAAGCCTGGTGATTACACATCTCCATCATGGTTTGTAACCTGTGATGGACTTTTCCTCCAGGAATCTGTCCAATCCTCTTTTGAAGGCATCCAGGCCCTTTTGAAGGCATCTACTCTCTCTTTTTTTAAAAGAGATATTTGAAAAATTAGGGTTCCCCCTTTCACCCCAACTGCAACCTCCTCTGCATCGTGGAAGATTAACCTTGCTGAATTCTCTGTCTAATTAAACCTGGACAAATAGCACCAACACTTCACAGCTGTTTATATTCAGAAGAGACAGTCAATTCATAAGAGTAATGCCTCACTTCCAGCCGCAGGGGAAAAATAGTCAAGTTTCAATTCTTTATTTTTTTAAAATCAGTAACAGTAAATGTTGCAATTTTGGCCATTGCTTTCAGCTGTCAGCAAATAATTTGGTTGTAAAGCAGCTCGCAGCCCATAATGATTATGTAAATGTTTGCATACTGACAGAACTGTCACGGATGATGATGTTCTATCGAGTTATGAGCTGAGCAAACCTTATTCAGCATTTTTAATTTGAAATTGGAGAAGGGTCATTTAAATCATAGTTCATCTTTAAAAATTTTATTAAAGGTATTAAAATATGGCAGAGGAACCTGATCCACCTGCTTTTTCATTTAGATTGATTCTCCATGTTACCCCGGCTCTTAAAGAGACAGTCCAAGGAATCGTATGCAATGTCACAACTATCTTAGAAATCTGAAAAAAATGCCAAGACAAGAAATTCAATTAGAGATGGGCAGAAACCATCAGTTTGGCAGTTCATGCCAGTTCGCCACCCCACCTCTTCCAGCAGGGGCCAACTTGGAGCCGCCACCCCCCCCCCAGGCACTGCCTCTCCCACCATAGGAAACAGGACGCTGAGCCACAGAATACTTGTTTGGCCTTCCCTCGAGCCAGCACAAACCACCGAACCGTGGATGCCCATCTCTAAGTTCGGCATCTTTAACTTCAGCCTCAACTCTTTTGTGTCCTTTAGTTTGGTTGAAGCAAAACAAGTTGGGGAGCTGTGTAGCCACCACAAAAACCAAATACAAAAATAGACTAGGTGATACATTTTAGGCTACTAGTAAAATAGCAAAAAAGTTTCTGATATTTCGAGGGCAACACCCTCTTCCTCAGCGTTGTACCAAAAGTTTAAGCATGGAAAAAGATGGAATTGCCAGGAGTTATGGGCTATAAGCCTCGAATTGACACATGGGGGGGGGGTGGCTCTGTGTACGTGATCTATAGTACTTTGTTTGAAGGGCTTGGGGCTGTAAACACAACCCGTAACTTCAGGTGCAGCTTCACAACATTTCAGCTCCGAGCCTCAACTAAGAGATTACCTGACATTTATTTTCATCTTGCCAAGGACTTTACATCTAAGAAATAACTCCTGGCAATTCCGTCTTTTGCCATGCTTGAACTTTTGGTACAGCTCTGAGGAAGAAGGTCGAAATATTAGCACCTAAAACAAAAGGCAATGGTGGCCACCATGTTGGAGAGAACAACCAGCAGTGTCATGTGCAAAGTCCAAGCCAATGGGTGGGCCAAGCTGGAATCACATGACATGTGTCAATCTGGGCTTCTTGGAGAGTGTGATGCGCTCACAGGAGCCCAACCCAGCCCCAGATAAAAGGGGGAAGCAGCGGGAAAACCTCCCTTTTTCGAAGAGAAGTCGGAGCGATCCTGGACCACCCACCCTGTATATATAATGGTTGTTGGTACATGTTGTTGATTAAGATAATTGTCTATGTGGTCTGTCACAACTTTGGGTGTGTGCGTGGCGGTTTTGCAGGCATTGGGATGGATCCAAATGAAAAAAGTGGCAGGCAAGAACCTCCACGATGGAGGAGCAGGTGATGAAGTTGAGTCAGGAGGGGCCATGGGCAAAAGCACAAGGGTATAACCGATGCCCCCACAGCAATGACATATGGCACAGGCCACCGATGGGGTCTATGCCCCTTGGGGCGATGCAGTGGTGTCTTGGGAGACCGATGGGGTGGACACCCCAGGGGATCATCCAACAAACTGACTTTCCAAAGGGAATATGGGAACACGTGAGCATCCTAGGGCAGGTCCTAAGGCAATGGATCCGACCCAATGACTAAGCCAGAGTACTGCTTGTGTAATCAATAAAGATGTGGCCTAGAGATTTCCAATATATATGGTAGCTCTACTTATGAGCAGCTCTACTTATGAGCAACTTGACTTAAGAGTGGAAAACCATTGGCGTTTTAACTGCTGCCTTACAATTTTTAGATGTGGTCTTCTCTACTTAGAATTTTTATTTATTTATTTATTTATTTAGATACAGGTGCTCTACTTACGAGTTGTTCAACTTATGAGCATGCATTTGGAATGGATTAAACTCGTAAGTAGAGCCTGGAGAGGCTCTCCAATTTGGGGATTGGAGGCACTGCTTTACAGTGTTTTCGATCCTTCTTGGAGGACCGTCCCCAGGGGGTGCAGCTGGGGGAGATGACTTCGGCCCCTTGGTCCCTCAATTGTGGCGTGCCACAGGGATCGGTCATCTCTCCCATGCTCTTTAACATTTATATGAGGCCACTGGGAAAGGTCATAAGGGGGTATGGAGCTTCGTGTCACCAATATGCGGATGACACCCAGCTCTATATCTCCTTTCCATCTTCTGCAGTGGATGCCGTTCCGTCCCTTGAGTGCTGCCTGGGTGCCGTGCTGGACTGGATGGGGGCTAACAGACTGAGGCTGAACCCGGGCAAGACGGAGATCCTGCGGATGGGGACCCCTGATGTCTGTGGTTTGGGAAGCTCCCTTGTATTTGGGGGAGTAACTCTCTCCACAAAGGATGGGGTCTGCAGTTTGGGCATCCTGTTGGACCCAGCGCTCACCATGGAGATCCAGGTGGTGTCAGTGGTCCGTACCGCTCAGTACCATCTGCGGAGGATCACCCAGCTGCAGGCCTTCCTGGACATTGGGGCACTGACCATGCTGGTTCATGCACTCATAGTCTCAAGATTAGACTACTGTAGTGCTCTCTATGTGGGGCTGCCTATGAGGATTGCAGCTAGTGCACACTACAGTGGCCAGATTGTTAACAGGGTTAAAAAGGTTCCAGCATATTACCCCTGTCATAGCCACTCTGCACTGGCTGCCTATTCGCTACCGCATTGACTTCAAGGTTTTGGTGTTAACATAGAAAGCCCTAAATAGTTTGAGATATCAGTATCTGACAGAACAGCTCCTCCCAAAAAGTACTGCCAGAATCATTCGTTCAAGCCAGGTGGGCTATCTGCAGGTACCAACCCCGAGGGATGCCCAGAAAGCATCAATAAGGAAATGAGCCTTCTCGGTGATTGCACCTCACCCGTGGAATCAGGTTGCACAAGAGATTCGCCTGGCGCCCGCACTGCAAGCCTTCAAGAAATTACTGAAAACCTGGCTTTATAGGTTGGCCTTCCCTGATCATTCTGTTTTAACCAACTTATAGAAATAGGACGCTGTTATTTTCCCCCACCTTATGATAACTTTCTATTAGTTACTTATTTTTTATTTGTTCTTATTTTTAATTGTTAAATTATTTTGATTTATTGTATTTGGGCTTATGTGCTTATTTGTTCTTTTTATTATATGATTCGATTATTTGGTCTGATTGATTAGTTTTTATTTACTATTTTAAGTTGTTTAATCTGGGTGGTTTTTTGTATATGTTTGTAAACCACCCAGAGTAGCTTTTGGCTAGAGGGTTGTGGTATATAAATCAAATAAATAAATAAATAAAATACCACTGTACACTGAAAAGAAGAAAGATTCAGCTACAGGCAACAACAAATAACTGTATTCTTCTCCTTTTCAGGAAGTGTCCATCAAATTGAGAATATTGGGCTTATTGGATCAATGTTTTGGCTCAGGAAAAAGCTGATGCCAATGTTCCCATTACCTAACAAATTTGGTCAGTGGGAATGGAGAATTATGTTTGGCTCGTTTTGGCTAAGAAGGTCTTCAAATTTATCCCTGTGTTCATAAACATACTAGAACGGAACAGTTTTTTTAAAAAAAAGCTGGAAAAGATATTTGCTCACTATTGCTACACTAGCATTTAAGAAAGATGGGAGCAGAATATAAGAAAGGAGGAGTCAGTGGTGGGTCAGAATAAAAAGCAACACTCAAGAAAGTTGTAAAATGGAGTGGTTCCAAGGAATGAAGAGACAATTAGAAGAGGTGCCGCATGTTTCCTATAAAGCCATTGCAATAAAACAGCTGCAAAGTGGTGGCCTAAAACCTTCCTGGTTTTCCCCTCCTTCAAATGTGTGAGCAGATAATGATGCTTTAAGTTACTATCAGTAAATAAATATGGTTGCAACAACCAAGTCTCTAAGGCAGTGGTGTCCAAACTTTGGCCCTCCAGATGTTTTGGACCACAACTCCCACAGTCCTTTGTCGCTGGCAATATAAACTTGGAATTCTGGGAGTTGTGGTCCAAAACATCTGGAGGGGCCTAAGTTTGGACACCCCTTCTCTAAGGTGAGAGCACATGGTCTGAGACAATCGTTTTGAGTGGCTGGAGAATAGTCTTCTATTTCAAAGGACCCCCCTCTTGAGTTTAAAGGTAAAGAGCCACCAGAAACATGGAGCAGGAGCCTTGGAGAGGTCCACCACCATCTAGGACATTGTTGTTGATGATGATGTCATCTGCCTTCCCATTGCCTTCTACTAAGGGCAACCCTCTTGACTAGTGACCTTGAAAAGGTCATTGAGAGCCCCACTCTGCTCTTGCAAACGGAAGGTTGAGGCTTCCTTTGTTGAAGCAATCCATCTCATATTTGGTCTTCCCTTTTTCCTACTGCCTTCAACTTTGCTAGTGATTGGCTCAGACTAGGTATATGATCAGGTTGCATTATTTCCAGATAGCATCTTTTTCCAACAAGGCAGCTGTAGATAAACAGTATATTAGCACAGGTTGATTTTATGCCACTCTCTCTTTTTTTGTCCCTGTTCCTTCCAGTGATTTGTTTCATCTTTCCTGACACTTGCTAAGAGGAGATCTTATTTATCTCATGGAATGATATTGGTGTGTTTATTTTATTGGCCCTCCAGATGTCTTGGGCCACAAGTCCCACAAGTCCTCATCATTGTTCATGCTAATGACGGTTTCTGGGACTTAGAATTCAAGGCATCTTAAAAACTAAACTATTTCCAACTATGCTTTTGGGAGAGTATTCCTGATCCTGTGGCATTTCTAGAAGGCCAGCCCTCTAGTCTGTCCAAAGATGGCAAGACAAAGGACTCTTACGAAACTCTCCATATGGGTCCTTATGGTGGCCTAATGACTTCAAATTCGAGATAAAATGGGAGAAGCAGAGATGAGCTGTTTGCTCATGCGAACTGCTCCATATTTAAACATCTTCTGCTGAGGACTTAGTCTAGATCTATGCCCAGTTTTACATCTTTGTGGAACTCAACAGAGGAAGGTCAATCCCTATTTCTTTTAACAGTAATGAAAAGCCCTCTACCGCCCATTGGGGTCCACTCCCCTGGCCGCTGCTTGTAATTGTAAAGGTTTTTATTGGATGAATGATTTGTAATGCAGAATAATATGCAGCCTTCCTTGCCGGTATTATCTTGAGAGCAAGGCACGGTCTTAATGATGTTTACGCTTGTAAAAGAAAGCATTATAAAAATGCAAGGAGTAGCACATGGTGATATTGCCTTCTTTGCAAATCATTTGTAACAAAAAAAAAAAACCCCAACTCCTGCCAATGATAGGAAAGCAACCTATTCCCCCACCTCAACTCCCAACCCCCAGGAAAATAGCTTTCTTATTATCAAGTTGTAAAATTCACTGCTGTAAAATATGGCGATGGCCATCAGCCATATTTTACATTAAAGTTGGCAGGGAAGAAACAAGCCTATGGTGGGCAGGATCAATGGAGTAAGCTCAGGCAGGATCAAGTGAAGGAATGGGTGCTTGTTTTATTTACAGTGATCCCTCGCCTATTGCAGGGGTTAGGGACCCAACCCAACCCGCAATAATTGAAAATCTGTGATATGAGGATGCAGGTCGGGTCGAGCCTGGGGGGCCTAGCTGGGGGCTCTTGTATTTACCCCCAGCCTGGTGCTGTGCTGAACAGGCCTGCAAGGGCCTTCTGGAGGCCCCAAAAGGGCCTTCCTGCGAACCAGAAGTGACTTCCGAATTGCCTAAAATCATTTCTGAGGCCTCTGACAGGCCTAGAAAGGCCCTCAGAGGCCTCAGAAATGATTTTTGGCGATCTGGAAGTCACTTCCTGTTTACTGGAAGTCACTTCTGGTTCTCAGGGAGGTCCTTTTGGGGCAGGCCCTCGCAGGCCCGTTTGGGGCAGCGCTAGTCCTGGGGTAAGTACGGGAAGCCTGAAACAGCCCCCCCCTTACCACAGGGGGCCTTTTTTCATATACAGTGACCCCCCCGCCATTTTGTGGTTCAGGTACCACGCGGGATTGCAGTACCTGCACCGTGTGGGGGGTCGGAGGGGGCGGGTCGCTCCACGCTGCCCCCCGCACCCCCGAGAAGCCTCAGGGGTGCGTGGGAGGGCGATGAGGGGGCGATCGGGTCGCTCCATGCCGCCCTCCCCCGCACCCCCTAGAAGCCTTGAGGCGGCCGGGAGGGACAGTGCGGAGCGATTGGGTCGCTCCACGCCGCTCAACCAGGCTCCCCCAGGAAGCCTCGGGCATCGCGGGCGGGCAGCGGCGGGAGGTAAGATGCCCCCCGCCCCCACCCACTTCCGTATATCGCAGATTTTCTTACATTGCGGGTGGGGTGGATCCCTAACCCCCGCGATTGGTGAGGGGTTACTATACTGCGGTCCCGCGATATAGCGGGACTGCAGTATATGAACCGCGAAAGGGCAGGGGACCACTGTACTTTGAGTCAACAAATCGTGCAGTTGGAGCATTGGATAGTCCTCCCACCCACCCCAGCCATTTGTGTCCCTTCCCAATTCATGGCTTTCAGGCTGGTGGGTTGTGGGTTTATCAGAGATCTCACAATGCCCAGATAATGTCATGGACCTGGGGAAGCAGCAGTCTGAAATGTCTCTTCAAGGATACAGGGAGGGTCAGCCCCAAATCTGTATGCCCTTTCAACTGGGCACAGAATGGGTCAGGATCGGAGACTTCCAACACACACCTAATGAAAACCATCAACACTGCAACAGTGACAATATGTATTATGTATGACCCACTTGACCAACAACCACTGCCCAAGCAGATCAGTCCTACACAAGAGCTCAATCCCCTTTGATTAACCCAATGAGTTAATCCAGCACAAGGGAGAGACTGGGTACAATAGCTAGCCTGTCATTTAAAAATGTGCTCCCACTTGCTAGACCGGGGGTCTGCAACCTGTGGCTCCGGAGCCGCATGCGGCTCTTTGGAACATTTGCCGCGGCTCCGGGAGGGTTCAGAAATTTCAATACAAAGGTGCCGAATCTTGCGAGGACAGCCCGTCCCACAAGGCGGCGCGAAGCCAAGCGCGGCCACACTCTCGCACTCTACCTTCCCACAGGCTCCCTCTTCTTCAGAGCAAGAGAGAGAGGGAGGAGTGGTGGAAAGTGCCCCCCGAATGGCAGCCTTTTTTCTTTTTTTTTAACTTCAAGAAAACCTCCCAGTTCTGGATTGTTGCCTCCCCCCCCCCAGAAAAAAAGACGGGAGGAGAAAACCCTCCTTCCTTCCTTCCCCCCTTCCCCTTCCTTTCTTGCTTGGGTGTTTGCTGGGAGGGGGAAGAAGCGGTGTGTGTGTGTGTGTGTGTGTGTGTGTGTGTGTATGCAACGTGGAGGAAAAGAAAACCCTCCTTCCTTCCTTCCCCCCTTCCCCTTCCTTTCTTGTTTGGGTGTTTGGAGGGAGGGGGAAGAAGCGAAGTGTGTGTGTGTGTGTGTGTGTGTTGTGTGTGTGTGGTGGGGGGGCAGCGTTTAGACCGGACGGTTCAACGTGGAGGAAGAGAAAACCCTCCTTCCAAGCATTGCACATGTGCAGTTGGCATCTCTCTCTCTCTCTCTCTCCTTTTGCTTCGCTACAGCCCCCCCCAAAAAACTACAGCTTTGCACTAACTTGCCGGGATGAAGCTCCAACAACGCTGGGGAGCGGGTGCGTGCGCTGCGTGTCTCCGCGAAAGAGAGAGAGAGAGAGAGAGAGAGATTAGAAATTCCCCTCCTCTCCCTCCTGTACTATTTTTCGGAAGATTTTTAAAAACTGCCCCCCCAAAAAAGTGGAAGCGGTGTGGGCACGACGCACTCGGGCTGCGCTTCCCTCCTCCATGGAGGGTGGGGGCGAGAGGAGGAGGAGGAGGAGGGAGAGATGGAGTGTGTGTGTGTGTGGGGGAGAGTCAGACCATGGCTGCAGGATCCGGGCAGAAGGCAGCGAGGGCGGAATGGGAACCTCAAGAAAGGCGGCGTGAGGAGGGGGCCACAGCTAGTCTTCTCTCTCCCCACCCCACCCCCCGCTGCCACCGCCACCGCCCTGCTTCCTTGCCCGGTACTGTCAGTTCTGGCCCAACAAGCAAGGGGCTGGTGGCGGCGGGAGCGGGGAGGGGGGGAGCAGCGGCGGACAGGCGAGAAGCAACGACGGAAGTCGGCTTTTCTTTTTTCTGCGCGAGATCAACTTGGCAGTCAAGGGACGAGGGACGCGGCGTGACAGCTAGTTCGAGCCCGCCCCCCGCCCGAGGAGGGGTCTCTCTTATTAGACTTCCAGCGGCTCCCTCCTGGAGTCAGCCGGTTTCGGTGGCGGGGTGGGGGCGCCGAGCTCAAGTTGTTCAGGGGCCCCTGGCCGCCCAGGGAGGCCAATGCTGAGCCGAGCCGAGCGGAGCGCCTGTGCGCCTGCCTGCTTGTCTTGCTCGCTCTCGCTCTCGCTCTCTCCGAAATCCTGCCAGCAGCTGCCTTCTGCTCCATTCCAACACACAGAATGTGCCTCCTGTGCGCCCACCCACCCCCAGCCCAGCCCTCCTCGAGACTGGCGGACACACAGCCACCCCAGTTGCGCGCGCGGGAGAACTTGAGGCAGGTGCGCGCCTCGATGGAAACCCTCGGGGACAGGGTGGCGGGGTGGGGGGAGGCGGCAGCGGCTCGGGCTCGCCCGCTCGCTCGCTCTCCCAGTGCCCGAAGTGCCGAAGAAGCAACTTTCATTGGCTTCCTTCTCAGAAGCCCTTTGGTGGTGCCTGGAGGAGCTGCAGCCGCCGGCGCTCCTTCCCACCCCACCCGAGCCGGGCGCCGGGACGCAGCGTGTCCGAGGAGCGCATGAGGGAGTGTGTTGCTTGCGAGCGCCCAAAAAGCCAGGATCGAGGGGAGGTGAAAATATACTTGCAGTGTTATATTTGTTTTAAATGTCGCAATGGTTTTGCGGCTCCCAGGTTTTTTTTCCCGTCGGAAACGGGTCCAAGTGGCTCTTTATGTCTTAAAGGTTGCAGACCCCGCTAGACGGTAGTTCCAAGATAGACCTGGTGGGATTTTTATTTTTGTTCCCTACCTATAAAAGTTCATGAATGAAGTCAAGAGAGCTCGATATTCTGTATTCTGTTAGGCTGGTATGCCTACTTATATTCATAGAATCATAGATGCATTGAATCATAGAATCATAGAGTTGGAAGAGACCTCAAGGGCCACCTAGTCCACCCCCCTGCCATTCAGGAATCCCCATCACAGTACTCTGGACAGATGGCCATCCAACCTCTCCTTAAAAACCTCCAAAGAAGGAGACTCCACCACCCTCCGTGAAAGCATATTCCATTGCCGAACAGCTCTAAACGACATGAAGTTCTTCCTAATGTTTAAATTCAATCTCTTTGCCTGTAGTTTGAGATCATTGCCCCGCATCCTAGTTTCTGAAGCCATGGGAAACAAACAAGTCCCTTCTTCAATGTGACATCCTTTCAAATACAGTGGTACCTTGTATAACAGACAGCTTGTATAACAGAAAATTTGTACAACATAAAAAATTCCAGAGATAGGGGAAATTTGCTTAACATAATTGCCTATGGGGAAAATCCGTACAACATAAAAATGGGATTACTCTGCTTTCAATGCATTCCTATGGGAATTTGTATAAAGGAAAATTTGCTTAACATAATTTCATTTGGAACGAATTAATTCCTTTATACAAGGTACCACTGTATTTAAACATAGCTATCATATCCCCTCTCAGCCTTCTTTTGTACAACTAAACATTCCCAGCTCCCTAAGCTGGTCCTTGGACCCGTTCAAGATTGTCAACATCCTTTCTAAACTGAGGTACACAGAAATGGACACAGTACTCCATATGGGGTCTGACCAGAGCAGAATAGAGTGGTACTATCACTTCCCTTCATCTAGACCAGGCATGTCCAAACTTTGGCCCTCCAGATGTTTTGGACCACAACTCCCACAGTTCTTTGTCATTGGCAATCTAAGCCTAGAATTCTGGGAGTGGCGATCCAAAACATCAGGAGGGCCAAAGTTTAGACATGCCTGATCTAGACACTATGCTTCTGTTGATGCAACCAAGAATCATGTTGGCTTTCTTGGCTGCCCCATCACACTACTGACTCATGTTCAATTTGTGGTCCACCAAGACTCCCAGATCCCTTTCACAGGTACTATTTTCCAGCCAGGCGTCTCCCATCCTATATCTATGTAATTCATGCTTTTTACCTAGATGCACCACAGCACATTTCCCTCTATTGAACCCCATTCTGTTAGCTTTGGCCCAGCACTCTAATCTGTCAAAGTCCTTTTGGATTTTCATCCTATCCTCTAGGGGATTAGCAACCCCATCCAATTTGGTATCATCTGCAAATTTGAGCAGCCTACTCTCTATTCCTTCCTCCAAGTGATTAATAAAGATATTGAATAGCACCGGACCCCGTGGCGCACCACTGGTCATGTCTCATATTCAAGGAGGGAAGGCTGATCTCTCAATCACCTTAGCCTTATGTTGTGTTCTTAGTGTAACCTGTGAACTGCCTGAGTTTGGAGTATATTAATAAATAGTAAGGAAGGCGCCAAACGTACCTTAGCTCCAGCCAAGCTCTAGCCGGGCCCCAGCCGGGCGGGGCCTAATCAATCTCCCTAGCACAGGCAATGGGAGACAGGTGTGGGATTTGGGAGCTGGAGGCTGGAGAAGGACTGAAGGGCAGGATTCTGGCTTGTCCAATTGGGAGCCAGCAGGCTATTTAAACCATCCAATGGCCTGCCATGGGGATGTTCTGGGTGTGTATATAAACTGGCCCTTGGGCCTTTTTACCAATGCTTTTTATCCCTTTGCAATGTGTGCTGCTATGAATAAAGAGCTGAATTTCACTTGGGTGTCGCTTGGTTTCATCTGATCCGCTTTATAACACCTTAGGAACTGGGAGGCCAGGATCAGCATGAGATTTCTTGCTAACTCTAAAAGGAGGAGGGGATTTTTGGCACAATGACAGGGGACATTGATTGGTGGAAGGAAGTCAGTACTTTTAAGATATGCAGGTGACACCATCCTATAGGCAGAAAGCAGCCACTGGCTTCAGATGACCTTTTATAGTGCCTTTTACAGTAGCCTTTACAGCAGGCATGTCCAAACTTCGGCCCTCCTGATGTTTTGGACCACAACTCCCAGAATTCTAGGCTTAGAATGCCAATGACAAAGAACTGTGGGAGTTGTGGTCCAAAACATCTGGAGGGCCGAAGTTTGGACGTACCTGCTTTACAGACTTAGAGTTCTGCACATCTGTATTGGCAGAACCTTGGGAATATACTGCACATATGCCATAAGTTGAGCTTGCTGCCCTTTGGGAGATGGTGACAAACCTATTCATAGCATTGCCCAACCTGTTGCCCTCCAACATGAGCTATGACTATGCTAGCTGGAGATGAATGAAGCTGTAGTCCAACGCATCTGGAAAGGTTAAGGAAGGCTGGTCAAATGTGAGATCTTCCCTTTCTTTCTCAGTCAAGTATGCCTTCTGATAAGAGCAGATCTTTTTTGCACAAAGCGTTGTTGCCCCCCGAGCTCATTTTTAAGGCTCCCTTCCATCACAGCCTTATGTTTGCACTCTTAAACTGCAGAAAATTGCAGTTAAGACCAAATCCTTTTCCCGTTGCAAGGGGTACAGGGCTGGCCTTGCTGTGAGGCAAAGGAACATGAGTGCCTGATTTGGAAGTTGAATCATGGCTACTGGACTTCTTTTTCTTGAGAGATAGAAATATTTTGCTGCTCATCCAAATAGCTTCCTCAGTTTGGATGCGATGCAGCAGGTCGGAAGGAACAGAGAATTACTCTGCCCCTCCCAGCCTCCACTAGTCTGGAGAACTGGTATTATTTTACACCGACAATTTCCCCATTTTATCCCCTTATCTGTTCAATCTGTACACAGAACATATCATACGGAAATCTGGATCTGCTTCAGATGAAGGAGGAGTGAAAAGTGGTGGAAGGGACAGCATTACTTTTAAGATACGCAGGTAACACCATCCTATTGGCAGAAAGGAGCCACTGCCTTCAGATTGCCTTTGGAAAAAAGTGCCGATGGAGGGCTGCAGTCGAGCATTAAGAACATCATAATTACAGAGGAACGGGAGAACTTTAACACTGACAATGAAGAAATGGAAACGATGCAAGATTTTGTATATCTTGGTCCAGTAGTTAGTCCAAAGGGAGGCTGCAGTCCAGAGAACAAGGGAAGACGGAGACTCAGAAGGCTTTATTTAACTGCTTGCATTCTCTTGTAGCTTTAATGTAGTAGTCTTTTAATGCTGTAAGATGTCTGTCAATTCCCTGTTCTCGATACTTGAATATGTCTTAATTGTACTAGACTGTATATTGTCCTTCATTACTGTAAGCTGCCTTGGGTCCTTTTCCAAGGAAAAGGTGGGGTAAAAAATACCCTAAAATAAATAAATAAATAAATAAATAAATAAATAAATAAATAAATAAATAAACTAGGAAAGATCATGAAGGGTAAAATTTTGTCACTGGAATTTAAGACTAAGGCCATCTACACACTTGTATTTTCACTATATACAGGTACAAAAGCAGTGAAGAAAACTTGGTTATTAAAATATATATATTTGTTGGGGATCTTTGTTGGATTGGTTGTTGCAGGTGATTTTTGGTTGCTATAATGAGAGAGACACCTCTTGTGTTACTATATAGAAAAACTATTTATTTAACTAGAAGGGAAGGGCACACGGGAGGTTTCTAACTATAACTATTCTAACAGCCATCTTGCTAAGCCAGGAACATGCTTCTCTTCACTAAGAATACAAGGCACACACACTAACTAGACTTCTACCAGAATATTCCAAGTGGTGTGATCTCAACAACCAATACGCTTTGCTCTTCACATTAAATCCAGCCCATAATACTCTACATTCACATTAACTCTGTAATGGCTGAAATGTAAATCTTGCCAAATATTCCAACAATATTGCATGTCCTGAATTCATTTGATATGTGGTGCTAGAGGAGAGCTTTGCAAAAACCCAGGACTGCCAGAGAAACAAAAAAGACTATCCATCCAGCAGTGAGGCTGTTCTTAGGGTCCGCAAACTGCGGCATGTAGAAGACAGCCAGCACCATGAAGAACAATCTATTCTTCTGAAAGCCCTTCTTCAAATGAAATGAGAGGGCAAACCGGTTTGGGTGACCCTCAGTGCTAGGTAAACAGTGCTGCTTTTTTCAGGTCAGGTGGGCAGAGAGGCCAATAATGAAAAGAATTCTGTATATTTCCAAAATCTGATGAGTGAATTGAGATGATTGTCCAAGCCTAATGAAGATGTTACCTTTTCGCTTCTGGGAATACAGTTCTAGTATATAACTACAGATCAGACTAGAGATGTCAGGAAGAAAGAGCTGACCTTTTGGAAATGTGCTTTATCTCCAGTTTAATTCCTCCCTTTAGAAAAAAGAGGGTCATATGGTGGTAGCTCCTTGTCCCATCACTGTCCTGTTACCTTCTATTCTGTTTGTTTGTTTGTTTGTTTGTTTGTTTGTTTAGAATATTTTACCCCACTTTTCTCCTTGGAAAAGGACCCCAGGTGGCATACCATACTGAGGGGCAATGTACAGCCCAGAACATTTAAGACATATTCAAGTTTGCCTTTAGAAGAGGCATCTGGCAACATTAAAGCTAAAGAGAGCACGTGAACAGTTAAAAGAAAAAAAATTGTTATGAGGGATTGGAACTAACATGGAAAACACAGGTGCTCTTATGAATTCAGTTAAAGCAATAATGCATGGCAATCCATCCAAAAGACATATAACAGGTAGTCCCTTATTCAGGGAAAGCTTGCCTGAAGAGGATGGTCTTTGCCTGCTTCTAGAAAGACAGCAGAGATGGAGCAGTCCTGGCCTCCAGTGGGAGAGAGTTCCAAAGTCTGGAAGCAGCAATCAAGAAGGCTCTTTCATGTGTTCCCACTAGACATACTTGTGAGGGTGGCAGGATGGAGAGAAAGGCCTCTCCTGATGACCTTAGCACCTGAGCTGGTCCAAACCACGAGATTCGATCTTTGAGGTAGCTAGGGCATAGGTCATACAGTGCTCTGTAGGTTAAAACCAGCACTTTGAATTGTGCCTGATAGCTTTAGCTGAGTTTAAAAAATATGCTTAGAGCTTTGGTTGCAAACATATCCAGCCTGGCCATTAAATTTATATTTGAAGAATCTGCATCTGAACCCAAATTCTTGCTATGATGATGTATTCACTACTGGAATGCTGCTTATTGCTGTAACTGGGCCAAGGCTAGTTATCATTGCTCTGGCATTGCTGGATGCTAGATTGCTAAGGAAGGAAAAATTCCATGTTAGGAATTATTAGGAGAGGGACTGGAAGGGGAATGATAAATAGTTCACTAGCAATAAAGCAAATGTTTTGAAATATTTCACTTTCCGATATTGCTTTATATAATTTCATATCCGCTCACTTCCAAAGTGGTGAGAGGTCCCAGGCTGAAGCTTCCCTCCTTACTGAACACTGGATGAACACTGAAAAAATAAACACTGGAGATCCAGCAGTGTTTCTGTAGGATTTGACTTGATCTGCAAATGCATGAGCTGAGCAATGGTATGACAACTTAAGAGATGGGCATGAAAAGAATTTTTTATTCGTTTCATTATTCGTTATTGTTTCATTACATAACAAAATGAATAACAAACCTAGGAGTAAAATCCAAACAAAACAAAACGAATCTGGAAAAATTGGTTTGTTATGTTTCGTTTTGTTAATGGCAGCGCACGAAGAAATGCACTGTTCTTAAATGCTTTAAACGGATGAGAAACACTTCAAAAATGTTGTAAAAATTTTTATGCCTGATTACAGCTATTAGGTTGATGTCAGTGATTTAAAACATCTAAAAATGTGTTTTTAAAAACATTGTTGTTGTTTTTTGAGGGACAAAATGGCTGTCGCGTACTTTTGTTAATGGTGGCGAATCTGTGCAGAATGGCATTTTTAAGGTATTAAAACGTCCTGAATATACTTTAAAGCCCAGCAAAAATTATTTTTTTTCTGCCTGATAATACCTAGCGGTGGGGTGGGGTGAGGAGCACTTAAGACGTCTATTTATGTGTTTTCTCAGATTGCTTTTTTTTTTTTTTTGGAGGCCTAAAGTTTATGCAGTTATCAACTTTTTAATTTAAAAAAAATAATGTTTTCCATCTGGTCTGGGGAGTTGGGTCAAATGCTTTAAATCGTGCAAAGCGGGTAAAAATGAATAACGAATTAATGAACCAACAAAATAAAATGAAGCCTTAAACAAAACAAAACAAAACGATTCACCATTTTTTCGGTTCGTGCCCATCTGTAGTTATCTGTCTTGACAATGAAGATGTAGCATCATATGAGTTGAAATGGGGCTATAAGGCAATCACATCCAACCCCAGCCCACCCACGATGAAATACAAGAATCCAAACTGAAGTGTGCCTAACAAATGGCATTCTACCTTTCTTTTGAACGGCTCCTCATTGGAGACATCACCACCTTGTTCATCGTTGTACTACTCTAACAGTTAAGATTTTTTTCCCTTGGTTTCTAAACAACATGTGACTTTGGCCCTTATTGTTTTTCCTGAATTCTGGAATGAGACCCTGCCTCTCTTTTGGATGGCTAGCTGTTAAGTATTTGAAAAGTGCTATCCTATTTCCCCTCAATTTTTTCCCCTCAGGGCTAAACACATCCAATTAGTCTAATCTTTCCTTATAGTGCTTGGCTTCCAGTCCCCTGATCATACTAGCTGAACATGCTCCAGTTGGCCAGCATCCTTCCTAAAAAAAACACAATGTCGCCAACTGAACCCAGTATGCTCAATGAAGTCGAACCCACACTTCAAAAGGAACATAAAAGTTGCTCCATTGATTTAACCGATAATAATATAAATGTGCCTGTCTTTCTGTAGCCAGTCTACTATAAATGCAAAATCACCATACACAGAGATAAGGCAAACATGACTATGACAGCATATTTCTTGGGTTTTTTATTTGACGTTAGAATGGATTGATGAGTTTGAATCATTCAAAATCGATTTGTGTGCAATACTGTGGTTAGGTGTTCTATGGTCAGGAGCCTTATGGTGCAGTGGTTAGATGCCTGCATTGCAGCTAAAATTGTGTTCACGACCTGAGATTCAATCCCAGGTAGCCAGCTCATGGTTGACTCAGACTTCTATCCTTCTGAGGTCAGTAAAATGAGTACCCAGCTTGCTGGGGGCAAAGTGCAGCCTGCATAATTAAATTGTAAACTGCTCAAAGAGTGCTTGAAGTGCTATGGGGTAGTATATAAGCAGAACACTTGTGCTTTCCTTTTTTCAGTGAGTTTCTACCTAGTTTAGAGGCTGGTTTTTTGAGCTGAACGTGTTCCCCTTGGATTTTTGAGTTGTCTTCATTAATGGCCTCCTCTCAAAGCAATAAGCCTCTAAGTTTGGTTAGATGCTGGGAGCTGATTTGTGATGGGTCTCTGAAGGCCTGTTTAAGCCTTCATGCCTAGCCTAAAAACTGCTGTAATAACATGGGTTTTATGTCTGTGTACCCCAGTTACTTGGTGACCTTTGGCTCTGTGAACATACAGATGGGCTTAACAGTTGTGGTATAGCGTATATGGAGGAAGGAGAATGTTTTCTGAGTAGAAAAGTAGATCTACTAGGGGACAAAAAAACAAAAAACAAAGGGGACCATGCACAATCTGTGTGAAGTGACCAGACTTAGAGGTCAACAGACCTAAATATGGAATGTGTATACAAGCAGAACTTTGGATCGCACAAGGAAAAAAGTCCAATTTCCCATGACTCAACTTCTCAGTGTCATTGTTGTACCAGTGTGAGGTGATGGTGGCATGGTGCCACCTGTTGTGGGAACGTGAGCCATGCCTGCTGGGGTGCAGCAGTTTGGTTGGCAGACAGGGAGAACTCAAATATTTGGGAAACTTGCACAAGAAAAGCAATATCTAGCCACATATTAAATAAATTAGCACATCAGGGAGAAAGATAAGGCAAGAAACATCTGTTTCTCTGGTCAGGATTATTGCTCTGGGTTTTGTTTTAATATGGATAGATATTCAGACGCCAGGTAGCCTGAGATCTGAAATGATGCACTCTTAAGAAGATAAGAGCATAAGAACATAAGAAGAGCCATGCTGGATCAGGCCAAAAGCCCATCTAGTCCAGCTTCCTGTATCTCACAGTGGCCCCACCAGATGCGTCCGGGAATGCACGAGACTAGATATCTATCTCCTGATACCACTCCCCTGTATCTGGCCCTTGAAGTACCCCGGTTTTAAGTCTGGAGATTACACATCTCCATCATGGTTTGTAACCTGTGATGGACTTTTCCTCCAGGAATCTGTCCAATCCCCTTTTGAAGGCATCCAGGCCAGATGCCATCACCACATCCTGTGGCAGGGGGTTCCACAGACAAACAACACGCTGGGTAAAAAACTTTTTTTTTCTTTTGTCCGTTCTCACTTTCCCAACCCTCAATTTGAATGGATGTCCCCTCCTTCAGTATGTTACAGTGGGATGCTGGTTGTGTACCTAGACTTTTGATATGAGCATCCAAACATAAGATCTTTCTGCTGAGCTGGCATATTCCAGTAGTTGATACATCCTACAGGTTCGGTGATTATGTAGTTGGGTCTTTAAAGTGTGACACAGCCAGTATCCACAAACAGAAACCCCTTCTGCTTCAGAGAGTACCAAAAGTCTAAGTCAGGCTTACCCAAACTTCGGCCCTCCTGATGTTTTGGGCCACAACTCCCAGAATTCAAAGCCTGTATTTCCAATGACAAAGGGCTGTGGAGCTATGGTCCAAAACATCTGGAGGGCCGACGTTTGGACATGCCCGGTCTAAGTCCTCTTCTATTTTGTGTCTCCTTAGTGAGCAGAGAGAGCAGTGAAAAATTCAACTTTTGTGGAGCTTACTACATCCTTGCCTCCCCACCTTAACAGCACCATAAAGGAACTTGCCTTAGCATCACAAAACAACAGCACTATTTCAAAACCCGCACAACAGCTGTGACATAAATGCACACAAAGGAAGCAAAGTATGACTCTCGGTTACTGGATATCCATTACTGCACAGATTAAAACAATGATTACGTCTTTGGCGCATTTTGAAACCTCGGTGTGGGTTTTCGCCGGCCCAACAGATGGCTATTACATGTCAACACAAAAATTCCAAGGAATTTGAAGGTCGAGCGGGCTACGTGGAGCCATACCATTAACTGTGGATGGGAGGGCTCGCATTGTCAAATGGTAGCTGACAAAGTGCACTCAAGCTGTTGGAATGCAGCATGTGCCGAAGCTATAGACCAGTGGTGGCGAACCTACGGCACTCCAGATATTTTGGACCACAACTCCCAGAATTCCAAGCCTGTATTGCCAATGACAAAGGACTGTGGGAGTTGTGGTCCAAAACATCTGGAGTGCCGAAGGTTCGCCACCACTGCTATAGACCTATGCTTCCAGTCCTCATCCCCATCTGCTCGGCATAATGCAGTTTTCCCCCCTTCCCTTTTTGTATTAAGACAACCCCTCCCCCTTCCACAAGTCCAGTAATACAAAATATAGTAGGACCCCCATATCCACTGATTCGTTAACCACTGATTCAGTTATCCATGCTTGGTAGAGAAAAAATTAAATGAACAATTCATCAGATGCAAATCAAGCTGCTGTCACAAATAGCAGCTATAAAGCAAGCTACTGTCATAAAATCCACCTGGTGCCAACATTAATGACATTTTGGTGCAAGGTAAAATCCTTCCTGTTCCAGAAGTTTTTTAATTGACAAAATACAGATTGTGGGCCCTCTGATTGCAATGTTAGTGTAATGTTTTTATTATTGTTTTAATTGTTTATTGATATTTTATGTTTTAACTGTTTTAATTCTTTTGATTGGGTAGTGGGTGGCATATAAGTTGTAAAAATAAATAAATAAATAAGCACAAACAGCAGCCTTAAAGCAAGCTACTATCACAAAACAGCAGGTTATTGTGGGGGGCGGGGGCGGTGGCATCCTCTCTTATCCATGGTTTTTGTTATCCACGGGAAGGCCTGGAACCGATCCCCAGTGGATACCAGGGTCCTACTGTATTCTAGAAAAGCAGAATAATGAAAGAAGCAGCATAAATAAATAAACCCACCCCTAACCATAACTCTTATTCTAAAATAATTGAGTTAGAAGGGATCCAACAAGCATCTAGTACAACCATTCCTAAAGCAGCACATCTACAGCTAAGCATCCCTGATAGATGACCATCCAAATTTGGTTCAAAAACCTAAAACAAAGGGTTGCCCATGACTGTCCTGTCCAAAGTAACACGTGGCGTTGTTGCATCATTTTGCATCGCTGAAGTAATGTGGTTTCATTGTAATGTGTTGCCTTCATGAAGAGAACTCCCCATTAAAAGTTCTTCCTAAAGTTTAATTGAAATTCCTTTTCTTGGAATTTGACTCTTTTGGTACCCTTGGAGGCAACTGCAAATGCTTCATCTTCTACATGACAACTGTTGTGGAGATAAAGAGCCTGATTTGAACTACATTAGGAAATTTACATTACATTTAAACTTTAGGAAGAACTTCCTGATGGTTGGAGCCATTCAGCAGTGGAATATGCTGCCATGGAGGATGGTGGAGTCTCCTTCTTTGGAGGTTTTAAGCAGAGGCTGGATGGCCATCTGTTGGGTGTCCTGTGATGGGAGTTCCTGAATGGCAGCGTGTTGGACTGGATGGCCCTTGAGGTCTCTGATTCTAAATAAAAAAAAATACCCAAGGAGTCACTCAATAAAAAGTTTTCTTTTAAAAATCCTAGTCTATGGAGGTCTGATGGAACAAGAACACATGCTAGCCCACCTGATCTTGCAATCATCCAATTGTGATCATGGAATGCATGAATTAGTTCTTTCTCAAGCCCTTTGATTCCTTCATGCTTTGAATTACATGCATAATTTAAACAAAATTGGGCATGTTTTCATATATTCCCTTTCCCGCACCTGATTTACACCTTTAGCTATCAACAGTCATGGATTCTGAGTGACTTGAAATTAACTGTGATAAGATCCTTTATTGGAATTTATGAACTGCAGGGCGTGAGAGATAAATCTGAGTGTTCCTCCCTGTTAATTAACTTGAGATTTATTAATTTATCAAGACTCCCAAAACAGGCATGTTTAATTGCCCCTCTTTATTAACACTTCTAAGAAAGCTTTAGCATTTTACTGGCATTTCAATGAGAATTCCAACAAGACGTGGTATCAATTAATGGTCTCGTTAAAAGTCAGACAGTATTTTACAATGCCATCTTAATTCCCCCGCGTCCCACCCACCCACCTTGAATAATTTTGGAAACAAGCACCAAGAGATACAAGAGCGTAGCTTTTGTCTAGAAAGCAATACACAGCTGGGATATTCTGCTAGTATTTCAAATCCAGCTCATAGCTAACCTCTTTCCAAGCAGAGGCATAGCTAGGGTTTTTAGTGCCCGGAGACAAAATCAGTTTTCATGTCCCCCGCAAGAGACAGGGAGGGGCTAAGGTGCCACACAGAAGGCTGCAGTGGTGGCCAGGGAGCCCCCCACACTGGTCCTGGCAGGTCATCTGCAACATACTTTCTTGTGGCTCATGGGCAGGGAGGTGTTTGGCACCTAATTTGGTGCCTCCAGATGCTGCGCCTGGCGACAGATATCCCCCCTTGCCCCCCCATAGCTACGCCACTGTTTCCAAGAAAACTACATGTGAAGTTCAGGCATGTTCAGTCATACACCCATCCCCTTTCTTCCCCTCCATTTTTACAATAAGCAGACATAAGACGCATCCAGACAAGGTGCATATTTGGGACTGTGGCCCCTTTTCCCCCATTGATCCAGATTTACCTATTGGAAGCTTCCATACCTGCAGTCAGATTTCCTGCAATGTAATCCAAACGCTGTATAGCATGTCCCCTCCCACTCTCCCGTTCTTCCTTGGCTCACCTTTCCCATTTCATATCCTCCCCATTCTCTGCCCTGTCTCCAGTTCTAGTCTGTTTCTCTTCATTGATGCTGCCTGATGTGATAGTAGAAGTTTTCAGTTTTGTAAAAAAAAGGAGGTGGTGATGGAGCAAAAACAGCAGAGTATGAAAAAAGAACTTAGAGTCATTAGGTTTTTTAGAGCTGGGGTAAATAGTATGTTAGGGGGCATGGTGGCTCAGCAAGATAGAGTGCTGAAATGTCAGCTGCAAAGTCGGCAGCTCGGCAGTTCGAATCCCCGGGTGCCAAACAGCAGTATGAGCTCCTGCTGCGAACCCCAGCTTCTGCCAAACTAGAAGTTCAAAAGCATGTAAGTGCAAGTAGATAAATGGGCACTGCTGTAGAAAGCGGGAAGGTAAACAGTATTCCATGTGCAGAAATGTGTTCAGCCATGCCAGCCACATGGCCATGGACTTGCACAACCCTGGCTCTTTGGCTTGGAAACAGAGATGAGCACCGCTCCTAGAGTTGGACACGACTACCCTGCATGTGCAGGGGCAACCTTTGCCTTTACCTGAATAGTATGTTACATTGATCTTGGCAAGTATGAAGATGAGGGCAAGAAGCAACCATGCTGGCGAGAATGCCACAAATCCCCCCTCTGCTCTTTTTTAAATTTATGGGTAAAATCAACAACGGGGTTGGTGGTGGAATTTTAAGAGAAAAGTCTGCTTGATTAGTCTTGGATCACTAGCCCCTGACACCACTACATGTTGTAAAATAAGAAACTATGTACAGAAAGCAGCAAGTGGCTGGTTTTCATGCATTTAGTTTCATGCATTTACCTAGGAAGAGTCTATTGTGCCCTGGGTGACGTGGTGGGTTGTCTAAAAACCAGTTGAAGTGCTACTCATATCTTAGCTTTCCTTTCCTTTCCTTTCCATTCCATTCCTTGTTACACAGGGCAGAAGTCTGAAAGCCCTTCAGATAGACGTACGGTATATAAAGTGGGCATCTTGCATCCTCCTTAGTGGAATTAAAGTCTCTACTTTTGGCCCAAAGTTACACATCCCCAAAGCCGTGAGTTCCACTACCACCACCACCACCAAATCCCTGGCCATACTATCTGGAAGATGCTCTCGGTTACCTTTTTTTTTTCAAAGTTATTTTTTCAAGCACTGACTTAAATACCCTTTGATTATAGAAAAAGGCCCGGGTTAATCAGATGCATTCCTGTCCCATCAGATCTCCTGTAAACTCATGGTAGCCAACAAGCCTCCAGTCCTCTTATTTTTCAAAGATGAGACACCTAGTACTTCACACCAGTCACATGATTTTGAAGTTTGAGGTAGAAATTCTCTTCCTTCCTGGAAGTAATACAATAAACAACTAACCGTTTCTTGCCCAATCTGCTCTGTAAGGCAGCTTTAGGAGAGTTTGGGCCTTGGCTTTCCAGACTGCACTTGAGCAGATGCAGTGAACACCATCTCCCCCATGCCATGCACGAGAGATGGGCATGAATAAAAAAAAATGGCATTTCATTTGTCGTTTGTCGTTTGGAGGGTCCGTTTCGGTTCGTTTCCATTTTTTGCGAATTTTTGCAAAAAATTCATTTTCATTTTTGTTTGTTTTGTTACCATTTCATTACCATTTATTTCAAATTTTGTGGGTTTTTTAGGATTTTAAGCAATTCACTCATATTGCAGTAACGGAAACGAAACGCACGACAAAATTTCCGGTGTTTCTGTTCGTTTTGTTTCATTTTAGAGACAAAATTCGTTTGTCGTTTCGTTATGTAACGAAACAAAAAATGAAAATGGAAATGAAAAATTGTTCGTTTCGTGCCCATCTCTACCATGCACATTAGAGCTTTAAAAAGTTCCCCCTCTCCCTCTCCCTCTCCCTCTCTCCCTCTCTCCCTCCCTCTATCTTTCCCTCCCTCCCTCTCCCTCTCCCTCTCTCCCTCCCTCCCTCCCTCCCTCTTTCCCTCCATCTCTCTCTTTCTCTCTCTCTCTCACTATCAGCAACAAGTCCCAGATTCCTCTAGTCAATGAGATGACAGGCCAAGATGGCAAGAAAATCTGGGAGCTACAGTTAGAACATCTACTACCCCAATTAAACTATTGCTGCTGGCAGCCTAGCTTACAGAATTCAGGGAGACTTGAGGAATTAAGAATCCTCTTTGTCAAATCCAGATGTCTCTCTCTCTCTCTCTCTCTCTCACACACACACACACACACACAGAGAGAGAGAGAGAGAGAGAGAGACTGGCCTTGAGTTTTTCTGTTTCACCCTTCCGATTGGCTGGGCCGTTTCCTAAGTAACACAAAGGATCACAGCTTCTGCTGTTTTCCACTGCATCTCTTTGGCTCAGAAAAAGGAGCACATCAAGTTCACGCTGACCACATGTCCAGTGAAATAGGGCTGTTTTGGCAGAAGTCTGCAATCCTAGCTCCGAGTCAGGACAGCCTGACTTCGGGTGAGAGGCTTTGTTGTAGCAGAGGCTATAAAAGCATGATAGCAGCAGGGAGAAAAATCCATGAACGGTATGCAAGCAGGAAGAGGGAAACAGAGGAAGGAAGGAAGGAAGGAAGGAAAGAAAGAAGGAAGGAAGGAAGGAAAAGGGGAAATGAAAAGAGCTTCCTTCAGTTGATCTGTCCTTGGAGACCTCTATAGCAGGCCTGCACAACAGGTAGACTGCGGGCTACCCGCGAAGGGTTCAAAAGTAGCCTGCCAGCCACCAATAAAAAGTGATGTGGATAAGTTCTCCACCCCTCCCTCCCCCATCCCAAGAATCACCCCTGCCCTAGCAAAGTTCTGGGTCTGCCAGCCCACTGTCTCAGCCGAGCGGGGCAGTTCAAGGGCCATGGCACGGCCCCCTCCTCCCCGCGCTGGCCACACACACACACACCTATAAGTAGACCCCAGGGAACCTTGGAGAGATCAAATTAGACCAAAGGGCCATTTTGGAGAAAAAAAGTAGACCACGGGCTGCTCAAAGTTGGACAGCCCTGCTGTATAGCATAATAGATGCTTCCGTTATATCAGCAGCATCTGGGAGTAGAGACTGTGACTCCTCTTGCTCTTGGGTGCATGTGAGAGGGGAGAATTTCTCTTTTCCTTCTCACAGAAATGTTTCTTTGCATGAGATCTATTAATTCCTCCTAAAACATCCCACAGGAAACATCACAGGATTTTGCTCAAGCTTCATGATGACTTTTAAAAAAATGTAGAACCAACATGAAGTTGCGCAGAATTATTTAAATCCTTGAACAGAATAGCACCACTTTTTTGGCACATGATTCACCGAAAAGGTACACAGAAGGTAAACAGGATCTGAAACTTTCCCGTGCTGTACAAATGGATGAATTGGGGTTGGGAGGTGACCATCCCAGCAACTCCACCCACCAATCAAGGAAAGACACCAGAGTCTTATTTTCAAGAGTTAGGAAAAGCAGAGGGAAGCATGCTTCTTATACACCAACCCACAGCATTTAAAGCACACCTTAATTATACAGGCTGCAAATTTCAGCACAAATAAGCCAGCAGCTGGGTACTCAGTTTACTGGCCTTGAAAGGCTGGAAGGCTGAGTCAACCTTAAGCTGTTTACCTGAGCCTGTCAGGACTGAAATCAGGTGGTGAGGAGAGTCTGAATTGCTGTGCTGAAATGTAATCACTGTGCAGTGAGGTACCATACTGCCATTTACAACATCCATATCATTTTCAAAGGATGCTAGGAAATAAATATTGCTGTCATTGGGGAAAGTATCAGTGGGGAGTCTTGGTGTGGCCACCAGCTTGCAGGAGCAGCAGTGCTCCTTTTCGGTAGGTTGCATGTCACCCCTGCTATTTTTAACACCAAATTATGCACATATTCATACCTGAAGGTATTTATTTATTTATTTATTTATTTATTTATTTATTTATTTCATTTCATTTCATTTCATTTCTATACCACCCATCTTCCAGCAGGAACTCTGGGCGGTTTACAACAGGATTAAAATAAACAATACAATATAACAACAAAATCAAATAAGGTACACTTCCAGCAACATCTGGTTTCTTTTTTTTTTCTTTTCCCTTCCATAGTGTGATTGATCCATGCAGCCCACAGAGGATTCAAGCGGGAGGTTGGGAAAACCAAGCCGAAGCCCCCAATGAGCCATGAAATTGAATGAAACATGGTGAACTTCTTTCAGTGACCCAGAAAAGGCACATGTTTTGGTTTTTTTTTTTTTTTGGAGGGGTAAGGGGGCATCAGGAGAGATGAAGGGGGGACCCCAGCTACTGAAGCAGACTAAAACTTTATTGGCTTTATAAAGAGAATGCAAGGAATTCCTTACTTGAGCCATGCACTAATAAGTCTAGTGCCACCTACAGTTGAAAAGAAGGACTGGCATATCCACATGGGGCAGCAGGATTGGAATAGGGGTATTTAACAACAACAACAATCCAGCTATTTATCTGCGAAAAGTCTTATACAGGCGGTCATGATGAGAAGGACACTACGCATAAGCCACGGAAGCAAATTGTTCCTGCACAATCCTGAGGATGTTGTTTACTGGCATCCCTGTTATTTCAGTGTGATACATGCAGGAGTGCTTGGCAGTTTGTCCATAAACAGACAAAATAGTGTGGATTATCTGCGCTGCCAAGAAAGGTTTTCAGTTCCAGCTTATGCTTTGAACTCTAACTGAGATAAGTCAGGATCAGTTACATGCTGACCAATCTTCTGTGCATCTAGATTTATATTGAGATGAATGCTACCCGGGGAAACAGGCAGTGTAGATTCTCTCCCACCTAATGCGTCATGTCACCATGATCGATTTTTCTTCCCACCTTGTCTCCAGAAGGTCTCCCGTTCAAGAAGCGTAACCTGTTACAGGAGATGTGGCAACAATGACAGGAGAGAGGGGGAAAAAAACGAGAGACAGCTTCTAAAGTCAGGTCATGGTGAGAACGTGGGCATCAAAAAAGTACCATATTTTTTTCTACAAGATGCCCCATGTATAGGACCACTCCCACTTTTCCAATACAAAATTACAGTTTCGTAACTGCATGATTCTCTCCTTGGCTTATCCCTGTGTATGAGACAACCCTCAATTTAGAAAAAAATAAAGTCTTATACAGAGAAAAATACTGAACTATATATATTTTGATAGCATCTCCCTATATTCCCAGTCAATTTGGAATTGCTTGGATTTTATTTTAATTTTCTTATTACAAGACCTTGAAAAACAATACAAGAGAGAGAGAGAGAGAGATTGGAGTTTGTATAGGCTCCAGGAACAGTGGTGACAGTTCACATTTTCATCATGTCACTTTGCCATGCCTCCTGCTGGATTGTTGTTGTTTTTAAATACCTATTCCAATGTAGAGATGGGCACGACTCAGCGAAATTTTCATTTTCGTTTTCGTTTTTCATTTCCGTTATGCAATGAAAACGAAAAAAATTTTCCAGAAAACAAAACGAAAACGAAAACGAAATGAAAAATTTTGCCCTGTTTTTCATTTTCGTTATGGCAGCCACATCCCAACAAAAAGAATACTAACGAAAATGAAAAATTTTCGTTTTCATTCTGTTTTTTTCGTTTCATTTCATAACGAAAATGAAAACAAAAAATGCGCAAAAAAACCCAAAAAATGAAAATGAACCGAAATGGACCCCAAAACGACAAACGGAAAACGAAAATTTATTTTTTGAGTCGTGCCCATCTCTATTCCAATGTCAAGTGGGACTATGGCTAATAGAGGAAGCTTACCCGGCCCACCCGGTCCTCCATGGCTCTCTCGCTCCAGGTGGCCACCCCCAGGGAGGCCCGTAAGGTTGCAACGCGCAAGCGGGCCTTCTCGGTGGCCAGGCCAGCTCTCTGGAACAAACTACCGAGCATTGCAACATACACCAGGCTCTTTTCTTCCTTCCTTCAAAAAAGCTGTTAAAACCTGGCTGTTAGGGATACCCTCAGCAATCGCTTGGGTGTGTGTGTATTGTTCTCCACCGTCTTGAGGTTTGTGCATGTCATCAGTTGCTTTATGCCTCTTGTCAATTACCTGTTTGTTGTTGTGTATTTTTTCTTCCTTCTTCTTCTTGTTGTTGTTGTTGTTGTTGTTGTTGTTATTTGAACCACCCTGAGTTCCCTTTGGGAAATCGGTGTGGTATATAAATAAATATACAAATAAATAAATAAATAAATAAATAAATAAATAAATAAATAAATAAATAAATAAATTTGCATATAAGCAATAAGAACACGTACCTTCACGTTCAAGGACTCTACTGCCCTTCTCCAAGTTCCCATGCTCTATGGTAGGCATTCTCAACCATTTCCAGCCATGGCCCTCTTAGGAGTTCTTCTTGGGTCCCAGGGCCTCCTGTCAACCAAGGATACAACACTTTCCCCCCACCTGTGGCCCTGTGAAAATGTGCCAGGGCCACCCTCAGAGGACAAATTGCCCCTGTTGGGAATGGCTGCCCTGCTGCCCTAGGTGGACATCTTTTAGTGGTCCAGAGGCCAAGTGCTTAGAATCACTATGTGCTACATTGGCTACCCAGCCCCATGACACCAGAGGTAGCCATCCATCCATCTCAGGTCATGCCACAAGTTTTGGGGAGTGGGACAAAAAAAACCCAACCGGGGGACTGTGCCTTATTTCAGAAGAGGACCTTGAGGTTTCTGGGAGAATGAGTTCTCTCTCTCTCTCTCTCTCTCTCTCTCTTGCTTTCTCTCTCTTTCCTCACATATTTTTGGGAAAGAGCAGGCCAAGTAGAGATGGAGGGGGCAAGGACTGACACAAAAGGGCCTGGCAAACCAATCGCTTGCAACAGTTTAACCATTTAGGTCTAAAAACAACCTTTAACCTTTGAACCACAGCGCTGAAAGGGACCCTACAGATCATTGAGTTCATACCCTCCCAAAGAGGCACCGTGGGGAATTCAACTCCCAACCTCTGGGAGACCTAAGGCATTGAGCTATCCAGCAATCCAATGGTTAAATGATTGGAAGTTACTGAGTGGAGTTTTATTCATGACTCTACATTGGATAGCTGGTGCTCTGATATCATGGGAAAGGTCAGATCATTTTTATGTACCTGCTTATGGGGCTGGGGCTGCCCCTCTCACATGACGTGCTCCCCGTTCTCAGCATTTCTTTCACCTTTTGACTTCGTTTGATACCCAAACGACCTGGGTTCTCTTGAAGAAACCTCGAGTGAGTCTTGACATCTGGCGTGCGTAACGTAACACCTGCAGAAACCGAACCTTTCGCCATTAAAAATAAAGAGCTGGCTTTCGGCTTGCTAACGTCGGGTGAAACCTTGCCTCCTGGATGAAAGCTGTCGTTGGTGGGTCTCTTTGAGTATAAAGCAGTTACATAGTAAAAAGGGAGCCATTTGCTTTCTATGCCACCCTCCCTGGATATGTGTGCTCCAGTTCAGGATGAGGGGACAATGGAACTTGACTTACACAGGAGCTGACAGACAGACAGACAGACAGGCAGGCAGGCAGGCAGGCAGGGGCTGCATTTCCCCCTAAGACAGTGTCCCCTAATCCCAAATTTGAGGAACTGTGCTAAGTATATCCGATCTCGCCTGATTTCGGAAGCTAAGCAGGGTCGGCCCTGGTTAGTACTTGGATGGGCGACCACCAGGGAATACCAGGTGCTGTAGGCGCCTGGAGTAGGAACTGGCAAACCACTCCAGTATTCCTGCCAAGAAAACTCCATGGATGTGGAGTCACGAAGGGTTGGTCACGACTGTAACGACACAACACACACACACACACACACCTGCATACCTACAGGAAGCAGCACAAATTATGACTTTGAGCTATACAATGGAACCTCGTATAACAAACGGTTTGTATAACATAAAATCTGTACAACATAAAAATTCCAGGGATAGGGGAAATTTGCTTAACAGAATTGCCTAGCAGGCGAATCTGAGCAACATAAAAATGGTCATGATTAGGGATTACTCTGTTTTCAATGCATTCCTATGGGAAATTTGTATACAGGAAAATTTGCTTAACATAATTTCATTTAGAACCAATAAATACCTTTATACCAGGTACCACTGTACTGTAGTTTTTTTTAATTTTCTCCCATAGTTTCTAACTCCACAACAGACCCAGTGTGTTTGTGTGTGTGTGTGCTGTGTTCTTGCTGCCACCAAAATAGATTCTCCCTGAGAACACATCCTCCTCATTCTTTCAAGAGGGTGAAGAGGTCAGGAAACAATTAGACAGTGCAGTAATGGACCTGGAGAAAAGTGATGCTTTCTTAACAAAATCAGCCTAGCTTGTGTGCTCTCCATTTCCTTTAGGGAGTGAAATAATTAGTTTTTTGGGGATCATTTAGATTTGGGTTCATGTTGCCGCTCTCGGCCTGAGGGAGAAACTCCTTCCATCCCATTAAATTTGGATAGATAGGACAAAACCTGGAAATAACACATTAAAAGGAAGATCATTGCTCCTTACTCATTGTTTTCCCCACCACCACCACCACCAAGTAATGAGGGCCAATGTTGTTACTGCTAAATGTTTTAAGAAAAAAACAGGGCAACTGTTAGGGTTTGTTTGTTTTTTTGCATAATGAATAATATTTACATGCTGGTTCATGTAATTTGCATATAAATTACTTTTGGAGGGTTGAGAAGGAGGGGCCATTTGGGTGGGATTGTAAAAGTAAAGTTGGCAGTAATTAGTTACCTTCTAGATATGAGTAATTTAATGCAATGTAGTACTTTAATGCACTTTCTCCAAAGCTTTTTCCAGCTTAGGTATGTGTGAATGCCAGTAAATTATTCAGTCACAGATAGAAAATAAATTCACTCCCATCTGCCTGGTACAAAATGGTTAAACAGAGAAAGCCTCTCTCAAAAAAAGAAGAAGTAGAAATGCAAAGGCAGCAACCCAGGCATTGGTCAGTGCACAGGAATTCAAACCCAGTGTACTGCACCACTGAAGCAGGACCTATCCAGGGTGCTGAATCAGACACTCAAAATAAGTTCGGCATCTTGGACAGGTCCTTCAAAGTTCATGGTAAAAACCTGGACTGGATTCAACATTCCCATGAAATTGGAAGCTCCGACCACCAAACATGTAGTTCCTTCAAAGAACCATGCCTAAACAATTAGCCTGGACTTTATCAAGTTAAGTGGTCAAAGAGACAGATCGGGAGGGATGGATCTGGGGTCTCTCCTATATTCAGTTTTTTTGAAATCTCATAGTCTATCTATGTCATATCTGAAGATACCTGAGAATGCTGGTAACGTATTATTAAAAATGAACTGAAAGTACTAGCACAAACTCTAGGAATACAGGTAAGCAAGATAAATACCAAAGATCAGAGCCTCAGGCTAAAACTAGACTCTACAATTAGTGTGTTATTAGATGCAGAGCTCTCTGGAGTGAGGAAATATCTTTGCCCAAGCTTGCTGCATCCCACATTTTGCAAATTGGTTTGCTTTTCTTTTGTTGGTCATGAGACAGGGGGAATACATGGCCTTCCTTTAGAAAACTGATGGCTCAGAAATAAAGCTGCTTTTAGCAGTATATGTATCTGTTTTCTAGAACAACATGGAGAATTGTATTAGTTCCACCTGCCAACATCCCTTTATCGACATAAACCTCAGAGCCGATTTATTTGTTTATTTATTTATTTATTTATTTATTTATTTATTTATTTATTTTTACAGCTTACATGCCACCCACTACGCAAAGGTCTCTTGGTGACTTACACTCAAAAGAATTAAAACAGTTAAAACATCAAAATGTCAATAAATGATTAAAACAACAATAATAATAATTACACTAAAAATTGCCATCAGGACTCACAATGTATATTATGTCAATTAAAAAACTTCTGGAACAGGAAGGCTTTTACCAGGCACGAAAATGTCATCTATGTTGGCACCAGGCAGATCTCACTCGGGAGGGCATGCTATAGCCTGGGGGCAGCTGCCGAGAAGGCCCTATGTCTACAAGCCATCCCTCTCACCTCCTTGAGGGACGCCTCTTTCAAAAGGGCCCCCTGGCTTAATTGCCAGGTCAGTTCATATGGAAGGAGGATGTCCTTCAGGTATCTAGGGCCTAAGGCATTTAGGGCTTTATATGTCAAAACAAGCTCTTTGAATTGAGCTTGGGCAACAACTGGCAACCTGCAAGTTAAGAAGTTAACACGAGCATTGTCGGTGGCGGGTCAATGCAGAACATCAAATGTGTACACTGACCTCTTAACATGCAGGATTTCACCACCAGGATGTACCCCCCAATGCCTTACACCAGATTCATAGGATTCTGGCCAACATGTCCGACACAGAGCATGACTGTGCTGACTAAGGGATTCTTGAGGTATCATCTGAAACTAACTTTTCAAAGCTGTGGTTTGATGACTTCATCTCATACCACCTAGAGATGAATCTGGAGGGCTTCATTGCTCTCCATACCAATTTGCACATGTGCTGCACCTTCCCTCTCTTCTGACTGGCTGCCCCACTCACATTTCAGCGTACACTGCCTGGGTCCTCCTTCTCCAGCTGTATGCCAATCTGGGCAGGAGCTTGGGCTGCCCTTCCTTCCCCACTTTCCTTCTGGCAGCCAGAGATTCCAATGTAGGTCAGGTCTCTTCCTGTGCAACTGTTAGGTGGATAGCTGCCAGAAGAGACAGGGGGATCCACCCTGAGCTCTTTCCCAGGCTGGTGTGCCACCAGAGAAGAAGGATCCAGGTGGCATATAATGGGTCTTATAACAGGTGGTGATGGGGGGGGGGTCCTAAATATTATCCTCATGGTGCCTAGAAAATAATTTGCACCTAAATATCAGCAAAACTAAGGAGACAGTGTTGGACTTCCGGAGGAAAAGAGGGGAACCTGCTCCACTGTACATCATGGGAAGCTGGGTGGAGAGAGTCTCCTCGTTCAAATTCCTGGGAGTTCATTTCACTGAAGATCTTACCTGGAAAATTAATACAACCCAGGTGGCCAGGAAGGCTCAACAGAGACTCCATTTCCTCAGGCTTTTGCTGAAGAACAATGTGAAACAACAATTGATGACCTCCTTCTACTGGTCTACAATAGAAAGTGTCCTTACGTACTGCATTACAGTCCGGTATGCTGGTTTGACAGCCGCGGACAGAAAGACTTTACAGAGGGTAGTGAACACAGCACAAAACATCATGGGCTGTCCCCTGAGTCCACTGGACTGCTGTCTTAGGAGAGCAAGGAAAATCATCAGGGATGACTCACACCCCGGTCAGCACTTCTTTACTCTCCTACCCTCGGGTAGGAGATACAGAAGTATAGCAAGCCGTACCAACAGGCTTAAAAACAGTTTTTATCTGTGGGCTGTTCGACTGTTAAATGGGATGTGATAACTCGTGATAGACTCGTGGGGCTGGCGAGTTGTGCAGCAAGCACACAGTGTGAAATCAGATTGAATGGCTTTTTCGTGGGATGGTGTTGGGGGGGAGGGAGGGA
>JAHTLZ010000204.1:9461015-9478643 GCA_023846285.1 Phrynocephalus versicolor | reverse complement strand
AGATAGATAGATAGATAGATAGATAGATAGATAGATAGATAGATAGATAGATAGATAGATAGATAGATAGATAGATATTTCATTTATTTACCAAAAATTAGCCACCTCACTACTAAGTGGTCTCTGGGCAGCATACAACAATATATTACATAATTAATAAAACTATAAAATACAATACAATTTAAAACAATCAATATACAATACAAATTATAAAATCCTGATGCTCATGAGCCCAGCTAAAAACACAAATTAAAAGGCTGCCTGAACAGGGAGGTCTTTGCCTAGCTCTGAAAAGCCAAAAGCATTGGCACCAGGCAGATCTCTGTAGAGAGGGCATTCCAAAATTGGGGGGCAACTGCCGAGAAGGCCCTGTTTCAACATGCCATGCCATAATATATATATTGGATGCCAGGATCTCAGGTAACTGAGAGATGTTCTTTCTGTTATAGATGCATATAAGTTTCCTGAGATCCTGGCATCCAATACTTGGTAAACCTCCAGAGAAACAATTTACTCAGACACAAGTGAGCACACATGGAAAAACAACTCCATTTAAAACACACACACACACACACACACACACACACACACTTAGATATATGTCATGTAGACTGATATTTTAAAATTGGTGCCAAGCATGCTAAACCTGACACAGAACCAGAACTATTAGGATGTGTATCTGAGTCCTCAGTTCAGTAGCTTCTTACGTGATCCACTCAACTCAAACAGCCTCCACCCACGTGAACCAGCCATTGGACCCCTCTGGATAAGAAGGTGCATAAAGGGTCCGTCTTCCAGGGAGGGACATGCTGAAGTAAAAGCACACTGTATTTTTGTACTTGTGTGCTCTGTCACAGTCTTTGTTTCTCTTTGCTTCTGCGTTTTGAGTTCTCTGCTAATCCCGTCGAGTGCTTTTCCCTTCACATGTGCCTTGCTTTTCTGGCCTGGGGCCAGACAGAGACATTTTACTAATTCATGGTGAAGAAGAAAATGTCCCTTCCTGATCTGGCAGCTGAAACTTATTTCAAGGCTGGCAAATTGATAGTGTCCCTTGCTACACCTGAGGGAAACTGAATCATCCATGTGGTACAGGAGACATTGGATGGCAAGAAGAGATGGGCATGAAACACAAATATAGCATTTTGTTTTATTTTGTTTTGTTTTGTTTCACTTTTCATTTTGTTTCATTAATAATAGATTTTTTTAAAAAATATTTTTTATCACAAAATGAAACAATTCGTAAGGCTATAAATAATGGGGAGCTTTACTTTTTTATTATTTAACAGGGAGCCCACTGCCCTAAATCAAAGACCCTCCTTAAACCTTCCAATCAATTTGCTTTCAAACAAAGAGTCCAGTGTAAACAAGCAGGAAACCTAAGGGCTAGCTGCTGCATGAAGAGATCAGAGAGATGAGCTCAACAGTTGATCAGCTGGAGGGGGGGGACCCCTCCACAGTCCTACTTAATCAGGAAAGGAAAACAATCAGTTTAAACTTTAAATCAAGTTGCAAATACAGGGACAGCCAGTGCAGCGAAGGGAAGGGCTCAGCTCCTGGCTAGCTGCAGGCAGGCAGATCAAGATTGGAGAGAAGTAACAGCTGATGTGCGGGAGGGGATAAACCTCCTGTTCTCAAGATGGCTGGCTCAAGAGACTTTTCACCACTAGGATGAATCATTTCATTTCTGAAACAAAAAAAACTGTGTTTTGTTTCATTTCTTGACAACATGCTGTTTGCTGTTTTATTTCATTTCATAATGTTTTGTAAGCTTACAAAATGACAAAACAGTGTGCCATTTTTGTAAAGTGCCCATCCCTAGTGGCAAGCAGAACTGTGTTCTCCAAGAGAAAGAAAAAGCTGGGGGAGGGCTGAGGGGGATGGCTAAAGGTCTCCACTACTGTTCCTCCCTACTATCTGTGTAAGCCAGACTGTGGGTCCTTTGATGGCAATTTTAGTGTGATGATTTTAGTATAAGGTTTTGCTGTTGTTTTAATTATTGATTGATAATTGGTGTTTTAACTGTTTTAATCCCTAAGCCGCCCAGAGACCTTTGGGTAGTGGGCGGCATATAAGTTGTAAAAATAAAATAAAAATAAATAAAAACCCTTGAATCAACTGTGGAATGACAAAGCAATATTTACCTAAAATCCATTTATTTCATATCTCTACCCAAGCTGGGGCAACCAATTGCATTCAGAGTTCAAATCACCACCTGCGCCTCAACCATTATCCTCACTTGGACCAGTCACTGTCCCTCAGCTGAACCTGCCTCACAGGACTGTTGTGAAGATAAAGAATCAAGGAGGAGAGTCACATATGTTCTGTTCCTTGGAGGAAGGGCACGATATAAACATGCAGGCCAACAATGATAAGTTTAGCCCTCCTTGATCGTCTGGATCACTGGTTTGTACCACAACCGCTGGTTCCCGGGTCTTAGCTGACCTCAGAGGTGAACCAGCCCTGGGGAGAATCCAGAGTGTCAGGCCATCCAGAGGCAGGCAGCTGAGTACTTAACACCTGTAATTTTGAAAAAAAACCACTTTGAGATTGTGCATTGCCACTTTTTATTTGCGGAATGCAAGGAGACACATCCCAAGGCTGATTAATATAGCCAGGAAGAGAAAAGCTGGTCTTAGAACTAGGCCCTCATGTCATTTCAGCTTCTGGAACGATCCAGAAACGCCACAGCTGGAATAGCACTCTGTTCTGGTAGAACGAGAACTGATGATTCATTTGGACATTTTGTTTCTGCTAAAATTCCAGTTGATCGCTAAGCGACTACAAAAGGACAGTGTCCTCATAACTGAAACCACATCACCAGCTGATATTACCAAGAATTATAATGCTTACCCAAAATCCCTGGCTTGGCTTCTGCTTGGGCTATTACAAAATTTCAAAGCTTTGTATTTGTCCAAACACAAGACAAGAGGCTTTTCTTGAGCAACAGTGACCCCTGGCGTTTCTATTTATACTTTGCCTCCAACTATGTGTGTGTTCTGTGCAGTCAAGCCCAAACCAACTTTATAGTAACCCTAATAGGGCTTTGAAGGGAAGTGAGGTATTTAAGGAGTGGTTTTACCAGCTCTACTCCCCCAGTGAGTTTCCTTGGCCAAGTGGGGAATTGAACCGTATGCGCCTGAGTCCAAGCCCCTCACTCTGTTCCTTGCACCACTCTGGAAATGTAGCAGATCTGAAATCATACTGGAATCCCAGTAGAAATAGCTTTACAGGCTGGCTCACGTTTAGATGTGAATAGTTCAAATATGCACATTTACCATCACTAGATGAAGGTACTGCAGCTATAGCTGTGCTCACTTCCTGGGGTTGCATTCCAGGTAGCTGGCTCAAGGTTCACTCAGCCTTCCATCCTTCCGAGGTCAGTAAAATGAGTACCCAGCTCACTGCAGGGGGGGTGGGGCAGTGTGTAGCCTGCATAAATAAATTGTGAACCGCCCAGAGAGAGCTTTAAGTGGAACACTTTGCTTTGCTTTATCCTCAAGTAAGAAGTGACATGTGTGGATATAGTCCAAACAACATTTCACATCCCAAAATACACGTTTTAATATTTCCTATCTAGAAAACTCTAAGCCAGTGATCCTATTTTAGAGATCGAGTGCCCAAACTGTGAATCAAAACCCACTTATTTTTTGCAAAGTGCCAATACAAAAATTTAACCAGAATATAGTGGTACCCCGGGTTACAAATGCTTTGGGTGCTATCCTTCGAGAAAGCAATGATCGAAGAGCAGGCATTTGAATTTCCCACAGCCACAGCACCACCATTTCGGCGGTCTCAAAATGGCTCCGTGCAGAGAGTTGGGTGAAGGGCAGGCAGTGGCTTGTGGGCGCCTTCGTAGCTCCAGTTTACTCTCCAGCCAAGCCGCTTTGGGGGTGGCCAGACCGGCATGGCTGGAGAGTAAACTGGGGCTATGAATGAGCCCACAAGCCACTGCCACCCCTTCAACCGGCTCTCTGCACAGAGCACAGTGGCATGCTCTAAGCAGAGGGGAAAGTGCTGTGGCTATGAGGGGGCAATATTGTGTGCCCACAGAAAGGGCTCCGTGTGCCACCTTTGGCACCCATGCCATAGATTTGCCAACACTGCTCTAAGCTATAAGTGGGAACTCGCGTGACAGCATGCAGTTCTTAGTAACTAAAGATATTAGCCGGTGGGGATGTTGTTAGAGATCTCTACTCTTCACTCAACAGAATTATAGTTTCCAGAAGACAGGAGAACAACTCTTAAATCAGTTTCAGTTGCATTGTTTTTTTAAGCTCTACTTAGAAGGAGATTGTACTGAAGTCAATGGTGTTTACTCCTCGGTGAGTACAGGACGGGAGTCTTCGAAGGAAGAACGAGGTTCATTTTGTGCAGAAAATAGAAGGTTGGAGTAGTTGTTGATGGACAACTATAGGCGTGAACAGTTTAAATGTTGAGCTGTCCCGATCCCTGAAACAGTTGGAAGAGCAAATTGGTGAGGGGTGCAGGGCCTTCACCCACGCATGGCTTGCTTCTCTAAAGCCTTTTAATTCAAGAACCTTTGATCTGCAGGAGGGTGTTTTTAAGAGCCCTATCTCAGCTGATAAGGCAAGTACTTGGAAGAGAAGAACTATCTAGGGGGTCCTTGCCTCTAATAGCCTGTTGGGCCTGTGAACCATCTCCACTTATTTTTGTAAACACAGTTGCAAAAATAGGTCACAGGCGATACCTTTATAGGCCACTATTAAAAACAAGGGACATTGCAAGCTTTCGAGTTTGCATAACTCTTCTTCAAAGCAGGTCCCAGAAGTTCAGACATTTTAAAAGATGTCCTTTACCAGGATGTAACTTTTAGATGTCCTTAAAATCCGTGGCTACAGTAGATGGTGTAGCTGCCAGGGCAGAAGTCTTGTAAGAGGCAAGAAGGGCAGTTGTAAAAAGCCGCTTCTTAAGTCACACCCCTGTTCTTTTAAAGGGCAGGAAAGAAACACTATCAGGATGAGCAGAGTGAAAGAATGAGCTGCTTTCCTCTCCCACTTTCCCCCCAGTCAAAGATGTGGTGTTTCCTTAATGGGCTGGAGAGAAACAGCATACAAATCCTATATGATACTCTTCCCTAGTGGGAAAGCTACAGGTGCCATATTGAATAAACATTTTTAGGAAAAGTATGAAGTGAATCCATTTAAATCCCCACTGCCACCCATAACCCCTAGGCGATCTATGTTTAAGGGTGTAACCTCCACTGCTTATTTTTTTAAGCCAGGAGTATGATTGACTGATCCATTGATTGACTGATTAGTTGGCTGATTGACTCACAGAATCATAGAGTTGGAAGAGACCTCAAGGGCCTTCTAGTCCAACCCCCTGCCATGCAGGAACCCATCACAATATTTCTGACTGATGGCCCTCCAGCCTCTGCTTAAAAAAACCTCCAAAGAAAGAGACTCCACCTTCTTGACTGATTCATTCATTCATTTTTATTAATTGGTTACAATTATATGCCACTTTTTCCTCTAAGGAAATGTAGGCATCATTCCCATTTTTCTTCCCTTTTTTTATCCTCAGAACAACTTCATGATAGTTTAGGAGGGAGTGAACAACTCATGATTGTCCAAAGAGTTTTGGACTGTGATTGCCCCAGTCCTTGCCTAACACTCTAACCACTACACCACACTGGTCCCCATGGTAGCAGAGAGGTTTGTGCCTTTCAGGTAAACTTCATCAGAAGCAGGACAAGGATGCTAATTTATGTGTAAAGTCATGGAAACAATACCCGTCTTTTCTAAGATTGTTTGTGAACTTCCATCTGGCAGTGGTGCTTGGGCATGTGAGAAGGAGCCAGACCAGAAGCACAGGATGCCCTGTTCTCAAAAGCCTTCAAAAAGTACCTCCTGATCTAGAGAGGAAACATGTGCAATTAATCCACACTGCCTTGAAACTCAACCCAGCCTTATCAAATTGTGTGGCATGGAGGACTCTCCCTCTGTGCTACAGTTATTAGCATGGTAAGGCTTTAAGACTCTAAAAACAAGGAGCAGAAACCTTAAAAATTGAAAGAGGAGGCATGCGAGTGTAGGGATCAGAATGAGGATGTGAACTGAAGCACAGCCAAATTGCAGGGGAACTTATAAAGCTACCTTGTAATTCTATTTATCTGCTTGCATTCATCTCCATTCTTGCGTTCAGAACAAAAATTAAAGCTTCTGCTGTTAAACAATCCTCCCTTAAAGGAGATACCAATCAGTCACTGTAAGGCACTGTTGTGAAATGGAACTTCCATAAACATAGGCAGTGTTGGAAGAAAGTCTGGAAGAAATGTCTTATGAGGAACGGCTTAGAGAGCTGGGAATGTTTAGCCTTTCAAAAAGGAGGCTGAAAAGGGGATATGATAGCTATGTTTAAATATTTGAAAGGATGTCATATTGAAGAGGGAACTGGTTTGTTCTCCGTGGCTTTGGAGATGAGGACACGGGGCAATGGTTTCAAACTACAGATTCAATTTAAACATTAGGAAGAACTTCATGACAGGTCTGTTCGGCAACGGAATAAGCTGCCACAAAGGAGGGTGGTAGAGTCTTCTTCTCTTCTTTGGAGGTTTTTAAGCAGAGGCTGGATGGCCATCTGTTGGGAGTCCTGTGATGGGGGTTCCTTCATGGCAGGGGGGTTGGACTGGATGGCTCTTGAGGTCTCTTCCAACTCTATGATGCTATGATCCTATGAAGCTGACCATGCAGTGAGGTCGAGGGGGGTGGTTACTTCCAAGTATCTGTGAACCTCTAGAATGTAGTAAATTATAGTAGTACTCTTGATCACCCATTTCCTCTGTTCACCACATTGCTATAAATGAAGCTTATACTAGAAAGCTAGTTAACTTACAAATGTCCCTTCCCAGAAGCAAGAGATTTCATATTTCTATCAAGTTCTGTGGACTAATCATCGGTGGGATTTAAGACACAGAAGGTTTAGAATTCCCAAAGAAATCAGGCTAGCAGCAATCATAGTACAGAATCCTGGGAACACAAAGTATGAGAGTAGTTGATATAGAGAAAGAGAACCATCCACTGAGCACTGAAAAACAATTACACTATATATTAGTTGAAATGGAATTGACTAGTTAGAAGCCAGTAAACATTAAAAACTCTCTTAACTTTAAAATGGCATTCGGGGACTTGGGTTTTTAACAGGGATTGTTAAAATTCTCTCTCTGAAGAGTTGGTCCTTCAGCTGATGGAGGGAGGGGGAAAGGGAGGGGGCAAAGCAAAGCAAAGCAATGTGTTCTGCCTATATACCGCCCCATACCACTTCAAGTAGTCTCTGGGCGGTCTGCAGTTTTAATTATAGTATGCAGGCTACACATTGCCCCGCACCCAGCAAGCTGGGTACTCATTTTACCGACCTCGGAAGGATGGAAGGCTGAGTGAACCTTGAGCCAGCTACCTGGGATTGAACCCCAGGTCGTGAGCACAGTTTTGCCTTCAGTACAGGCATTGAACCACTGCGCCACGAGGCCAGGCTGATCTTCGAAGGAAAAGCATTCCATAACCTGAGAGCCCTCTCCTGTGTCACTTTCCATCAGCCGTCCCTGTGCTGGCAATGGGACCAAGCGAAGGGTCTCCTCTGACAATCTGTCAAGGCTCCTATGGGACGATATGGTCCTTCAGGTAGCCCAGATCCAAACTCTATAGGTCCACTAGACCGCACTTTGACCTGCAGTGCAGTTGCCATAGCAGGGGTGTTCTCGGCTGCCTATCACTGGCTCTAGCCTATTGCTGCTGCATTCTGAAACTAAGTGACACATGCCAGGCAGCTGGGCTTCATAAAAAGAATGAGTTCTCAAAAGGCATGCTTCTCTCCGGCATGCCTCCCGGGACCTTTCATTCACAAAAACGGTTGTGTGTAAACCTGCGGTCGCTGAGCATCACGGATAAGCCTATTACAGTAACTCTCTCACCGCAATGGGCAAGGTGCACTGGCCGATTGCAAGGAACTTGTTTCTTTCTGTTAGTAACCACAGGATTTCTGTGATGGCTTTTTGTTAATGATTCCTAGAAAAGGAGTGGTGATTCTCTCTCTCTCTCTCTCTCTCTCTCTCTCTCTCTCTCTCTCTCTCTGTGTGTGTGTGTGTGTGTGTGTGTGTGTGTAGAGAAAGAACCACCCTATCCACTTGGTTTGCTACACATCTGATTAGGATTTTTTTTTCATTCTTTGCCCATCAACAGGTCCCCTTAAAAATTCCTGGGGGAATCTAACACACAGGAGTCTGGCCATAGATTCCAGGGGGCTTGGGAGCTGGATATCTGACGGAGTGCATCTCCCGCAAGTCAGCTGTTGCCAAACCCACTAGGGCAGTGATGGCGAACCTTTTAGAGACCGAGAGCCCAAACTGCAATTCAAAACCCACGTGTTTTTTTTTCAAAGTACCAATGCAGTAATTTAACTTGTATACAGGTGGCTCTGAAGGGGTGATGTCGGGTGCCTGCAGAAAGGGCTCTGAGGGCCACCTTTGGCACCGGTGCCACAGGTTCGCCATCACTGCACTAGGGCATCTCAAGTCCTTGTCCTTAGCGCCACCACCCCAGAGAGGCCTGTCAGTCATGTGTGCACAATCGGGCTTTCTTGGTGCATCAGTGTTGGTCTAGCAGAGCCCCCCCCCCAAAAAAAAAACCACTTGCCCTGCTGCACCATAGAGGAGCTGAAGGAGTGTTCAATTTGCCAATGTCCTGAAGTACCTCGCTTTTTAAGCCACTTCATGATACCAGCAATTCAAACCGTAAGGATCCCTGGCAACTTTAACACCTGCTGCAAGACGTGATTTTAGTCCATTCCCAACAGTTGCATCATGTAGTGGAAATGGGCCAGACCAGACCAGACCAAACCTACACACAGTAATCAGGTTTCCTGATCACCAGAAGAAAGAACAAACCAGCCGGTCCCCACAGGGCACCAAACTGCAGGGAAAATGCCTGTCTGATCATGACCTTAGGGCAGTGATGGCAAAACTTTTAGAGACCGAGTGCCCAAACTGCGATTCAAAACCCACTTATTATTCGCCAAGTGCCAATACAGCAATTTAACTTGAATACAGGTGGCTGTGAAGGGGCGATGTCGGGTGCCCACAGAAAGGGCGAACCTTTGGCACCCGTGCCATAGGTTCGCCAACACTGCCATAGGGTATTGATTACACAATGGATTAAAAAAAAAGAGGCTGGTCCTCAATACCTATTCTCAACACATTGCATCCTTTTCTCTTTTCAACCTTTTGATACCCTCCCACCCCAACAATTGACTTTTTTTGACCATACCCTCCAAGGTTGTGGGTTCCGCTGAAGGTCCTGAGGGTGAGGAGAAAGTAGACACCAAGGGAAAGTTAGAAGAGGGATCCAGACAAGAGGTCAAACTGTGCAATTTCTAGTAGAACCCTAAGGGGGGGTCACTCCAAATAAATACCACTAAGTATGGGATTGTATCCCGCTGGCATGTGCAAACTTTGATGTTTTGGACCACAAACTCCCACAGTCCTTTGCCATTGGCAATCTAAGCTTAGAATCCTGGGAGTTGTGATCCAAAACATCAGGAGGGCCGAAGTTTGGACATGCCTGCATGATGCTGTTGGATGCATATTTCCTACAAAATGAAGCACTGCAAATTGGGTTCCAGTAACATCCAGTTCTAGAGATGGGCACGAATCAAAAAAATGGTGTTTCGTTTGTCGTTTGTTGTTTAGGGGTCCGTTTCGGTTCGTTTCCGTTTTTCATGAATTTTTGCAAAAAAAATCGTTTTTGTTTTCGTTTGTTTCGTTACCATTTCGTTACCATTTATTTCATTTTTTGTGATTTTTTTTTAGCATTTAAAGCAGATCACTTGTATTGCCGTAACGAAAACGAAATGCAAGACAAAATTTCTGGTGTTTCTGTTCGTTTCGTTTTATTTTAGAGTCAAAATTCGTTTGTCGTTTCGTTACGTAACAAAACAAAAAAACAAAAATGGAAACGAAAAATTGTTCGTTTTGTGCCCATCTCTATCCAGTTCTTATTTCTTAAGTGTTTTCCTCTTGTTTTTAAGGCTGGTGCAGAGGGTCCTCCTGAGCAGAGAATTGTGCCCCTTTTCTTTTCACCCACGATTGTGAACCCAGTATGAGAAGTAAATGGATTTTTCATTAGGCTGCAGAGAGGTTGTATCATAACTAGCGGGAATTTTGCTGGATTGAGTGCCCGCTTAGTGCCTCTAAGAATCACACAACCCAATCTGCAATGAGAAGATTAAGCAAGGAGTGTCCTTGTAACAAAAGGAGCCAGGCTGGCTTTTGTAGGATGGACAAGGGAGATAAAGGGGTTGACAGCCTAGTCTTGAGCCACCAGTGTTTGTGTCTCTTTCACACCAGGGGATCTTATCCAGCATCCTTCTCTGAAATCCACTGTTTGTTTGCTCTGGGGCCACAGATAGCTGTTGGGTGGGAGGGCTTGTGGTCTACTCGCTCAAACAGCTCCTCCATCCCTCTGGCTCATTTGGGTAAAAAAAGGGGCCCACAAAGGAAAAAACAACCAAGCCTGGAATGGACAAGCCATTCCTTGAAGCAAAAGCATCAAAGCCCGGCGGTTACACACTGTGATGTGTAAATGTTACCTCTGGTTTAGAGAAACCTTCACCAACTTGGTGCCCTCCAGGTGGTTGGACTACAGCTCTCCCTCCTCAGCACCAGCTAGCACCATTAGTCCCTAGAAAGGTGACTGTGGACAGACATCGAATTCTTCATGGCAAGGGTGTTCTGCCCACCCTGACGGAAATACACACACAAATACTATCATGGAATTGGAGAACGATCAGGTTGGAGTGTTACCAGCAAGGTGCAAGGCGTGCTGTGTACCCTTAACTGAATATTAGAGATGGGCACGAAACGAGCAATTTTTCGTTTTCATTTTCGTTTTTTCGTTTCGTTACATAACGAAAACGAAAAATTTGCAAAAAAAAACCCCAACGAAAACGAAAACGAACCAAAACGGACCCCTAAACGACCAAACGACAAACGAAACACCATTTTTTTGAGTCGTGCCCATCTCTACTGAATATAGTCATCCTTCTTTTTCATAGGGTTTGCCATGACTGGTATTTAGGGCCACATTAGGGCTCCATGAGTTCCCCCATGCCATAACTACCACACATATGACCTTGATGGAAATGTGTCAGCCTGCCAGAGAATATAGAAGGATCTCCACCTTCCCACTGAGAGCTTCTCCTTTAACACCTCCTTCTGCTGCTATATGTCTGAAGAAGTGGACGTGTCCATGAAATGTTACATTAAGATATGAAATGTCTTTAAGGTGCCATGTGTTTTGTGTCTTTTGTTTTGTTTCTCTTTTATTTCAGACTGAGAGGGGATATGATAGCCATGTTTAAATATCTGAAAGGATGTCACATTGAAGAAGGGACTGGTTTGTTTTCCATGGCTTCAGAGTCTAGGACACGGGGCAATGGTTTCAAACTACAGGAAAAGAGATTCAATTTAAACATTAAGAAGAATTTCATGACCTAGCTGTTTGGTAATGGAATATGCCGCCACGGAGGGTGGTGGAGTCTCCTTCTTTGGAGGTTTTTAAGCATAGGCTGGACAGTCATCTGTCGGGAGTCCTGTGTTGGGGGTTCTTGCATGGCAGGGGGTTGGACTGGATGGCCCTTGAGGTCTCTTCCAACACTATGATTCTATGATTCTATGATTTTTGTCAGCAATTCTTGAAAAAACTAACATGGCTACCTTCTCCGAAATTTCTTCAATCCCCAGATGCTGTGCCCACACGGTCCAAATGGATGCAACAAGAAGGCTCGGAAGTCATGAGGCTAACGCTCCACTTCATGCCTTGCTACCCGTGGCACGATGGGCTCAAGGTGACAGATCCAGTGGCTATTTCCTAGTCTGCTCCTTTCAGTCCTGGCTGTTTGGTAGAGGAACGCCTTATATGGGCAACAGAAATACCTTCCTACTGAGCCCTGCTATGTCCCGCCAATTGGGAATGGGTGCAAGTGGAAATGCCTTCCCGGAATAAAAGCCACCCCCCTAAATAAATAAATAAATAAATAAATAAATAAATACTTTATTGTTATAGACTCATAGACCCAAATAGTCATAAATAAATAGCATAACACAAAGTACAAAGTAAATAAATAAATAACTAATGAACGAACGAACGAACGAACGAACTTGCTTCTCCTCTGGTACCATCTGCCTTGGGGATTATCTTTTGGCCTGGCAACCTGGTGAAGCTGAGCCATCCCTTGAGGATTTCAACTAGTGTCCTTGAACCTGACAACCCTACACTAGATCTATCTATGACCATTTAGCCATTCAGAGTCTCCTTTCGGTTCCCAAGCCAGTGTTTGATCTTGATCTTGGCCTTCTCAAGGTTGCTTTCTGTCCTTGAATGTTCCAATGATGGCAAGCTGGGGTGGGGGTGGCGGTGGGGGATTGTTGGGCACTTTAAGGTGGGGGGGGCGTTGTACACCATCCTCCCAGTTCAGTTAACGCTCACGGGAAGTGGTTTGCCAGCCCCTGCATGCAAGCTGATACCCCTTCTCAGAAATGAACATGCAGTTCTCTAAAGATAGGTTGCGCAAATTAAGACCAAAACCCACCGAGCCCCCCCTCCCCTCGGGAACGTACAGCTGCAACTCCCCAGGAAGGAGAGTTCCAGAAAGTCTATTGAAAAAACCTTACCCACTGGGGGATTGACGCAGCTGCTTGCAGGGTCTGAGCCGACACGAAGGGCTCTTGTGCAAGGACTTGCAGGTTACCCGTACGCAGCACCCACATTTTGCCAAAGGTGTGGCGGCTGCACACACACCCTTCAGCAGCAGCACACACACACCAGCCCAGTCAAGCCCTTAACTGTAATCTCAAAGGGTGACCGTGATACCTGTATGTGACCCATAGATCATAGAACAAAGGCCCGATCACTCTTTCTTTACAGATATTAATTTCTAGTATCATTTCTGCCTTGGCCTTTTGCATTGGTCAGAGTTTTCAAGTACCCACGATTCACACCTTCCACTGCACCTCTTAGGAAGTCTAGAAGGGAGAGAAGGTTCAGCCTGGTCATATACATATCAAGGGAATACGGAATTTATTTCAGACACTATGGGCCTTTTTACACGACCCCTAAACTCCGCCACAAATGGCTCCCAGCTCCAGAGCTTAAAATTGTTTACCCACCAGCTCCGGAGTTTACTGAAAATTAAGTGCGGCCACACCCACCTAAGCGCGTCCCAGCGCACTTTTCTTGTACCTGCTCTCCAAGGGTGAAAAATCTTAATGCGGATGTGCCGGGCTCTCCTCGCTTCTTTTTGTTGTTTTTTTTTTTTGCCTCCCGCCCCTTTAAGAGAAGGAACCAGGAAGTCACGGGGCTCCCGGCAGTTTCCACCGGCACCGGGGAGGTAAGTCTTTATTCTTTTGTCCCTTTTTTTCTCCCTCCCCTCACGCAGCCAGCAGCCAGGACGTGCGGAGGGATGGGAACGCACGAAGAGTGACAAACCCCTAAGATCTCTGGTCCGAATTAAAGTGACCAGCGGATCTTAGGGGTCATGTAAAAGCGCCCTATGTCGCCTTCTGGAAGGGGAAATCATTAAGGGAAGAAAAGGATGCCCCATCTTTATAGGAGAGCCAATGAGTTTGCCTTCCTCACATTTTCAGCCAGTTAGATGTAGGATCCAAACTGTATGTAAATATTATCCAATGAGGTTGTATACTTTAGGACTCTTTATCTGTTGTGGCATAAAACTATTTTACACTGTATGTTTGGGGTCTTTTCTCTGCCATTAAGAGAAAACCCAAGCTGATTCCTATTAAATTAGGAATAAAATTGGACTTTGGTTCAGCTAGTTGTGTCTCTTCCTGACCTTTTGCCAGAGAAAATATACAAGGTAAATCCAAACGGTCACACCACCTTCTCCTCTTGATGTCGCAACGGCCTCAGGACATCTGCTGAAAATCAGCACCGGTGCGAAGGTTTGCCCACCTTTCACTGGGAGGGACAGAGGGTGGCAAGGATAAAGCCGACATGGAGGGAGAACTAGAAGGAGGGATCCAGAAAGCAGGGTTTTAAGTGGGCATTTCTAGGAGGAGCAACTCTGATCCTCATGGAGGTTGTATCAAGAACAGCCAGGTCTCACCTCGAAGACGAAATGGCTGGATTCCAGTTTAGGGCATCACTGACTATCCTGAAGCTGTTGTGTTTGCCAGGGGAGCTCCCCGAGACTTGTGCCAACCTTTGCATGAGTTGTGGGGCTGGAGCCAACATCCAGAACATGCCCTCCTTCCCATGGTGACCTCTTCTGATTAGAGATGGGCACGAAACAAGCAATTTTTCGTTTTCATTTTCGTTTTTTTGTTTCATTATGTAACGAAACGAAAAACGAATTTTTGCCTCCAAATGAAACGAAACGAACAGAAAAACACCAGAAATTTTGTCGTCCGTTTCGTTTTCGTTACGGGCAGTTCATTGAATTGTAGAGATGGGAACGAAACGCGCAATTTTTTTGTTTTCGTTTTAGTTTTTTCGTTTTGTTATGTAACAAAACAAAAAATGATTTTTTTGCAAAAATTTACGAAAAACAAAAACGAACCGAAACGGACCCCCTAAACGACAAACGACAAACACCATTTTTTTGACTCGTGCCCATCTCTACTTCTGATTTAGGAAGGTCAGCAAGGTTGGGCCTGGTTAATGCTTTGCAGGCAACTCTCCTGGACCCTCTCTCCACACAGAGGTTCTCTAGCCACTCCCAGCTACACTAGAGCTAGGACTTTTGTAAGAGCTAGCTGTCTCCGATGCCTTTTAAGGGGAATAACTGAACACCACCACCACCATCTTAGAACTTCAGAACTGGAACAGGACCCTATGGATCACTGAGTCTAGCTTTTGCCAAGGAGACATGACGAAGAATCATAGAGAGACCTAAACCACTGAGATATATATTATTGAAGGGAAAATCCATTCTCCCCAACGCCTTGCATGGTGAGGATGGCCGTTCAGCTCAGCCATTTAGAATACAGGAAAAATAAAAGCAAAATGATAGGGTTTTCTCATCAAGATCTCTTGACATGACGGACCAGGGCTCAGTGAAAAGACAAAGGGGCAAATGACATTGTGAGGGGTGGGGAGGCAAGCAATGATTTAATGCAATTTTAGTGTTCACCCATTAAATCATGATTTTAACCGATTAGCCTACCAATAATAGTACGTTATTTTATGTCACATTAATGTTAATTTTACTTTTATTCTTATTTTATTATGGTACTGTATTTTATGTTTTTATTGTGTGAATTATTTGAATGTATTAATTGTTGTAAACCACCCAGAGTGACCTCGCTGCCAGATGAGTGGTACAAAAATCCAATAAGTAAATAAACAAAACCCCGCCCAGAGTGGCCTCGCTGCCATATGGGCAGTATAAAAAATCCAATAAATAAATAAATAAATAAATAAATAAATAAATAAATAAATAAATAAATAAATAAAGTGGTACCTTGTATAAAGGAATTAATTCATTCCAAATGAAATTATGATAAGCAACTTTTCCTTTATACAAATTTCCCATAGGAATGCATTAGGATTAATCCCTAATCGCGACCATTTTTATGTTGTACGGATTTGCCCCATAGGCGATTCTGTTAAGCAATTTTCCCCTATCTCTGGAATTTTTTATGTTGTACAGATTTTACGTTATACAAACCGTTTGTTATAGGAGGATCCCCTGTGGATAAATAAGCCCATCCCTGTGGACCACATACTCCTTCTGTCCAGAGGTTGGGAAGAGGTATTTTCTTGGACTCCATCCCCCAGCATCCCCCAGGGCAGCGCCTTAAAGGGAGGAAAAAAGGAGCTTTCTAAGACTTCGCTGACTCCTGGATTCTCTCACGGACGGTGGCCAGTTCATAGGGTGATCCTGCCAAAGTATTCCCCATCCCTAAATCTTTGGAATAAAAGGGATCCATGGACTCCATGCAAAACAAAACTCATGTGCAGAAATGGGTGATATTTTTCACAGACAACTAACCCCCCCATATTAATAGGGGAACTTTTGCATATTTTTGAAGCTGGTGGCCCTAAAACGAATGTTCGCCCAGTTGCCCGAGAATGGTGGGTGTCTGTACATGTAGGCTGCTGAATCAAGCAGGGGAGGGGGGAGGCAGAAGTCTCCCCTCCCACCAGTTGGCTTTTTTAGACTATCTAAAACTGGTCATGCATTCCTTCTCCAGCCGGTATTCCCACACTGTGGAATCATGTTGTATAATTTAGCGAGAGAGCAGCTCTCTCTCTCCTCCCCTCCCCCCCGTCCCCTTCTTGTACAACAAAGAGTTGGCCACACAGCAAGAGAGGAAATGAACAACATCTGGTCAGCTTCCTCTTTCTCTGGTGAGCCTTGCCAGTGAACAGCTGTGTCTGGCATTCCAGTCAGCAAAGGAATCCATCATGGTTTATCTCCTCCGCTACTCTCCACTTACCACACCCCTTGGTGCTGGCATCTGGGCCCATGCCAGACAGGTAATCGGAGCTCCCTCCTTCCCTCCAGGGGACACTGGGAAGGACACACACACACACACACACACACACACACACACACACGTTGGTGCTAATTTCAGCTTCTTTCTGAACAGGCCTGATGTGAATTGGAACTTTCCTCCCCCTGCCCCCCCCTCCACCCATCCCCCCGCTTCTTAAAATTATTATCAAAACCCGGGGATTCCTGAATCCATTCTGAAATACATAATACATCAATACAAAAGTGGAACAGGTGATACCTTTAGGCTACTCTAAAAACAATTGCTTTGCTTCAATAATGCGTAAATAAATATATACCCGTGGTACCTTGTATAAAGGAATTGATTCGTTCCAAATGAAATTCTGTTAAGCAAATTTTCCTTTATACAAATTTCCCCTAGGGATGCATTGAAAACAGATTAATCCCTAATCACGACCAGCAGCTCAGAGCTATAGGAACTGTAAGCAGAGAAGTTTGAACATTTTTTTTTAAAAAAATGTGATGCCGTCCTTGCTGTTCTTCCCAAACTAAGTAATTTTCAAACCAGGAAGTGGTAAAATATACATGGGTAGGAAAGAGTGGTTTCTTTGGAATGGCCATGGATCAACTTAGAAGCAGAATACGTGAGACAAGCATCTTTGCCATTCGGAGGGGATTAAATGTTTTTTGCTCCAGAGCCATAGTTCTCACAGCTGCTGTGTTTGCATCGTCAACATGTAAACAACGCCTGGTGCTTATCTCTGGATAATCATAAACTAAAGCAAACTAATCTGAAACATGAAACTGTGAAAGACATTAGAAGATGATCACACATCTCTTAGTGCTTAAGTCAGTTGTGTTTCTACATGCAGAGCTCCCCAGCTTATTTCTGTTGAGTCTTAGAGTATGCAGCCAATGCAAGATAAACTGCATGAGGCTGTAATAAAAGGAGTTGTCCAATTGCTTTCAGTTGCAGGCTGATCATTTTTAGCAGGCAACGAGGTCTGAAGCTTTCGCCATTTACCATCTGTGTAAGAGCTGACCTTGAAAACACATCTTTTCTTTCTTTCTTTCTTTCTTTCTTTCTTTCTTTCTTTCTTTCTTTCTTTCTTTCTTTCTTTCTTTCTTTCTTTCTTTCTT
>JAHTLZ010000204.1:9393079-9461005 GCA_023846285.1 Phrynocephalus versicolor | reverse complement strand
CTTTCTTTCTTTCTTTCTTTCTTTCTTTCTTTCTTTCTTTCTTTCTTAACTGGACCTTGAAGCATCCCAACCTGATCCCAAAGAGAACAGTAGGATGTCTCACCCACAGAAATGCATTTCCAATGGCTGTGCAAAAAGTAATGTGAATGCAGAGGAGAAAGCAGGAAATGTGTGAATCGAGGAAGGAGGGGGAACATTTGTAAATAAACAACTACACACCTTGTGAACATATAAAGACACAGATTCTTAGACATTTCTAAAAAAAAATTCACCACCCCACACCCCAAACCCCAATCAGCAAATGTTCCAGAAAAAAAAGACATTATTGCAACATTGCCCTATATCATCTAATGAATTAAGCACACCCATGGAGGTTTGGATGGATTTTGTTCAACTGCTTCATGTCAGTTCATTAAATGGGATACAGGACATATCTGGGTTGTGAATTGTCTGAAGAAAGCAGATGATCATTGTTTTAATAACATATGAAGACCTGCCCAAGCAGATGTTGATTAGGGTATTTGTACACGACCCCTAAACTCCGCCGCAAATGGCTGCCAGCTCCGGAGCTTACAATTGTTTCCCCACCAGCTCCGGAGTTTGCAGGAAATTAAGTGCGACCACGCCCACCTAAGCGCATCCCAGCACACTTTTCATGTACCTACTGTTGGAGGGTGAAAATCCCCAGATCCGGATATAATCTGGTGAGTGCCTGGCTTCTGTTTTTTTTTTTTTTTGCCTCTGTCCCCTTTAAGAGAAGGAAGAGAAGGAATCAGGACGATGATGGGGCTACCGGGCGGCTTCAGAGGTGAACCTGCATTTTTTCCTTTCTTTTTTTTCTCTCTCCCCTCATGCAGACAGGAGCAAGGAAGTCCGGAGGGGTGGGGACACAGGAAGAGCAACGAACCCCCAAGATCCCTGGTCCGAATTTAAGTGGCCAGCGGATCTTAGGGGTCGTGTGAAAAGGCCCTAAATCATCACATTGATGACTTATGGGAATTTTGTTCATTTTTAAAAGATGTCATTGTGACCTTTTTTTAATTTTTTCCCCCTTTTTGTAGGAAGTGCTAAAAATTAAATCATAGATGAAAATTACGGTGCTTCCGCTTCTCCACTGTAGTTTTCACCCATTTGGGACAAAGAGCTGGGAAATTGTTTCAGAATGCCACAGGAGTGCATTCCTGTTCAAACTGGTTAAAAATTGGGTTCGAGTCACATCGTATTTAAACTAGGGTCCACATGCAGTGACTGGAAATTCATAGAATCATAGAACCATGAAGTTGGAAGGGGCTTATAAGGCCATCAAGTCCAACCTCCTGCTCAAGACAGGAACACAGGAAGTGATTTATTTCTGGAGATTTAAACCAGTTTGAGCATCTGCACTGCTGAAATCGAATCATTTGCCCCAAACTCCAGGGAGTTAAATCAATTTTAGAAGTTAAGGCTGCATTCCCACTAGCAATAAGAACCACATTTCAGCATCATTTAAACTGATTTATATTTTATCATTCACAGAACGCAACGGTGGAATCGATCTATATGGGTTACAAAGTATTAGTGGTTTTGTTTTTTTGTTTTTCAACAGGCTGGCAGAGCCTTTTTGATTTACGTAGCTTCCAAAATAGATTCAATTTGGTGTAGTGACTTGAAACTGGTTTTTTTTTTAAAGTCTGAAGAGAAGTCTATTTAAATTGCCAGTGTGACCACACTGAAAACGATGGAATGTAAATTGATTTGAAATGATGCTTAAATGTGGTTCCTAATCTTGGGTGTCTGTGTCAGACTCTCCAGGAAACATGAGATTTTTCAGTGCTAAAGGATGCTTGGAAAACTGGAACAGAATTGTATATACTGTATATACTCAAATATAAGTCTAGTTTGGGGCTGAAAAGGGGGGTCAATACTTTTAGCCACTGAGGCAAGTGCTTGGGTCAGTGGCTAAAAGTCATTTTAAACATTGTGCCATGCTTCTCCTGAACCCCCCCTCCAACAGCGTGCAATGTTTAAAATGACTTTTAGCCATCGAGGCAAGTGCTTGGGTTGGTGACTAAAAGTCAGTTTAAATGTCGCATGCTGTTTCTCCTGACACCCCCCCCCGACTGCATCACAGGGGAGCGGCACATGATGTTTAAAATGATTTTTAGCTGACCCAAACGCTTTCCTCGGTGGCTAAAAGTCATTTGAAACATCACACACCGCTGCCCCCAGCTCACAAAGGAAGAGCTGCCTGCTGCATTTCCCACCCTAGACTTATACTCGAGTCAATAAGTTTCCCCAGTTTGGGGGGGGGGTTAAATTAGGGGCCTCGACTTATACTTAGATCGACTTATACTCGAGTATATAAGGGGATGTCAGTCAAGTTGGAAACACATCATTCATGGCAGTAGCATCTGGTCGTTTAAGCAGGTTGTAGACGTGAGGTGCATTTCCTGTTCCTGTCATGCACCAGCTATGGGTGGCAGGATGGTAAAAAGAGTGGCTGGATTGCTCAGTGGTTTGGGTATCTGGCTACAGAGCCAGAAATAGGAGAGGGGGAGGTTTGAATCCCCGCTAGGACCCTGAGGAGTAGAGCCATTCTGTGTGTTGTGACGCGTGGGGTTTAGTGATTTCAGCACTGATTCAGCTCTTTGACATAGCAGGCTGGAGACAGCTTCTAGTGTAACAGCTCTTTATTTAGGGAGAGAACAAGACTGGGGACTGGGGAGAGGGAGCTACATTTATAGGAACCAGGACTGGCTAGGAAAAGATACATTTTGGAGGGAACAATTACAAGCAATCATAAGGCTGCCTTTTGGCGGGAACCAATAGGATTGAGGATCCCAATGCAGCAACTTGAATCAACCAATAGGCCTGTTCCCTTTGGAACAGGAAGGCAGTTACTTCAACAAGCAAATACAGATCAATACACAACACTGTGTAGCCTTAAGAAAGCTGTACGGTCGCATGACATCTTGAGAAGAAGGGAAGGATATTCTCTGTATTCTCTGCCTGGAAACACCTGGAAAAGGGTTTCCCTGAGCCAGAACTCACTTGAGAGCTTGTGAGGATGATAAGGTCTGGCGCTCAAAGGGTGCTCAGAGGAACTTCCCAGCTGAAGTAGCCTTCATATTTTGCATGCTGAAATAGATCTACTCACTCTGGAAAATGTACCAGAGGCAGATGCTACGCTATTTATTTCCTGCAAAATTTATTTTTTGCTGATCCCCGTGACAACTACAGGATGCAACAAAGAGAAAAAAAAGGGTGGGGTCTGCTCTGGTCAGACCCCAAATGGAGTCCTGTGTCCAGTTCTGTGCACCTCAATTTAAAAAGGATGTTGACAACCTTGAGCGGGTGCAGAGGAGGGCGACCAGGCTGGTTGAAGGTCTGGAAGAAATGTCTCATGAGGAACGGCTTAGGGAACTGGAAATGTTTAGCCTTTCAAAAAACAAAGGCTGAGGGGGGATATGATAGCTATGTTTAAATATTTGAAAGGATGTCATAATGAAGTGGGAACAGGTTTGCTTTCCATGGCTTCAGAGACTAGGACTCGGGGCAATGGTTTCAAACTAGAGGAAAAGAGATTCCATTTGAACATTAGGAAGAAATTCATGCCAGTTAGAGCTGTTTGGCAGTGGAATATGCTGCCACAAAGTGTGGTGGAGTCTCCTTCTTTGGAGGTTTTTAAGCAGAGGCTGGATGGCCATCTGTCGGGAGTCATGTGATGGGGGTTCCTGCATGGCAGGGGGTTGGACTGGATGGGCCTTGAGGTCTCTTCCAACTCTATGATTCTATGATTCTATGATTCTATGAAAAAGCCCACAACCAAAGACAAAGACATTGCTTTTGTTCACCTTGAGGCTTACACATTAAGTGCAAGATGTCAAACCTATTTATGGCACACCACACCCCTGTTGTGTGTATCCATGATGTTACAGCCTGTGTATGTCTAAAGGAGCGGGAAACTGGAGTTGAATTGCATTGAATTGAATGCCTTGAAATACATCCATTAGTCTGAACAATGACTGTTTTGCTTTTCTTTTTTGCAGCAGTGCAAACCTATGTTTATTTATATGGGATTAAGATTTGCTGAAATCAACAGAATGTACATTTGAGTAGGATGGCTCCTGCAATGTAGCTGGCTACATTGTTAGACTGTCCGTTTTTATTCATTTTATTTATTTATTTCTGAGTATTTTACACACACACCCTTTCTCCTTGGAAAAGGACCCCAGGCGGTTTACAGTAATGACAGACAATATACAAAGCAGTACAATTAAGACATATTCAAGTTTGAGAACAGAGAATTGAGGGTCATCTTACAACATTAAAGCTAAAAGAGAATGCAAGCAGTTAAAGAAAAGAGTATAAATTCCGTGTAATCATGTACTGGTTGACCATCTAAAAGTTATGAGGGATGCAAATTAACATTGAGAACAAGAAGAGGTAATTTTCAAACAAGCTGCAGAAAACCTTCTGTCAGCCTAACTCCTTGGGGTAGAAATGTTAAGCCAGAGTGAGGGGAGACTGTTTTTTTTTGTCCACTACAGTATTTGAAAAGAAAGAAAGAGTTTGGAGATTGAAACATGTGAAAACATTTGCTCATCTGGGAGGACATGAATGAGACTTATCTCTCTTTTGCCTTGTACAGCTGGTAGCTGTGAGTTTGATACGACAAATCGCAAGCACAGAGGCCTGTGAAGATTCCCAGTCATCTTCTCAATTTATCTGGAAGTTGAGTCACGGCAACTGGACTTCTTCAAGAAAAAGGTTATGTTCTTGGGCCTCCAATATCTCTGTTTCGTTGTGGGATTCTATATCCCACAAAGGCTTCAGGTGGAACCAAAGGAAGCAGCCTTACGTTGCTCAAGTCGAAGAGCAAAAGGCAAGATGCAGATGGAACTTCTTAGATCCCACCCCATAATAACAGAAAAACAGCCTTGCTGGAACAGGCCACAGCCCATCCAGTCCAGCATTCTGTCTCACACAGCGGCTCACCATTTGCTTCAAGGTAGTCCCAAGCAGATGTCTTCACCTGCTTACGATTCCCTGCAAATGGCATTGAGAGATATCCTGCCTATCTCTCCAACCCAGAGGTTGTCCTTAGGCGTCCATAATGAGAGCCATTGATACCCTTGTTCTCCATGAACTTGTCCAATCCTTTCTTAAAGCTGTCGAGGCTGACAGCTGCCACCACTTCTTCTGGCAGGGAGTTCCATACACCAGGGATCCTCTGGGTGAAAAAGTACTTCTTCTTGTTTGAGATCTAGCACCCAAAGTTTTCATGGAGTGCCTCCTTGATCTAGTGTTATTTTCCCCCCACAAGGAAAAGGATCTGAGAACGGAACTCCTTTGGGAAAATTGGTGTGGTATAGAAATCTAAAATGAATACATAAATAACTCACTTTTCACTATTTAGAGCAGCGATTCCCAACCTGAGGACCCCAGATGTTCTTGGACTACAATGCCCAGAAATCCTTGGCTGAAAGAGTGGGTGGTGAAGGCTTCTTGGAGCGTTGGTCCATAATCATCTGGGCACCCAGAGTTGGGAACCAGTGACTAGGCAGACCATGAAATGCACACTAGGAAAATAGTGATGGCGGAGAATCCCATGAGGTTTGGAAGGTTTTAATTAGAATATTCAGAAATGTGCAAAGGTCTTTCTTAAAGCAATAGGATTTGTGATGGGGTGGGGGATGTGAGAGAAAGCAAAATTGACAGGTACTGTGTACACCCATCCAGGAGGAGGACTTTGAATGATGAGGTCTTAAAACTCAGAATAAAACTGGGAATAGGACTGAATTCCCAGTTCAGTGCAGGGACCATCCTGTGGCTTCAGAATGCATCATATTTTTCCATCTGTAGGACACCCCATGTATAAGAAAAAAACCAATTTCCCAGCCTGAAATAACTGTTTCTCTGCTGTGTGGTTCTCTCATTGGCTTACTTAGGTGTATAAGACAACCCTCATTTTTACATCTAACAGTTTTAGTTAAAAACATAGTCTTATACATGGCAAAACACAGTATTCCAATTTAGTCTGGATGGCATTGGATTTGTCCGTATATACAGCGTACTCAATCATGGTTGTGATTGTGAATTCTCTCTCTGTGTCTCTCTCTTTCTCTCTTTCTTGCAGAAGGCTCTGCATCTTTGTTACCTAGACGAACAATTTTTTCTTTCTGTTTTCGTTTTTTCATTTCGTTATGTAACGAAACGACAAACGAATTTTGTCTCTAAAATGAAACGAAACGAACAGAAACACCAGAAATTTTGTCATGCGTTTCGTTTCCGTTACTGCAATATAAGTGAATTGCTTAAAATCCTAAAAAAAAAATCACAAAAATTGAAATAAATGGTAACGAAATGGTAACGAAACAAACGAAAACAAAAACGAACTTTTTGCAAAAATTCGCGAAAAAGGAAACGAACCAAAATGGACCCTCCAAACGACAAACGACAAACGAAATGCCATTTTGTTTTTGATTCGTGCCCATCTCTACGGTACATGGAAACACTATCCTATCCTCTCCATGCCGGGGTTGGCTTTACCTTTTGAATGCAGACAGGGCAGGTGGCTGTGACTCGTGTTTCTTTCCGAACTTACCCAACTCTGCCAATTTCTTGATGACATGGGACAGAAAATACTTGCAGGGTTTTCTTTAAAAACAGTACTGCACAGGAGAAAGAAAAACGGATATATATTTTTTTCATCCCAAATTAAATAGAGCTTGAGAATGTTCACTGGGTTTCCCATGTTTTTTGCCATGTTAGTCGTTTAATTCGGTGTGCAAAAGTACCCCCCCCCACACACACACACATGCACACCAAATTAACTTCCCCTGCTAGTGAGTGAGGCCAGATCATGTACCTCCACTGTAGAAACCAATGCCCAATCTCCGGCATAATGCAGGCTCTCTACTGATAACTGGGTGTCAATTATATTTTCCTGTCTTAAAGGGATTTTGTAACGCTGGCTGGCATGGGGTTGAATAGGTTTGATCTCTTGAAAATGTATTTTTGAATGCTAAGCTCTTGGTTCTAGACAGCATCATTAGACCTTGGCGCTTGGGGAAATCAGACTTCCAAATAAGGTCCATGTTTACATCACCGACACCCATCACAAAACAAAGCAAGCTGGGACAATCAGACGGTTGTGCCACTTACAGAATGCCCTCTTCTCCAAGGACATGGAGTCATGAAGAGGCAGTCACGACTGTAACGCCACAACACACACACAATGGTATGTGCAATATACAATTTTTCACATGGCAGGCATCAAGAGCCAACCTACTAAAAGTCATGGCAACTCAGGACCAGAGCTTTGGAAAAGCTTTGGGACCACAGTTCTCAAGATGGAGATTCCAGAAACCATTGGGCAAAAGACTTCCATTTCCGAGCTCTTATCTTAGCACACATGAGCCAAACCTTAAGAGGAAATAGGTCATTAACAAACCACACCGCTCAGGAGAAATGGACCTCGAGCCTGGAAAGCGAAACGAATCTGTAATCACGGTGGCTGATGGCGAGGATGAGCCCAGGGTGCCTGTTTCCCAGGATTGTGTAACCAGGACATGAATGCCAACCGCACTTTCTGTTCCTCCACAGCTCCAGAGATCTGCTTAGCGCACCCCAACAGTTATGCAACAGGAAACCTCCCGTTTCCATCCGTTTCCACACCAGGGCATTATATAATGAACACATTGTTGTGGAAGTGTCCAACGACCAAGCCACAGAAGGATGCAACACTGACAAGTGGATTTATGTTTCTCTGTCACCCACTGTCTTGCCACACGGGGTTCCGTTCCAATAATATACGCGCTTCCCTTGCGGTTTGTTGAAATATCAATCCAGCCAGCTCCTCCTGGTAAGGGAAAGCCAGCTCGTGGCTAAGACAAACTCCATCATTATATAGAAATGGTTAAGAAAATAAATTTCTCAACACAGTGCAGATGTCCCTCCCCCCCCAAAAAAAAAGCAAGCAGGCACCTCAGCTGACTCACAATTAAATGTATGAGGCAAGAGTGCAACTCCGTGTATAAGTTACCTAAAGTAAGCCGTGCTCAGCTCCAGATTTTAGTTGGCTAAAACGTAAACCATGGCTTTTGGTTTTTAAAAAATGAGGATAAATTTGGAAATACAGTAAGTGTCACCATTTAAATCCGCAGAGCACAAGTTGGACGCTCCATCAATTCCCTTGCCTCTGTACCTCGGTTTCCCCTTTTCTCTGATCCACTCTATTATGTTGATCTCTCAAAAAGAAAGGTAACACATGCAAACCTCAGTATTGTGTACAATTCTGGTCACCGCATCTCAAAAAAGACATAGTGGAAATGGAAAAGGTGCAAAAGAGAGCAACTAAAATGATTACTGGGCTTGGGGAACTCCCTTATGAGGAAAGGCTAAAACATTTGGGGCTCTTTAGTCTGGAAAAAAGGCGCCTGATGGGGGGATATGATTGAGACGAACAAAATAATGCAGGGCATGAGTCAAGTGGATAGAGGGAAGCTCTTCTCCCTCTCACAAAATACCAGAACTAGGGGACATCCACTCAAATTGAGGGCTGGGAGAGTAAGAACAGACAAAAGAAAATATTTTATCACCCAGCACGTTGTTAGTCTGTGAAACTCCCTGCCACAGGATGTGGTGATGGCATCTGGCCCAGATGCCTTCAAAAGGGGACTGGACAGATTCCTGGAGGAAAAGTCCATCACAGGTTACAAACCATGATGGAGATGTGTAATCTCCAGGCTTAAAACCGGGGTACTTCAAGGACCAGATATAGGGGAGTTGTATGAGGAGACAAATACCTAGTCTCGTGCACTCCCAGATGCATCTGGTGGGGCTACTGTGAGATACAGGAAGCTGGACTAGATGGGCCTTTGGCCTGATCCAGCATGGCTCTTCTTATGTGCTTATGTTCTTAAGTTATGCATGAGCTTTGGATTCCGGGGACATAACTGTTTCCCAAGGAAGGATGCCCATTTCCCAAGTAATAGACAAAGTAAGGAAACCCAAAGCAGCACTCAGTTTGAACCAGGGCTCTCCGAAGCACCAAATTTTGCTGTAGAATTTCGTAAGTAAAATATTGGAAGGGAGGGAGGGAGATAGGGAGGGTTTGCAATGTTTATAAAAACTTTAAAATGTTTTGAAAGCAAATTGGACACGCCACAACTTGGCTTGATGCAGATCAGTTGTGATTTGTAAGAAAAATAATCTGGACCTTGTCAAGCACCCACTTGTTGGCCATCCCAAAGAAGGAAATATTGTTGGATGCATTTTTGGGGGTGACAACATCAGACTTGTTCCCAACAGAGCTCTTGGAGATGGGATCCCCTACCTCTTTTCTCTACCCATTTGAATCCTGCTAATTGTTTTGTCTGGCTTTTAAGGGTCAGCGCCCTTTGGTTCTTGCGTTTTTGTGGCTGGTTGGTTCTGTTTTATCAGTATGTTACTGTTCTTATATATTTTCTGTTTCTATAAACCATACTTGGAATTTTTGTTGCAGGCGACTGTTTTTAATTCTTAAAATAGTCCCTTATTTGTTTGTCTCTTTTAGGTTTGACTCACCCCTTTATTTAGGCTACTCGTGTCTTCTTCCCATCTGTTGCTTCTTGCAGTGGCGTGTTGCACAAGCAGTTACGTTCTTAGGCTGCAAGTTCACATACATCCACCTGAGAGTAAGGCTGCAGTCATAGGTGGCGAAAGAACCTCACTTAGATCCATTCTGCATTTATTTGAATCATTGTACAAATTTGTGTTCACATGAGACACGGGTAACATCGGTTCATTTGGCCAACCAATTGGGGGTTTCCCAACTTGCCAGGAAGACCTTTTTAAAATGAACAAAACCCTTTTATTGCTTCAGTCCTTTCTGTTTTGGCAAATGTGAACATTGCTGTCTATTTATTTACTTTGTGAACAAGTTGGGTTTGGAGGCACCAATGGCTGCTCCTTGGTCACCGCACTTCTTACTCTCTTTGTGTATGTGTGTGTGTGTGTGTGTGTGTGTGTGTGTTTAAATGCATCACTTTTTCTTTTATATTTTTTCTGCACAGCAGTTTACCTGCTTATCCCTTTGCCAGTGTTTTCCCTATTGTACCCATCCATCGTCCCTGCTTTTGTGATAAGAGCCTCGAGGCGCAGTGGTTCAATACCTGTACTGCAGGTAAAACTGTGCTCACTACCTGGGGTTCAATCCCAGGTAGCAGGCTCGTGGTTGTCTCCGCCTTCCCCCCCCCCGGGGTCGGGAAAACGACCCCCCCGCTCGGGGGGGGGGGGGCGAATGTGTAAGCCTGCATACTGTAATTAAAAACTGTAAAACAGCCCAGAGATTACTTGAAGTAGTACGGGGCAGTATATAAGTAGAACACTTTGCTTTTTGTGTGGCCTATAGTTAATTTCCACCCTAGCTAGCCAACAGCCGCTTAGAGTACCTAGTAGATAAGTGGGATATAAATATAACAAATAAATAAATAAATAAATAAACAACTATTAAAGTCCTTTTTAATGCTATCTGGAAGTTGAGTCATGGCTACTGGACTTTTTTGAGAGAGAGATAGAAACGTTTCTCTACTCATCCAAACAGACTGATGAAGCTGTTTGGATGAGCAGAGAAACGTTTCTATCTCTCTCTCAAAAAAGTCCAGTAGCCATGACTCAACTTCCAGATAAACTCACCAGGATGACTGAGAATCTTCACAGACATATTTTAATGCTATCCTACATTTAGCTGTATTCCACAATGTGGCACAACGACTAACAATTGGAAGTGACAGGAAACGGCACGTGTATGTCGCTGTGGCGATATATCACTTACTTTTTTTTTAATAATAGGAAATTTTAGGGACGTGGAGACCCAGGAACGGGACACATCCATTCATATGAGATACCATGTGTAGACTACAGAAATGCTGCAAATAGCAATGTCGCAACTGAAATGAATGCTATTTAGGACCTGATCACACGGACCATCTGAGTAATTTATTTTCCTTCCCTTTATATCAATATATTTGTATGTACAGTCACCTGGTATAAATATTCTTATTTATTTATATAAAGGGAAGGAAAGGAAATTATTCAGATGGTCCGTGTGATCAGGTCCTAAATGGTATTTATTTCATCAGCTCAGCTCCCTTCTAAATCAGAATGAGCAGAATGAGAGGCAATAATAAACAAGGGGTACAGAAGTGGAAATACTGTAAATAAATGAAATAAGAAAAGGAGAGGGAAAGGGGGATGCACATACACACACCTTTGTAGATGATTTCCTTGTTTTGCACAAACTTTATTTTTATTTTTGCTAAAGGGCTTGTAAGACTATTTTTAAGTGACACGGTGGGGTGAGGATTGGAGTGGAGTTGGAGATACTCAATGTGGGCCCTAGAGGTTACATATTTATTTTATTTATTTATTTTAGAGTATTTTACCCCACCTTTCTCCTTGGAAAAGGACCCAAGGCAGAAAAACCTCAATAGGGGCAGTCCTGACCTCTGGTGGGAGGGGGTTCCAGAGTCTGGGCGCAGCAGCCGAGAAGACCCTTTCACCTGTTCCCACAAGATGTACCTGTGAGGGTGGTGATTGCCTTAACACCCAAGCGGGTTCATACTGTGAGATTCAGTCTTTGAGGTAGCTAGGGCCCAGGCTGTACAGTGCTTTGTAGCTGAAGGTCAACACTTTGACTTGTGCCTGATAGCTGATTGGCTGCCAGTGGAGCTGCTTTAATAGGAGTGTCATGTGATCTCTGTACCCTGCCCCAGTCAGCAGTCAGGCTGCTACATTTTGGACCCGTTGAAGTTTCCTGAGACTTTTCATATAGAGCACAGGAGACAGAACCTGGCATTGCCCCTCTCAGGTTGTTATGGTGCAAGATAGATATCCCCAGAGGAGTATCAAGAAGATGATGACAACACTGGAGGCATTCAAGAAAAATTTAGACAACTGCCTACCAGAAATCCTTTGATCTAGATTCCTGCACTGAGTAGGGGGTTGAACTCAATAGCCTTATGGGCCCTTTCCAACTTCATGATTCTATGACGCTAGGACAGCAATGGGTCTTAGGCCACTTATACACAACCCCTAAGCTCCGCAGCAAATGGATCCCAGCTCCGGAGCTTAAAAATGTTTCCCCACCAGCTCCGGAGCTAACAGAAAATTAAGTGTGACCCCGCCCCCATAAGCGCGACCCAGCGCACCTTTCAAGTACCTGCTCTGGGAGAGTGAAAAATTTTGATGCGGAGAGTGCCGGGCTCTCCTCGCTTCTTTCTGTTGTTGTTTTTTTGCCTCCCGCCCCTTTAAGAGGAACCAGGAAGTGACCGGGGGTCGGAGCAACTTCCACCAGCACTCCAGAGGTAAGAGTGCATTCTTTTCTCCCTTTTTTCTCCCTTTTTTTCTCCCTCCCCTCACGCAGACAGAACAAGGACGTGCGGAGGGGGTGGGAACACAGGGAGAGCGACAAACCCGCAAGATCTCTGGTCCGAATTTAAGGGACCAGCGGATCTTAGGGGTCGTGTAAAAAGGCCCTTAGACCCAGGGCTGAATCCCAAGGACTTCTTGACTAGCAGGAACTATATTATCTGTTCCCCCCACAAATGTCAGTCTTTCCTGAGCTGAGCTTTAACCCTTCACCCTAGCTAAGGAAGCAGTAGAATTTCCCAGATACAAGCTATCCTTGTGGCAATGTAAAGTATTTGATCATGTAGAGCCGTTAGCTTTACAAAAGAGCTGCTCCTGGTGGCAGTAAAATCTGCTAAAACTTATTTGTTAAATATAAGGACATGCGCTATGTCACCAGGAGGAAGAGGCCAGATGCAGGTACATAGAGCTAAGCTCCGGACTGCCTTCAGCTATCAGCCTGCTATTTGTCCTGCGCTGACGCCATGCCAGTGTTCTTCGTAAAACAGCAGGGTTGTTTTCCATTGTTGGGATGTGAGTTTCCAGGGCTTTGTGGTTATGAACCCAAACTTCAAAGACTTCAATAGAGAGGAGGAGGAACTCTGACCCTTCAAATTCAGCAGATTTTAAGCATCGTGTTGGGTTGATGCTAAAATGTAGCCAGTACCTTATATCCTCTTGGTACAGTACCTCCCTTTGCTTCTCAGGACTGGAACAAATGATAAATCTGCATCTTTGTGTCTATTTGTTTATCTTCCTATCCAGGATGGATATCACCCATTTGGAAATAGGGTCTGGATTTGGATTTCAATTGTAATGCTATGAGATTAAATCTCTCTCTATTCTCTATTAAGAAAGCCTACCCACCCACCCCATTTTTCATAGAATCATAGAACCATAGAATCAAAGAGTTGGAAGAGACCTCAAGGGCCATCTAGTCCAATCCCCTGCCATGCAGGAAACTCCATCACAGGACTCTTGACAGGTGGCCACCCAGCCTCTGATTAAAGACCACCAAAGAAGGAGACTCCACCACCTTCTGTGGCAGCATATTCCACGGCCGAACAGCTCTAACCGTCATGAAATTCTTCCTAATGTTTAAATTGAAGCTCTTTTCCTGTTGTTTGAAACCATTTCCCAGTGTCCTAGTCTCTGAACCAGTCCCTTCTTCAATGTGACATCCTTTCAAATATTTAAACATAGCTATCCTATCCCCTCATATGCACCAGTCTTTTCGCCAAAGGTGCCTCTTCCTTAAGGGGGCTTTATTGAATTTGGTTGGAGCAAATGAAAGGAGGGAAGATAATTTATCTCCGTTCCCTGCCAATATTTGCCAATATTATTTTTCACATGGGGGCGGGCGGGCGGGCGGGCGGGCAGGCATCGAAGTCGTAAACAACAATGCACAGGGGGAAGCAAAACAGACAAGGGGTGTCCGTCCCCAGTCCAAATGACAGGTCTCCTTCAAGAGGCGAACAGAGGAGGCTCTTCAGCCTTCCAGCCTTCCCTTCTGGCTTCCTGATCCCGACTGCATCTGTCCCTTCTCGAGGCCCCTTCAGGCCTCAACAGCTGCTCTGCTAAAAAGCTGGAGCTGCTCCCAGCTGTGACAGAGAGGAGGATGAGCTCAGCTTCACCGGCTCGCCTCCTCCACCCAATCTGCTAGCTTCTGCTGCCACCTAGCGCTCCTCTGTGGCTTTGGGCCCGTGGCACACAAGGAGCCTTTCCATGGGCAAAATGTGAACTCTGGGTAAGAAACGGGCGGACCACTGATGCTTAAACAAAGGTGTCTGTTCCTGGTGCAAATATCTTGGCTTGAATACTTCTGGTTACATGCCCAGAGCTCGGGAAGCTACTTTTTACAAGTTGACTTGACACACTGTTTTTTTTTTTTAAGTATAATTAGTTACCCTTCCAGCTCAAGTAGTTTAAGTTACCACAACCCCAAAATAGTTTCCGCTCCCAGCTGCCATCTTGGAACTTGAGCCAATGGTTCATCCAAGGAAGACCCCTTTGAACTAAGGACTTGACATGAATGTTGGATTCCTGCTCAGCCATTCCTTTGGTGGGTCTAGATCAGTTGGAACAAGCAAGTGGTTGTCAGAGTAATTTAAAAGTTACTCCTTCCTATCACTCAAAAGTAAATAAATATTTGCTTTTTTAGTAAGTTTTTAAAAATTACCGAGTGCTACAAGCTTTTGGTTTGGAGTACAAGACTAGAAAATCCATAGTCCCAAGGATATAACATTTTTTTTTGGGGGGGGGGACCCTGCCTTGTTCAGACTAGGGGTTATCTACGCATGAAACACACTTTCCTCCTAATTACATCATTGTCACCCATAGTGGGGGATCACATAGGACTGTGAGGAACACTATGAGTCAACTGTACACTCAATAGTCCTCCTCCGGCCTTTAGGGAGTTTACACCCCTGCAACTGTAAAAGTAACTGAAATGTTTGTGATGCCCCGAAGGAACAAAAGTATCCCGCATTGGCTACAATCATAATGCAACTTTGATGAGTTCAGTGCCAGGCTTATCAATAGGCAGAATTATAAGTGGGGGGTATGAGGGACAACTGTACTATTAGGTAAAGTGGGATTACCATAATATTCAATTTAAGGCCACAAACTGGTTCTTTTAGGATTTTCAGACTGGAGTATAATTTGATCTGTCAAGTAATGTAACCTTTAACAAAATGTATGTAATATAATATTTAACAGATTCAAAATGGTTTCGGTGTATAAATGCATTGTCATTTGCCAAGACAGGTGAAGAGTGTAATCACATGATAAAGTCAGAATAATTATATCCAGGCACCATGGATAACTGATTAACATTGTCTGCCTATGTGTACTCGTGTGATTGGTTTATATGATGTTTGCCATATGTAAATATAAAAGACAGGATTGTAACCCATTTTACTTTGGGACTGCTTTTTGGTGAGATGAGCAGTTTCCCCACTACTCTGTGATATTTATCCTGTGTGTTCTGTCTCATTGTGTATTTGTGTATGTTTTTGTAATACAAGCTTTTATACTAAAGTTTACTTCCATCTCCGAGCTTCAAATCTGTGCTTAGATATTATCTTTCCATGCCACTGTATAACATTGCTAATCTTTGAAACATTCAAAACCCAAACACTTTTCAACATGATCAGCCTTGGATAAGATAGATCTTCAATAAGATGCATCTAAGTGGAGGGCAATAATATATCTCTTTTCATCTCCAGCAACAAAACGCCTTGGCCCTTGGGCCAGTTTGAGCAGAGTTTGAGGAAAGTTGCTTTTCTGGACAGTGTTGTCGACAATGGGCGATCCTAGGAGTTGTGGTTTGTGTGTGTCGTGGGGGGAAGTAGCTTTCACCATCTGCACCGTCATTCTTCTTCTCCATCTTCACGGTCACCCAACTCCATTTTCCTCCCTCCTGTGAAGTCACGTGAATTGGTTTCTCAGCAGCGTAGACTTCAAACACCACATCAAGCTCAAGTGTCTTTCAGCAAGCCGATCGAATAACAGGAAGGCAGAATTAGTTACACAGCGGAGACAACCAGGAGGTCTCAGCTTATAAATGTCGGTCCCAGCAGATTTGGGATTCCAGGCTCTCACGGCCGATCTCTGAGACCAGAATGGCTGTGGAAAATCACAAATGAAGTGAGAGGAAGCTCAAATGTCCCCAAAGGAAGAAATGTGGCTGGTTCCTTGCTGGTGACACCTGGCAGCCTAATTGGAACAAAAAGCAAAGCTATTAAGACTGCACCAGAGCCGGACGAGTGCAGAATTCTAAAGCAAATTGGCCCAATTTGTTTGCGTTTTGTTTGAAACCAAAGCAGAATGGCCAGTTCCATTTCTTCAGCAGAACTAAGTGAGTTTTCAGAATATTTTGGATCCCAAGGTGCAGTCTGAACCTGATGAGGCACAAATCCCTTTAGGCTGATACTTCACATCCATCTCATCGCTGTTTGTGGTCCCGCTTGCGACCGGTACGAGGTAATCTAACCACACGTCTATTGCGGGATGAGGGGAGTTCGTCCAGACCACGCCCCCTGAACTGCAATTTAAGCGGGATGCAAGATTATCCTCCCTGGACTCGGGAATCTGCTCATCACATTTCTCATTCCGTGACAAGTGCCCGTCAGGTAAGGCTCGTCACACAACATGCCATTCTCCATCTAGTGGCAGGAGTGCGAAGTGCCATTCAACAGTAAATTCCCTGTGGAGTCAGCAACAGTGCAGAAAGATTAAAAGACAAATGCTTCAAACTTAGCTCTGTAACGCATTGAAGGCAAGGCTTCGGAGAATCGAAACATCGAAAATGGAAGGTCGGGCTGGAAAAAAAACAGAGAACAAAGGCATGGAATTTCACATCTCATCACGGAACGAGGACATGCGGTAACAGTCATGCAAGCATCATCTATCAAGGGAACAGGGACAGAACCGGAAGAAGACCACGTGACCGCGACCGAGATCAACACGCAACAAACTTCCTCCCAGAACGAGAATGGGTGTGAAGTAACCATCTTAGTTGGCTACATTTTTGTGGTTTTGTTTTCAATGGGGGAGCAAAATTGAACATGGCCTAGAATGCAAAGCCCTGAAGCTAGCTCCCTGGCATTTGAGCAGTTTGCTTCCCGTTCCAGGATCTCTTATTATATCCATATGTCATGTATCTGGGTGCAAAAGCGAAGTTATAACTATTTTGGCTTTCAAGGGTATTGCCTCCCAGATTTACACACTGAATTGGCTGGTGGTACAAATCACTCCGGACCAAGTCAGTGTACTTTTGAAGGCCCAGGATGTTTCCAGGATCTGGTTCTGGGTACTGGTAGAAGTGCAAAGTCTGTTCTGTTGATGAGCACCATTCCATGGGCAAATTCACGCCGTTAGATATGAGCCACGGTCTCTACTTTGCCACTTCCAAGAGGGAGAACATTTCTCAATGATGGTTTGAACTTGGGTCTGTTGGCAGGAGAAGGGAGTTCCATGAATGGGGAATGGATTCCATTAATCATTCTCTTTGCGTCTCTATTGTTTGCATCTGCGAATGTAGCCAGACTGGGTGGCCTTGGACAACCTGCAGAGTCCCATGGCAACCCCACATGAAGCAAATGGGACATCACTTCCATAGTCATCTCTACCTGGAAAACCTTGAAATAGGACCACCAATAATCATAACTGACTTGATTGCCCATGGTGAGGATGATTAGTTATGATATATTTGGAAAGGTGGGGGGCATGTTTGGAGATGATGTTTCAGTAATGTAGACAGGAGGGCTATGATGTTCAGCATTGGGGAACACCCCTCTCTGCCTTCTTTCCTCTCCCCAATAATCTTGCAAAAAAAAAATGAATTTAGTTTCTTACATGTATTAGAATAGCACTAAATCAACTTATCCCACTATTTACTGGGTCATCATTATTATTTCCTGTATTTATGGCACATAAATGGATCAGCAGGGGTGGAACCAAAGGAAGGACGGATAAACAAAGGTAGGATAAGAGGAACTCCTGAATCCACAGACCCTGTCGGAGCACTGAGTGGGATTTGCAACATAAGAGAGGGAAAAAACATCATCATTAGAGACTGCAAATCAAATGGCAGCAAAGCTGAACCAGTCCAATTCTGCTTTCCGTTGTTGTCACGCCTAAGTGGTCTGCAGGGTGAGCAAAGGGTTTCTTATCATACCAGTGAAGCAGCTGCATTGGTATCGAAGAGAAATGACTTCTTTCTCTGAATTTGCTCCCACAATCTGCCTGTTAGGGCCACACCTTCCCTCCTCAGTGTCAATTCTGTGAATTAACTCCCTTAGTTCCTTTATCTCCATCAGTCCAGAGGTTTCCTGGGTTGCGTGTAGGGGGACCACACTGACAATGGCAGAAGACCAGAAAGGCTGGGTGGGTTCCATAAGAACATACGAAGAGCCCTGCTGGATCAGGCCAAAGGCCCATCTAGACCAGCTTCTTGTATCTCACAGTGGCCCCACCAAATGCGTCTGGGAGCGCATGAGACTAGATATCTGTCTCCTGATACCACTCCCCTACATCTGGCTCTTGAAGTACCCTGGTTTTAAGCCTGGAGATGGATGACACATCTCCCTCATGGTTTGTAACCTGTGATGGACTTTTCCTCCAGGAATATGTTTTCCAAGTCTTAGGACCCTTAGAGGGTCTGAGGGGATGGCTAGGCTTCCCATGATTTCAGATGGGGAGACAAATGGTGTGGAGAGCAATGCTGTATGAGAGGAAAGCTTCATTTTTATGTGTGAGCAGACTGAATGTAGCAATGGACGACTCCAGGATGCCTTGAAAAACAACAACAAAACAGCAGCAGCAGCAGGAATAACAACAACAACAACGGTTTTTGGCTTAAACACCTGACCAGCCTGCATGGAAAAATGGCCGAACAATTTAGTGAAATGTTGAGGACGGGTTATATTAATGAGTGGTTAACAACTGGCAAAACATATTTGATTCAAAAGGATCCAACAAAAGGATGCAACACCTGAAAATTACAGGCCAATCACGTGTTTACCAACTATGTATAAACTGCTGACAGGCATCATAGTTGATAAGAGTCCAGGATTATTTGGAAGCAAATAACATCATGCCAGTAGAGCAGAAAGGGAACAAACAGGGAAGTAGAGGCACAAAATATCAGTTACTCATTGATAAAATGATCCTAGAGAATTGTAAGGCCAGGAAAACTAATTTATATATGACTTGGATTGACTATAAAAAAGCCTTTGACTCAGTACCGCATAGTTGGATTATTAAGTGCCTAAATGCCATTGGAATATGTAAAAGTGTTAGTGCCCTAATTGAAAATGTGATGAAGAACTGGAAAACAGAATTGTTTGTCAGGGACGAAAGCTACGGATTGGATAACATTAAACAAGGGATTTTTCAAGGTGACTCTTTGTCACCTGTTATTTACTATTGCCCTGATTCCCCTCTCAATACTTTTGCGGAAGACAAATTTAGGGTACCAAACTGCTAAAAATTCAGGAAAAAATTATCACCTATTGTATATGGATGACTTAAAATTGTATGGAAAATCAGAAACTGAAAAACACTCACTGACGAACACAGCCCAAATTTTCAGTACTGATGTTAGTACTGAATTTGGACTAAAAAATGTGCCACAGTGGCACTGAGAAAAGGAAAAATCACTGAGAGTGAAGGAATTGAAATGCCAAATGGACAAGCCATTAAGTATAATCATTCTGAAGCCTATAATATCTGGGCATACTGCAATTAGATAATATCAAGCATGGGCAAGTGAAAAATGTGGCCAGTAAAGAATATATCCAAAGGGTTAGAAAAGTACTAAAAAGTAAGCTGAATGGTGGTAACACCATCAAGGCGATTGATAGCTGGACCATATCAGTCATCAGGTATACCGCTGGCATTATAAACTGGACTCAGATGGAGCTAGATAGTCTGGATAGGAAAACAAGAAAACCTATGACCATTCACTATGCATGACATCCATAGTGATGTAATGCAGTGATGCAAGTGAAGTGAACAGTTGAAGAAGAGAAGCATGCATCTGCAGATTATGTAAAATAATAGTACAGAACCAGCACTATTGCAGGTAAAGAACTAGGAGGTGTTTAAAGTAAAGCAAACAAGGGGCTAATACAAGAAATCAACAATGCAAATACAGGCTGATAGCTGGCATAATAAAGCACTGCATGGGCAGTTCCTCGAAAAAATCAAAGGAAGGGGTCGATCTGCAAAAGCATGCATGCACCTCCCTTGCATCCGCCCACACTAGCTCAAGCGGGTGCAAGGGAAGTGTGTGCATGGTCAGCCTTCCCATAGGAATGCATTGAAATCTGTTCCCTCCAGAATGGATTAATTGATTTTCACTGCATTTCTATGGGAAACCGCCACTCTACTTACAATTTGTTTTTTACTTATGAGCATGTGCTCGGAACAGATAAAATTTGTAAGTAGAGGTTTCAGTGTAGTAACCCTCAGGCACTTTGGGCAGGAAAAAGTAGACCTCGGCCTGTTCAAAGTTGGACAGCCCTGCAGTATAATATCTGAGGCTTGATTTATTATATTATATACAGTATAAGGAAGAAACTAATCCGGCATGTGCACTTTATGCAAACCCATCGTTTTCTTTAAGGGAGAAGCATTTCTTACTTTGACAAGATGAGTGGAGTGGCCATTCCTTGTTCCTTCGCTGAGCTGGTCTCGTGCAAATAAATGTTTAAATACATAAAGTGAAATATGTGTATGAGCTGCAAAGAAACCAGGGGAAATACACAATCCTTTTCATTCTCTATGGGGCCCTGCCTGTTGGATTTCTGCCCTCACCAGCCCTGGGTAGCATGGCCAATGGTAAGGGATGATGGGAGTTGTTGTCCTGTGTCATGTTGCCTCTGTCCTTCACCCTAGGAGATTTGCTGGACCAGCCCTTTGGTCTCTCTCTAGTTACAGGAAGGTGCTTTGCCCTGTCGGATCTGTATTAAACAGTAGGTCTCTGCATTGCTGAACGGTATAAAGTTTAGTATCAAACAAAACAGATTTCTGTGTCAAGGACCATGAGCTCCTTTCAAATTCCTTTGACTTCGTGGGTTGCAAGTCTTTACTTCTAAGTGTTTTTGCCTTTTACGCCGAGCTCCAGTTCATGGTTGGGCCAAGTGTTGCCCTCCAAATGTTGAGCACTCAACGCTGCCATTGGCTATGCCAAGTGGACTGATGGGAACTGCTATCTAACAAACTCAGCTCTGCTTTGCCTACTTCTGGTCTGATTGGTGGACCTCTTGTTTTTAGAGGAAAACAGAGGCCAAAAGGGTGAAACCAATGCACTGGCCGTAGTTGTCTCCCAGTGCGCATAGTGATTTGCCCACGGCATGTTTTAAAATGCCCAGACTAGGCCTTGGAAGTTCCAATTTAAAAACTACCTTCAGAATCCCCCAGCCAACTTGTAGATGCCTTTGATGTATCATTTGTACAACGCCAACCCCCCTGCTAGGATGTACCAATGCTCCTCCCTAACAGCACATGTTAGTTGCCCTCCTGTCCACACCTCTGGATTCACGAGCCACAATGCCTCGATCGCTACCGGTGGATTCTGTCTTAACTATGAACTTGTCTCACTGAAGACCCTTTGTTAAGGAATTGCTACTATTGCTTTTCTAGCTCTTTGGAAGCTGGCTCACAAAGGCAAAAACAAACAGATCCTGCTGTCTCAAAAAGATTATTTCCAAAGGGCTGCATCATTATCAGGGGAGTATCTGTGGCAGGCACAATGGATCTGTGGCGAGGCGCTTTTCACCCCTGGGCAGTTAAGCAGGGCTCGACCCAAGGCCAATCAGAAGGGCTTCAGTTGCCAGAAGCCAGACCACCGGCACCGCACCCTCCTCTCCCTGCTTCTATCTCTCTTTTCTTCTGCAAACAGTGAGGGTCCAACCCTCGAGGCAACTGCTTGGGGTGCCAAGCCTTCAGCGGCAGCTGACCACAGCAAAGATAGGAAAGGTTGCTGGTTTTTTTTTTTTTTTTTTTTTTTTTTGCATCTCAGAAGTTCCCAGAAGTCACAACCAACGTAACGCTGTATGTACATTCATGAATTGTCAGGAGTTGCAGTCCAAAACCCAAAATGCTTCTCATCTGTGGGACGGAATATACAGAAAATTACTTTTGGAGAGAGTACAATCCCAGAACCCTATCCTTGCTGGACGATCCTGGGAACTGGAATTCCCAAAAGCAACTTTACCAAACTTGTTGGCTGCAGGACAATGACCATCAAGACTTCTGCTCCCCAGGGGCCAGTTGCGCTGATACATGGAAGGCAGAGGTGGGCCAAGGGTGGTCCTGCAGATTTTTGTGGACTCCAGCCAACTCTTGGCTGATGAGGCTTGTAACCTATCATCTTGGAGCACCATAACTGTACCATCCCCACTAAAAGAGGAATATGGGAAGAACATCATCGGGGGGGGGGAGGGGGCTGGACCACCTTGCCCTGACTCTCCATTCCTGCCTTGTCTAGCCAGAGCAAACCCAGAGAAACATAGCAGATGGATATTTTCCAAATATTTCTTTCCACACCTGGCAAAATTTTGCCCATTCATTGTGCATTTGTGTACACATCAAGCCATTGACACAGGAACAGAAAAGGACCTTGAGACGGTGGCTGGATGGTAGCAAGAAAGCAAGGGAGGTAGAATCCACCAATGTCTTCACCTTTAAGGAGAGATGGGAGAAACACTGATAATTCAGGTTTCCTGATAAAAGGGAAGTTAAAACCTAGGGGTAGTAAATAATGGCTTGAAGATTCTTGCAAGGAGTTGCTATACAGTGGTCCCCCACCTATTTGCGGTTCATATACTGCAGTCTCGCTATATCGTGGGACCACAGTATATGAAAAAAGACTCCCTGGGGTAAAGGGGGAAAGGCCTGGGGTAAGGGGGAGAGCCTGTTGGAGGCCTCAGAAATGACTTCCGGTTCGCAAGGAGGCTCTTTTGGGGCCTCCAAAAGACCTGGAAAGGCCCTCGCAGGACTGTTTGGGGTAGCGCCAGGCTGGGGATAAGTACAAGAGCCCCCAGTTAGGTGCCCCAGGCCCAGCCCAACCTGCATCCGCATATCACAGATTTTCAATTATCACAGGTCGAGTTGGATCTCTAACCCCCGCAATAGGCGGGGGGTCACTGTACCCTTTCTTAGGGACTTCTCCTCCTTTGCAACCAGCTTATAGCACCAATATACTTGTGTTACGCCTCTTCCAGGAGAAAGCTTATGGCTTAAATGTAGGCTGTATGCAGATGTATGTATGTCACAACTGCCACCTGGCACTGACTGCTGCAGCGTTCTATGAAAACTGCCATTGGGAACTGAATACTGCCGAGTTTCATTTTGCTTAATTTGCTTCTAGTTTTACTTACTGCCTTATCATTGTCGGTGTTGGAGGAGTAATACCTCCTTTAAAAAAAACTTGGTCCAGTGGGCCCAGCTGGTAGTACCTCATAAGGGTCCCTTCCCAGGGTTGCAGGAGAAGATGGACAATGGTTTTGAAGGCGGAAGAGGGCTCTATACCCCAATGACAGATAAAATGGAAGAACCATCTTGGAAAACCCTTGATTTTAAACCTCCACTGCCTTGTGGCTATATCCATTTCTGGAAAGGGCTTCAGGAGTTAACCTTGAGGCAAAATCTGGAGTCAGAGTCCCGGAGGCAGTTCATGGCTGTGTACAATCATGTTCTGGTAACTCCTGTGACATAGCTGGAACTAATTGTATCGGCTCTGCCATTCCATTAGACCAGTGTTGGCGAACCTATGGCATGGGTGGCCAAAGGTGGCACTCGGAGCGTTTTCTGCGGGCACCCTACATCTCCTGTTCACAGACACCTGTATTGAGATTTAATTGCTGTATTGGCACTTTGCGAAAAATTAGTGGGTTTTGAATCGCAGTTTGGGCACTCGGTCTCTAAAAGGTTTGCCATCACTGCATTAGATTATTCCAGTGACGTGCAGAGGGTTTTTTTTGATGCTTGGATAACAGTTTTGACCTCCATATTAATATACTCAGGCCTTGTGCTCTGAAGAGACCACTTCAGGTTTGCATGCAGTGTGGAAACAACATGGCTTTTATACAGAGCACGATAACATAGTCTCTCAAGACTGAAGGATGCCTATATAAGGCTCTTTGGCTCCCATGTGCGAAGTCTTCAGCTTAAAAGCCTGGCCTATCGAGTTTGTCTGAGACTCAATGTCTTGTAGTGGATAGAGTAACAAATGGGATTCAAGAGACTTAGGTTCAAATCCCCAATTGACTGCAGAAACTCACTGAAGTGGGTAATGGCAACACCACTCCTAAAACCTCTCATGTACCATGAAAACTCTACTAGGGTTGCTGTCAAGTCACACACACTGTAAACAGTTCTTCTGCATCTCTGTGCCACATTTAAGCAAGTTTCAAAAGTAATTTAAAATGCATAGCTCCTCACGTCTGCAAACTGTTAACACTATGAACTGAATTACATTACTTAAATAATTTAACATTCTCTCTCTCTCTTTCTCACACACATGTAAAGTGATAAACCTTCTAGGGGCACATCAGAACAAAATTTAAAACCAGACCCAACAATTCCACATTATGTCAAACCCAAGCTTAACAACTAAAACCATATACCAGCACCATATACAAAACAATCCCAATGTAACTCTAATTCAGTTATAAGCCTAGATTAAAAGTTGAGCTTTTGGGTCTGCCTGGAAGCACTAGATGATGGGGGGGGGGATTGATGAAGATACATTACAGCATCTCGATGTTGGACGGCCATGCTTGCTCAATTGCCCTTATAAACAGGTACATGAACAAGGCGTAACGATAATCTCACAGTAGCAGGTGACAGTGAGAAGCAAAGAACCTTCTAACAAAGGGTCTTCATGTGTTGAGAGTGGATTGGATTCAACAACATTTGCAGTCACATCCAGCTCTACAATTCTCCGATTCCTCTGCTGTCTCAAACAAGTAGAAGAGCCACATCTCAACATGGTTCTCAAAGAGCACTCATGGATTCAGTCATCTGTGTGTGACTGGTTCAGCAAGTTCAGAGACCTCTATGTCATCAGGAAAATAAAGATGAGCAGCTCTTACCACTGTTAATAATTACAGCAATCTTAGACAAAACCTTCACTGCAAAATCCTCATGGATTATGAATGACCCCAAACCCAGAATGAAGCACATACATGGGTCCTTTGTATCAACCCTTTTCTCTCCCCCCCCCCCCCCGCCCAGGCCAAAAGGGATGTGTATGTCTCGTAGTGCGAAATGGAGCTGGGTAAAGGAGGGGGGGTGGTATATGACCCATGTCCCTTTGTTTGAAGAATGGGGGTGTGACTTAAGAAGCAGTTTTTTACAACTGCCCATCTTGCCTCTAACAAGGCTCCTGCCCTGGCTGCAACATCATCTAGCCATGGATTTTAAGAACACCATCTAACCAAGGCCTTTAAAAGTAACCTCCTGGTGAGGCACATCTTTTACCATGTCTGAACTTCTGGGACCTGCTTTGAAGAAGGGTGATTTACACTCAAAAGCTTGCAATGTTCCTTTTTAATTTTTAATAGTGGCCTATAAAGGTATTGCCTGTAACCTATTTTTGCAATTGTGTTTTGTGCCGGCCACACAGCTCAACTCCTTTTTGCGTTGATATAATAATGTTTTAGATTGTAAAATCCTCTGTATATTCGCTGTTGCTGCGCCACATGAAATCCTTTTCACTGGATTATTTTTTTTCCAAATCAAGACAAGTAGTTTGCTGTATAGCTAGAAGACTGCATCTTGAAATATTTATAAAGTCAACCCAGCACAAGTCAACTTTTGACCTTCTGCATGAATAGGGTGTTAGAACCCACACTTCAGAACTTCACTGTTGTAAGGCAGCTCTTACCTTATTCAATAAGAAATTGTGATACGTAATGAGAGCTTCTTCCTTTTGCCTCTTAAAATGAAAAAGCATTCCTTTTAAAGCCATATTACTAGTTTATAATTGAAAAGAGATCCATGCAAAGTGCTAGGTAATTAATACTATCATCTGACTAAAAAGAGTAGTTTATGGGGTTGTCTGTTTTACACATATGAGATAGGGAATATTTGTGTTAAGACTAAAATGGAACTGCAGAGAACTGTAACTATATCATGAAATGATCCTGGAAAACAATTGATCATATAAACTTGCTATTATTGAATCTTTTTTGAGTCACAAATAAAATGACTTCTCTCTCCAACTCAGCCATCTTGCTGGTACATATGAGAAAGAGTATAATGAGGAACAGTAAAATATTTGCATTTATGGGTTGCATTTTAAATAAGGTAGGATCATTGAGTGGAATTACAAAGTACCTGGACATGCCCAATTGTGTCTTTATTAAATATGAGATTTTCCATCCTGTTTCACAATGGAAGATGTAGCTTGGAAAATGTAGAGTTAAAATTCCCTTTGCTGTACAGGAAGCTAACTGTATTACTTTTGGGGTCCTTGGTTATGCTTTGTTATTCAAACAGTAGTTAGCACATTTGGGACCTCTATTAAAAAGTAGATTAAAACTTCCCTAAATGACCAATGATGGAAACTTGGAAGCAGTTATTCATGCAACTGCTTTGGGCAACGCAGTGACACTGAACTGAACCTGGGAACAATACAGATGAAGTTAATCATTACACAACTTTTACTTTAAAGGAAAAGAATGAGGTCCAAATTGCTTGGGACTAATGATGAACTCTGGTTTCAGTGGAACACAGTCATGGATAACTTGAGCTTCAAGCATGTCCAGAATTAAGCCCCAAATGATTTACCATATATACTTGAGTATAAGTCAACCAGAGTATAAATCGAGGACCCTAATTTAATCCCCAAAAACTGGGGAAACGTATTCACTCAAGTATAAGTCTAGGATGGGAAATGCAGCAGGTACTGGCAGCTCCTCCTTTGTGAGCTAGGGGAGTGGGGTGTGTTGTTTAAAATAACTTTTAGCCACTGATGCAAGTGCTTGGATCAGTGGCTAAAAGTCATTTTAAACATCGTGTGCCACTCTCCTGTGATGCAGAGGGGGGGTCATGAGAAGCGGCATGTAATGTTTAAATTGACTTTTAGCCACAGATGACTTGCCTCAGTGGCTAAAATTATTGACCTGAATATAAGCCGAGGGCCCCTTTTTCCAGCCCAAAATTAGGGCTGAAAAACTATGCTTATATTCGAGTATATACAGTACTTGAAACATAATTGACAGGAACTGCCATGAAAGGTGTTGCAAGAGCCACATCAGCATTTTTTTAAAGAAAAGTTCGACCAAAAGACTAGTAATCAAAGCCTCTCAACAATACTAGTGAAACACATCACACTTAGAAAAATGAAAGCCAATTTTTATTGTTGTCTCCACAGCCAATCATGTGACACAAACATGCATACGTAATTTAGCTACGCATACACCACTTTTTTCTTAAACGTTAGTTATTAAACATACAACATATATCCTTACAAAAATGAGTCAAAATGCAAACTTAACTTTTTAAAACAAACCGTTTTTACTCATTTCTTTTTTTCTTAAAAAAACCTTTGTGTTGGGTACCATTTGTACAAACACAGTTAATTTAAACAAATCTGCTCTTAAGTTTCCTTATGGTTGCACATAAAAAAGCTGCAATAGAAAATGAAGTCACTGAGGGTTTCTTTCTTTTTAAATAGCAGAAATAGGCAGTTTCGCCATGCACAAGAAGCAATATTAAATATTAGTTTTTCAAAAACAAAAAAGAGAAAAACACGTTTAAAAATATTTAGTTCAAGTCACAGAACTTTCTCCAGTACAGAGAAATCCAAAATGCAACATAGAATTAGCTGCCACACAAAATGGCTATTCTGAAAAGTAAAAATTACTTTTCAGATTTGATAATTTCATTGATTTTGGCACAGAAAAGAAGTTATTACTCAAGAAGAATGAGATTTTTTAAAAAATGGAAGAGAGGACAAGAAAAAGATCAAAAGCAAGACTGAACAAGATAGTAGTTGCAATCACTTAAAACAAAAAGATCTGTGCATCTCAGTCATTGCCAGAATACTGTATACAGCAGGGCAGAATTTCCAGGTAACTGTCATTGCAACATTGATTTAATTTGCTTGGAGGTAGTCTCATCATTCAAATGTTTTGTGGTGTACCTAGAGAGGAGGGGTGGGGTTATAAGAAATGAATTGATCAGCAGCAGTTATCAGGGGAATCAGGCTGTGAATTCTACCTGTGTCCTCACACTTCTACCAACATGTCCAATTTGAAATGCCAGAGTTATTTCCAAGGTCTCATAAACAATTATTTACTTTACTCCCTACTATGAAATCTGTCTGTCCTCAGAACACAAATCATTATGCGGCTAAAACAGAACTGTTCATGCGTGAAGTTAGGAATCCTCTGACTACTTGATCACTGGTGACACTATTGGAGTATTGTTACAAAACCAGTATGCCACAGACACAATAGGCATTTTTTGTGTCTCAGAGTGAGGAAGAAAGGGAAAAAAACACGATCAACTCAACGAGTCTTAATTATACTTTATTCAGTAAAATGTTTGTGGATTTACTACTGCCTTTTAATGCCTGAAATCATATTTATGCAGATTCTGTGGTATAAGGCTGATGACATCATTGGCGAGGGCAATTTTTGGAGCAATTAAACATCTCTCCCTCCTATCCAGAGGCCCCTCCAGATTCTGAGCCTTTCATCATTAGAACACTGTAAGGGTCAGGGTATTGGAGGGGAAAAATGTTTTAATTCCCAAAATCTTCCTGGACTGATGATATCATCAGCCTTTAAGATTTCAGCCAGCATTTTAAGTCATATTTGACTTGTGTGCATTGTATAAGGAGGCCTGTTTACAAAATCAATGCATTTTGCTCATCACAATAATAACAGAAAGAAAATCAACGACCAAATTGCAACCTATGTCAACAAATTTTAGAGACCCAGTGCTACTCAGCAAATGTTACAGTGAAAATGTCCGTTTGTATCAAAGAAGATGTGTAATGAACCTTATCACAGATCCACTAAAATCAATGGGTCTTCAAGTCAGTAAATTATATATATTTATAAATTATATTAGTATTATTCACTCCACATGAGTAAATTACACTGTATACCATTGATTTTGATGGGTTTACTCTTAAAACCTAACTATTGGAAAGAGTGTGAATCTTTTGAACCATCTGCTTACTGACTATACCGAAAACAGGGGAGGGTTGGGAAGGGATCGTGCACCAGGAACCCATTACTGACTCAAACCTAATGGTACTCTTTCCACATTATTTAGAAGAATATGAAGGTCTCCCAAACACTGTGTTTGTGTTCACTCTTGTGTCCGTGGGTCTTGCTTCACGATGCTCGCTACCTCTTTTTCAAAAAAACGAGGGAAACAAGTGGAAACTTTCATGCATTGAACTTCAAGAATCATGTACCTGAGAGCATTTAGAAGGCCTTCTACACTGTTTGGAGGCTGGTCTTTGAGAACTTTAATGCATCCTTTCATCTAGGAATTAATACAGGAAAACAAAACAGGAAGTCATGGCAATCGTTCGCTGTTAAGATGCTAGTACACATATGCATCTTCACATTAGCACAGTGGTTCTCAACCTTCCTAATGCCACGACCCTTTAATACAGTTCCTCATGTTGTGGTGACCCCTTGCCCTGCTTGGAAGAGGCCACAAGTCCCCTTTGGCAGGCCACTGCCGCAGGCGGCCTAGATAACTTCTCTCTACAGGCACCCTCCGGTTCCATTGACTGACATCCCCTCCAATCTATCAAGCTGTAACTCACTCTTTTTCCCTTTCCTCCCCCTCCTCCTCCAGACCCAAGCCGTTAGTGCCTTTTTCATCACTGGCTCATGGCGACCCCCTGTGAAATGATGGTTCGACCCCCAGGTTAGGAACCACTGCATTAGCACAACCTAGTTATGAACCCAGATGTAGTTCTACAGTGAACTGACTGCCACGGCATACTGTATCTTAACATTAATAAACATTTCAAGATAGAGTTCCCGTTGGGAAGATGGGCGGGATATAAATTCAACAATAAATAAATAAATAAATAAATACATCATTTTATGCTAGGTAACACTTGCCTTTCCCACTCCCACACAAATTCAGTAGGGGAAAACTGAAGAAATAATTTAAGCTGCTACTTCAGCAAACTTACATCAATTTTTGAAGTTTTTGCAAAAGCTCCAACTGGATGCACATGGTCGTAGAGAATTATGACACCCACCATTACCCTCAGACAGAATGACACTGTCTCCTCATTTGTGAACCTGCTTCTGTATTCCCTAAACGTGTAAGAAAGAGACAAAGATTACTGAAAAATTAATTCAGAAGCAAACCACCATCTGTAATATATCAGCCTATTTAGTCGCGTTCCATTACAAAAAGTAATCATTTTTCTCAGATATGCTTTGTCCCTGGTACAAGGAAGCCATCCATGGAAGGAGGAATATATCTTAGCCTTGCATCACAAGGACTGCCACCTAGGAATTTCTCAGTATCCTTTTTGGAAACCAGAGAAAACAAGATAAGCAGTTATGACAGATGGACAGATGAAGGTTATCAGACCGCCAGGTGAACCATCCTATCTATTCCATAGCAGAAGATGCTTCAAGATGATCCACCCACAGCTTCCATTGACCTTTAACTGCCCTAAAATAAAGACACCCAAGCCATAGGGCAGGGATGGTGAACCTATGGCACGCGTGCCCAAGGTGGCACGGAAAGAGCTTTCGCCTGGCACGTGACATGCTCCTTGCCCCCCCCCACTTCCCCCTCTGCTGGACCAGCCATGAGGAATTTGCGGAGGGGGAGGTGAGGGGTCAGGGAGCATGTCGGGTGCAAGGCTGACCCTGCCGTTGCTAATGCCATCGCCGCCCTTGCCTCCGCCCCCTGCCGCCCGACCCCCGCCTCCGCTAACCCTGCTGCCATCCCTGCCCCTCCCGCCACCGCCGCCGATAATGCTGACCCCATCACCCTTGCTGCCCTCAACCTCGCCCCATCCCTGACCCCCTGCTGCTGCCAATCCCTACCCCCCACCGCCGCCGCCATCGCCCTTGCTGCCCCTGCCGCTGCTGACCTGACCCTGCTTCCGCCGCCATCCCTGCCCCTCCCACCCTGACCCCGCCCCTCCATCACCCTTGCTGCCTTTGCCTCCCCCCACCATCGCTGCCAATCTTGACCGCAGCCGCCACAGCCGCCGCCGCCGCCGAGTTTAGGCACTCGGTGGCAAAAAGGTTCGGCATCCCTGCCATAGGCTAACAATGCTCCAGGCAACAATGCACAGTTTTTCTATATTTCTGAATTATGTATGAAAAAATCCACTTACAAAACTACGGAGATGCCTTGTAATACTTTCCAGCATTAAAATATTAAGCCACGTGCACAGAACTGTCGCTTGTATCTAGTGTAATTAGTAAAGGAAACTGTAAAGCCAAAAAGATGAAAGCCTCAAGAGAAAAATGTCACACTTTTCACTATCTCTAAGGCAATTTACTATTTCTATCTGCCAGAGGATATGGGAGAACAGCTCTTAGTTCTCTCAGAGCAGAACAGAAATGCTCTATTTTAATCCTCTCCAGGTATTAGGTGGTCTTGTTTGAGATAATTTTTAAACTGTCCTTAGCATCTTGTTTGAAACTGTATTTATTTCATTACCTGATGCCACATTTCTCCCAGTACCGGGATGAGAAATGACTTATGAAGTGGATAATAAACTCACATGGCTAAAAATAATCAGTGTTCTAATATTAAAACTCAGTCATTTCGTTACAATTTACAAACAATTTAAAAGCACAATAGCTGACATTCTCTTGTGTAACTTATCTCAAAGTAGCGGAGATAACGCTGACTGCAGCTACGCAACCCAGAATTCAGGTAAGGACTCTTTAATTAGAAGATGCAATTACAGCCCTGCTTTCGATCCCTCACTGAAGTGGATAGAAATAAAAAACAGTACACTTGGGCACTTAGCAGAAGTAGGAGCTGTGCATTTTACCCTCTGCATCACTGGTTCCTTCAGCTTGGGACAGAAACATTTATTTTTTTTGTGAGGGGAGGGAAATCCAGCTTGAACCTTCTATATGAAACCATAGCCTGAATGATGGGCAGAGAGTAGAGATGAGCACAAAACGGGGAAAAAAATTCGTTCCATTATCCGTTCCGTTATGTAACAGAACGAATAACGGAGCCCAGAGTAATTTATGAACGAACAGAACAGAACCAGAACAAATGAGTTCGGTTACGTTTGGTTCGTTCCTCCCTGCTGGCGATGACAGCCCAGCTGTCATCGCCAGCGGGGGAGGATTGTGAGAGCCCCGTTCTCGCCTCCGCAAGAGAGGCGAGGCCACGACTATCTCAATCTCTGATTTCCACAGTGAGGAGGTGACAGCTGGCTTGGCTGTCACCTCCCCGCTGCGGAGATCGGTCAGAGAGGAGTCGGACCCTGCGGAGCGCTGCTGGAGAGGAGCCTGCGATCTGGCCTCCGCGCACGGAAGCTGGATCGGAGCCCTCTGTCCAGCGATCTCTGCCCCGGAAATGACACCCATTGGGCTGTCAGGCTCTGGGGTGGAGTCGAGAAGGAAGGGGCTGTGATCCAGTCTCCGCGCGAGGAGGCCAGATTGGAGCCCCCTCTCGCCGCCCTCCACCCCACAGCCTGACAGCCCACCGAGAAGGAAGGGGCTGATCTTCGCGGGGAAGCCAAGTTCCCCCTTCTCCCCTCTGCACGCAGAGGGGCGAAGGGGGGTCTGAAAGGGATCTTCCCTGCCCGTGCTCTCTTCCCCCCCTTCCCCCCTCCCGGAGCCAGCACCCAGTAGCCGCTCGGTGCTAGCTTTGGGAGGGGAGAAGATTTAAAAAGCCCGCTCTCTCCTCCCACCTGATGGGGTGGGGGAAGAGCGGGCTTTTTATATCTCCTCCCAGCCCTCCCAGGCACCGCCAGCGACGTCAAGCCGGCAGGGAGGGCGCTCCCGTGGCTGCGGGATTTTTCTCCAGGCCGGCTTGCCAATGGCTCCTGCAGTGCACGGCTCCAGGAGGGCTCCCCGTGGCCACGGGTTCGTTCTCCCAGCAGGCTTGCCACCAGCTCTGGTAGCGCCCGGCCCCGGGAGGGCTCCCCGCGGCCGTGGGAACACTTTCCCGGCGGGTGCCGAAAAACGACACCCGAAAAACAGAGCGGCTCCTGGGGCCCGAAAAACGGAAACGACCCAAAGCGGGCCCCAGGGCCCGAATTTTGGCGTTTTGTGCCCATCTCTAGTAGAGAGTAAGAAAGGAAAATATTATCTTTTTCTCTCCTCAAAATAGGTCTAGATATGTTCCACTCATTCTAACTTTTGGTTTTCTTTAAATCTTTTTATGCCTCGGCAGTACAGATCTGTCTGCATTCAGAGCTGTTCATACAGCACGCTATACGATACGTGGTCATCACTTTGAGTGCCTTCTTCTTGTACAGTGCTGAAACATTTCAATTAAATATTCAATCAATATTATTTTGCCTGGCTTGGGCGCAGGACATACCCAGTTCCCCAGTCTGTAATGACATGGCTTCTTTACTTACGGGGTTTCCAGCATGACTCGGCAAACACTGGCCATGGTACTTAAACAATCTGTGGTGTTTTCTATGGGTAAATTCTTGTTCTGTAAATGGTCCAAAGGGGGGGGGGGGAGAAACAGTTAGTGAATTGCCAAGAGCAGCACGAGATTCGCCAGATTTATCCAAAGAGAGACGAGAGAGTGATCAATCCATTTTATCAACAGAGAAAATTTTTTTTTGGGGAAAAAAACAAGCTGGGGTACCCAAAAACATGATAGATCAGTGGAGTCAACTGCAATTTATTTCCTGCTGTGGCAGCACAGAGTGGCAAATTTGTATGTGGTATAGCATGGTCAGCAGTAGAAGATAACAAGGGTTGCCCGAGAGAATGCAGCTGAGGACAAGAAAGAAGATTTGGGGTGTTTTTGAAAAAAATGTCCCTCCTGGGTTCTTACAATGAATGCTTCTTATGATGAATGAGAAAAGAGCTGCAATAATTTCCAAAGCCTTTATTACCCTGTTTCCCTGAAAATAAGACATCCCATGAAAACAAGACCTACTTATAGTTTTGCCTCTCGCTGAAATATAAGGCCTCCCTCCGAAAATAAGGCCTTCCCGATAATGATAACAATAAATGTGTAACATATTCTTCTTCATGGAAAAATAAGACATCCCCTGAAAATAAGACCTAGCATATCTCTGGGAGCAAAAATTAATATAAGACACTGTTTTATTTTTGGGAAAACACGGTATATCTGAGCTAAAAGATTAAGGCTCATACTAAAGTCTGAAAAATAGTGGCTCTTCAGTAGCAAGGACATTCATTTTCCAGAGCAAAACGTTGTTTTAACAGCTACCACCACAAGGAAGAGTATCCGTACGCATACCTCTGAAACAAATTTCGTGGTGGCATCACTTAAGGTTTTCAACATTGGCGTGGCTTCAGCATAAAATAGAGACATTCTGTTAGCCAGTTCGTTATTTACTTCATTTTCTCCTTCTGCCTATCAAAAACAAAAATCATAACCCTTGTTGGTTTTGAAAAGGCAAGCAGGACAATGACAAGAAAGGAGCATTTTCTTCAGGTCTACAAGAAGGTGACCTACTGGGACGTTGTTGATTCTCATACGGCTCAAGGTTCTTCTGTAGTAGCTGAAGTCATTCTGAATGGCGGGATTCGTCATCTAGAAAGGAAAAAGAAAAAGAAAAGAAAAGTAGCATCCCAGAAAACTGTGCCTCGTTGCAAAGCTGGCTACGGCTTCAACGTTGTGAAGGGCGTGGGAATGAAGGTATACCCTTGGAAGTGCTGGGCCCAGGTCTGGTTCTTCACTGGGGCAGACAAAGAGTGCACAGTCCCCCAAAGTTGTTCTTGCAGCCTTCTACCGAACTATCCCAAACCCACGTTTTTCCAGCTGGAAGCCTCCAAGAACTGCATTCTCAAAGAGGCTGCCGTCCCACCTGCCTCTCAGTGCTTAACAGCAACAAGCACAGTAGGACCCCGGTATCCACTGAGGATTGGTTCCAGGCCTTCCCGTGGATAATGAAAACCATGGATAAGAGAGAACACCAAAAAGGCCCAAAACTTCTGTTTTGTGACAGTAGCTTGCTTTATGGCTGCTGTTTTTTAACAGTACCTTGCTTTACAGCTGCTGTTTCGAGTCAGTAGCTTGCTTTACGGATGCTGTTTTATGATAGTAGCTTGCCTTACAGCTGCTGTTTGCGACAGGAGGTTGCTTTGCAGCTGCTGAATTATTTATTTAATTTCCCCCCTGCCAACCGTGGATAACTGAATCAGTGGATAATGAATCAGTGGATACAGGGGCCCTACTGTATCAATTTTTCAAAACTGATAGTGTACTTGTGTATGTTTCTGATTTGTTGCTTCCAGGAACCTGCATTTCAAATAGAGCAGTGGTTTGGACCCAGAGGAAGAAAATGAGTCCTAATCCACCAAAGCTGCTCTGCACACAGTGAACGCAGAAAACGTTAAAAAAAAAGGACATCAAATAATTAACAAAACATGTAAAAAAACAACAGCTAGAAGGTCAATACCCGTCATCCTTAACAGGGAGAGAGGGGCTCGGTTTATGGGATGCCAGTAGGAACCAAAAAGCTCCAGAAATCTGTGCCTTGTGAGGAACAGGCTGGACCAGATGGGATCCATACAGCTCCAAAAGGCTTTTCTTATGTTTTTTTGTGTTGGTGATGTTCAATCCTGAAACGCCTTTTTTGATGCCTCATACTTATTGAGCTGTTCTCGCAATGGGAAAGCTAATCCCCTTGATCACCATCAAGCGACAGAGGCTGAAAGGTGCTGGGGAATTTTGTTTCTCACTTTGGGCAACATGAGATGGCTGGCCCAGCATTGAAACATGTAGCACAACCAGGGGTTGCAGTTGCTTTGGGACCAAGCAATCTGGCGAGTGTTAACTCAGGAATCATTCTGAATGTACCTTCAGCTCATCAAATCGAAGGGTGAAGTGGAGAATTTCTGCAAACTGTTTTGCAAGAGCCTGCTCTCGCTCCAGGTGCTGCGTGGGAGAATAAGGAGTGCTTGTCAGGGCCCCAAGAAGACCTCGTAGTGCAGCTTCTATAGAGAGAGAGAAAAAAAAAGGAGGCAAACAGTTTTATAAAACAGTGTACATCCTTAATGAACATGCCCCAATCCAGGCAATACTCAATAACAACATAATATCTTAGCTGACAGTATAAAGCAAAGTGTTCTGCTTATATACCGCCCCATACCACTTCAAGTAGTCTCTGGGCTGTTTACAGTTTTAATTACAGTATACAGGCTACAAATCCCCCCTCCCTGCAAGCTGGGTACTCATTTTACCGGCCTCGAAAGGATGGAAGACTGAGTGAACCATGAACCGGCTTCCGGGGATTGAACCCTAAATCGTGAGCGCAGTTTTAGCTGCAGTGCAGGCATTTAAACACTGTGCCAAGGGGCTGTTTGGCAGTCCAGCAGCACTGACAACGGGGACGAATCAAGGGATCTGCAGACCAGCAACGCTGAGGACTCAATATGTTCCCAGTCTCAAGCACAGGTGGTGGATTATTGCTACAAATTATCAGCAGTAATTTCACCCAATTGTGCTATGCAAAAAATGTGCAAAGGATCTTGGGCTTCTGATCTACCCCATCACAGAGCTGTTTTTGAAACAGTTTGGAAAATATGAGCTTATTTGTTACTTCTGCTGCCACTTACCTAATCTCTGAGAAAATTCATAGAATTTCTTTAGTTTGCCCACTAGGGGGACAACTGCACCCCATGCTTTCTCCTGGAGCCTCTCGTCAGTGGGATGCTGTATGGCCTGGAAAAAAGTAAACATGTCCAAGGATATTTAGTCCATTATATGTGATGCCCATTCATTCAAGACCACAAAAACAGACTATTTCTGTGTGACCCATCGTGTGTTCTCTAAAGCAGCTTTACCAAGCCTGGCATCTTCCAGTTAATTATAACTCTTACCATCCCCTGGAATGGTGACTGGCACACTAGGGTTGTAGTTTTGTAGTTTAACTCATCTGGAGGGCGAGAGGTTGGAAAAGCTGTCTTCAAGGAACATCTTATCTGGATGACTTTATGACTCTCCATAGCCCTGACTCTTATGGAAAGGATGAGAGCCACTCCATTTCAAAGTCCTGGGAGGGAGGGTCACCTGATCTTGGTTAGAGGGCTGCTAAGATCAAAACTGTAAAACTAGAATCAAATGGCAAAAACAATCTTCAAAATAAATGTGCTAAACTACTAGCACTATATCATTTGTCTTGGAAATGTTTTAGTTTCTATAGCAACGGCTGACCCTTCCTAATATGTATTAAATGTTATAAGCACCAGTCGTTAAGTAGACCGAGATCGCTGATCTGGTTAAAGATACTCCCATCCAACAATGCTTTACCTCTCGTATTTCATGACCGGCTCCTCTGTATGACTGCAAGTCTTCCAGGATTCCTTCTGCGTCCTTTAATACTACATTAACCTGATTATATATTTCTTTTTCTGATTCTGTAGGTTGAGCATCTGAACAACAGAAAAGGCTATTAATTCAATTGTGCAAGTACTTGACTTTAAAACACAAACAACTTATTGTTTGGATATGAAGCAAAATGCAGCATTTATATTTTGGTGGCAGTAAATAGAGGGATTTTATTTTGTGTCATTTTAAAAGATTTTGTTTTTAAGACCATTTTTTGACAATTTAGCATGTCACAATCTACACAATGAAAATTTTACTGGTCAGAGCAATACATGGGCTGCTAGCTTTTCGGTTTTAGGAAGTGTCTGCTGTTCTATGATTGATTCAAAAGCCCACATGGTGTGGGAAATAGCTGTGTACCAGATCAGTGGTGTGCTGCTTTTGGATGTAAGCATCATCAGCAAAATCAGTGTTTTGTTATCATTTCTTTGTAAAACATAGTTTATATTTTATTTCTTCAATTTATTAATCGTAAATATCAATGTACATCTTGACTTACTAAGGTAAAAACCATCAGTCAAAACCAGATCTTGTATTCAAAAAAGACATAAAGGTGACAGATTCTTGTGTTTAAATTGAATGAGTCAAAGAAGTATGATGCATATGAAACCCAAACTTTACTCCAATGTCTTCTTCAGAGAGAGAAACACTGTTTTGTATTATACACTATAATTGATATGATATATGACTATGAAAACTCATTTTAAGGGAGTCTAATTTGTCACCGAAGTAAAATTGATTAAGACTCCCCCTGGATTACTCATAGTTCAGATCAGAAGTTTACATGAGATACACAAGATATAAGATGCATAATTTTAAGAAGTTCTCACTTTCAAAATCAAGGAAAAAATTTGGTCCTTGCTCAAGGTCTGTGCACGTCAAAACTTTAAGAAGGTTCCCCATGTTAACGTATCTGTTGAGAGAAGAAGAAAAGTCACACATTCTGAGATGCTGGGGAATTAAAGCCTCTTACAAGTCTTACAGACTGTGCTTCTTCGCATATACAGTGGTACCTTGTATAAAGGAATTAATTTGTTCCAAATGAAATTATGTTAAGCAGATTTTCCTTTATACAAATTCCCATAGGAATGCATTGAAAACGGAGTGATCCCATTTTTATGTTGTATAGATTTTCCCATAGGCAATTATGTTAAGCAAATTTCCCCTGTCTACAAAAATTTTTATATTGTACAAATTTTATGTTATACAAGCTGTCTGTTATACAAGGGTCCACTGTAACCCATAAAACTAGAGCAGCAGCTCTCCAGCTCTGATATTCCAGATATTTTAAGACTTCAATTCCCAGAATTTCTAGCCAGGGTTTCTAGGAGCTGAAGTTTTAACATCTGGAAGGCAAACAGTTCATAGCAATGGAACTCAAGTCTTGTCTTTGAACTTTCAATATGCTACAGATGAAAACTGGATTTCTTTTAAGAAAAGGAAGATTTAAGAATGTGCTTCAGAGAGGTACAAGAGAGAACCATCTACTGTGATCACTTGTGACAATCCTACAGCAGCTGTTTCCCCAATCCTATTCTAGTAAGGCCTCTGTTCACAGATTTCTAAGTCAAATATTCAGTTCTGTAACAGACAGATATATTTCTCCCTTCTTTAACTGGCTTCTACTAGAAAAAAAACCATGGCTAAGTGTTATTCTTTATATAGCCTTTTCTGTCTGTGAAGATTCTCAGTCATCCAGGTGAGTTTATCTGGAAGTTGAGTCATGGCTACTGGACTTCTTTTTTGAGAAATAGAAATGTTTCGCTGTTCATCCAAACAGTGATGAACAGCGAAACATTCCTATCTTTCAAAAAAGAAGTCCAATAGCCTTTTCTGCTTCACTCCAAACTCGTATATCCAGCAAGAAAGGCAAGAAACAAATGATCCTTCAGATATTGTTTTACCACAACACCATCATCCCGTAGTTATGCTGGTTGATTGTGATGGAACTGTAGTCCAACATCTCAAGGACCACAGGCTTTCCACTCCTGGACTATATTCTTCTTCTTTTTCTTAGTGCTTGTCCTACTTGGTCTGCTATTCTTGTTTTTGCCTTCCATTTGGCACGGTCGCTGGCCAGATCCGGGTGAACCCAGGACAACTTCGTGTCATTATCAGGGGTGTCCTGGACTATGTTATCTATTGCATATAATCTATAACATAATTAAACAACAGTTTACCCATTTATTTTACGTTTATATGACTTTTCACTCTAGTAATACATACGTTTCCGCCAGGTTGGGCTTCTTTATTATGAGGGCGAATTGTCACTTTTTAAAGCTCATATTATTATTACTGCCAACAACAATTTTTAGGAGGCAACGATTTGCCACTTTTAAGTAGAAAGAAAATTGAAAGGTACAAAGAAATGAACCAAAAGTAGCTGAAATAACTGCCATGCCAACATTTCAATGCTGTGGCACACAAGAAAATTCACATGAATGCTGCTGACAAAGAAATTTAGACTTCTGTGGCACCTACTCTCTACCGTTGTACATTTTACAGCTAAAATCACCATGCTTCCACTGTACAAAGTACAGCATTTATTTTTAGGGAATAATGTGTTTGCAAGGGCTTTGGAGCCACCAACGTGCTTCATTTTAGATCTAAGAATTTCAAGTGCTGACAGTTTAACAAGATGTCAAGAATGTGCTCCAAGGTATCACTTGGAGCAGAATGATACTGTAGGAAAGCTAGTGAAGTGTACCTTGAATTGCACATGAAGTCTTGTGTTCAAACAACAGTTACTGTTCTGTGAAAGATAAATATCTAGGCACACAATAAACCCAAGGAAGATTTATACTGTAGGGCTTTTTACAGCCATGGCATGTACTTTGGAAGGTTCTGCAACAGAAGGATGAACTTCCATGCTAAGACAGATTTATAGCTCTGATAGGGCACACCTTTAATTTTCCTCAGTGTTTGCAATCTCACCAAACAGAAACTTTTGCCAAGAATCCACACCATTGTCATCTGGCATAAAATCAGCATATGCTAAATTAAGTGAATTAACACTGGCTATGTTAATAATCATGATTTCTAAAGTTCAGCTTAAAATCAAAATCAAAAGCTAAGCTTTATTTCTATGGAGGGGGAGAGGATCACCACTGTAATAATACACATGACACTTTAACTGTTATATTTGCTGCAGGACTCAGCTAAGTTCCAGCACAATGCACATGATTCAACAATATCTAGTTTAAGAGTATCTCTTGCCATACAGACTTCAAACACAGACATATCTCAAATACTTGATATCCAAAACAGAAAGCAAGAGAGAGAGAGAGAGAGAGAGAGAGAGATTCCCATTACCATATATCCAGGTACAGTACTCAAGTCAGTTGTAGCCCGAAATACTCTTGTGTATACTGCCATAATTCTAATAGAATAAATTCTGGAGACAAACTGCCTCAAGTCATGAAATCACCATAAACATTATCTGATGTAACCAACTCACACAACCCAGTGCCTGGGAGATTATGTCTAAGTGGTTTCTTAACTTGAATCGATTTACCTCCAAAAGTTATACCACTAGTATTAATAGTGCCATAGCTATGCCGAAGGGTTTTGACTATAATTATACAACTCCAGTGTAACTGTCATTCATATCATATCAATCATCATGTCCAGTGACGAGACTTTACACAAATGCAGATACGGATTATACCACCATAAACTCAATATATCCAGATTCTGCCCGATTCTGGATGCAAATCAAGGTTAGGTCAAGAAAATTCTTAAGACAGATGATTATGAGAGAATACTAGGTTTCTCCACAGAGCACTAGGGAAGAATTTTGCTGGAAAGTTTGAAGCTCCTGCCAGTCAAACATGATAATAGGCTAGACAAAACAAGGTTGTGACTGATGTGATGTAAAGCCACTTCTTATGTCCCTTTATCTTATGTTCAGAGATTTTAAAAATTACTTAGAAAATAGCGACGTGATTGTCTGAAGTATTTCCTTGATTCCTAGATGTATTCAGACTTATTGCCCTAGTGTCATTTTGTAGCCAGAGTTTACAGAGATTAAATGATCCCACTGACATGTCTGTTTTTATGGCACCAGTCCAGACATAATTAGAAATAACAGTTTGCTGCTATGAGCTTAAACTAGCTCAAGCCTCTACCCCAAACACCTGATCAAACACTTCTGTATCCAATGATAAGTCAACTCTAGTTCTTACTATGGGATTCTAATAGAGCAAACTTTAGTTTGTTAGCAAGCAGTCAAAATCAAGCTGCAGCTTCAAATCCCCATCTTGGGGACATGAAATAAAAGGGGAGAGCAAAGCAAATGAAGCTGAGACCCTTCTCTGCTTGTCCTTGTGACAGGAAACCATAGTTTCCCGTTACGTCTCAACCAGGTTACGTGTTAAGACATGGAATGAGTAGAGAAGACCTCCCAATTAGTGTTATTCTCCACATGACGAAATCTTATGGATTCTCTTCAAGGCATGACATTGAAGGCTCAGCAACCATACACATATTACAAAGATTTTGTTGCTTTTGGTCATTGGTCACAAAATGTTTCCAAGAAACACAGAATCTTTTCCAGGGAGACAAGAAACAGATGCCCCAATCATAAGAGGCTGACAGAACAAAAATGGTAATACTGACTAGATTTTGGAAACTAAGGATGCCCTAAGTGAAGCTGTTTTGTGTGGCAGCAAAAATTATTTGTACAGAAATTAGATGGAAACTAATCACCACAGTGGGCAAGCTATGGGCAGCAGCAGCCATGACCTGATATACTATTCTAAGTAGGTCCAAGTCATGGTGTGAGGGAAGATACCGCCATCTTGCTGGTCAGTTTTTAATCTGTTCCTTTAAAAAGCCAGATAGCAACATCAGAAATAATGTTGAAAACAATGACATGCTGGTAGTTTGACAATAGAATTGCTCAATGAGGTACAATAAGAGTGATAGCATTTTGCCAACAGGCTTACAAACAAAAAGGTGGAACTACAAACAAAGGGACAGATCAGGGCTGTCCAACTTTGAACAGTCCAAAGTCTACTTTTTCCAGATGAAAGTGCCTGAGAACTACTACACTAAAACCTCTGCTTATGAATTTTATCTGCTCCAAGTGGTTTCCCATAGGAACACATTGAAAATCAATTAATCCTTTCTGGAGGGAACAGATTTCAATGCATTCCTATGGTAAGGCTGACCATGCACACACTTCCCTTACACCTGCTCAAGCCAATAGGGAGAGCAGGGGACTGTGCCATGGCCCTTGAACAGCTCCGCTCGGCTGAGACACTGGGCTGGCAGACCCAGAGCTTTGTTGGGGCAGTGGTGGTCCTTGAGCTGGGGGAGGCAGAGGTGGAGAACTTATCCCCTCACATTTTTTATTGATGGCTGGAGGGCTACTTTTGAACCCTTCATGGGCTACTGGTAGCCCCCGGTCTACCTGTTGGGCAGGTCTGGGATAGATCATTGTAGGCCAGATTTCACTGATGTGGGTCACACTTCACACATTTTGTGTGTCTCATCATGTCTCAGCAATGGCCAAGCGGGTTGGAACAGATGGGACTTGTAGTTCAACAGATGTGGACAGCAAGTTTGCAGGGACTGCCCCAGCACTATCTAAGCTATATATAAGTCAAGCTGATTTGTTTTGGATGTTACATATACACAAAACAATCCATGGCTCAAATAGATATATAAATTGCATTTTCTCTTTTAAAAATGGAACCGGTGGGAGTGAATAGATTCAAAAGCAGCAGAGTCATTATTTCTTTTCTTATCAAGTTTAATGGTGTTTGCTGATATTCACTTATGAAGGGAAGAAGATGTAAGACCACCTTACACAACAAACCAATTTTCCCTAGGACCTTTAAAGAAAACAGCCTTGAACATTATATTATCCCAGTTTGCAGAGAAAGGTGAAAAGCTTGCAGATTCTTTTCAAAATAAGCTGAAAATGCCTTTATCTACTTACTTTAATCCTTTACTATTATCTATTCCAGTATGCTTACTTTCACTATCATACGTTATCTGATGCAGGAATTACAGACTAAATGCTCACAGCCACATTAAGTCACACCACTAGTCAGACTGAATTATCATACTAAGGATCCCTTCTGGGGTTTAAAAAGAATATGCCAAATGAAAATGTATTCTGCCAGCTTCGGTTCCTAATTACTGTGTTCTAAAGACCCTTGACTGTTTTTGTTTAGCATTTTATAATCCCTCTCAGCAATTTCTAAGGTATCAGCAAAGAGTTCACTCAGGCCCTGTGGAACAGGTTGTGGGAATCACTGAGAGACACTGTTTCTAACTTGACCTACTTTCGTAGAATAAGACATACGGAACGCCACATTTGATTACAATGACTCGGCCCATTACAGCCTTATGGGGTTGTCTGATGCAGAGCGCCATGTCAAAATCAGACAAGCGGAAAGCTGAGGCATATTTTCAAAACAAGACTTGCACGCATGGCCTTCATACTGAAATCACCAGCAAATTTCAGACTGGGGAAATGCAATAAAATTACCAATTCCAAAACACTCCAGATATACTTTCTCCCTGACTGGCGCAGAAGCCGCTTTGGTCATTGACTGTAACCCCTCCTATCCCATGTCAATATCCATGGAAGACAAAGCAGAAATAAAGAATTCATCAGGGCTCTAGAATCAATAACCTGGAAAACAGTTATATTTCTTCATTGGGCAACAATGAACAAAAGAACATCTCAATAAATGAAGGAGGAGGGATAGTTTAATTCAGAAAATATAGACTAAATCCTTGATATCATGAAGCAAAGATAATCAGATTCTCTCTATGTACTCAAGTATACAGGCACTGAAAATTAAAAGTCAAAATGCATATAGAAACGTTCTATGACAAACGACTCACCGACTGAGTGGTGGTGGGCGATGGGTGGGGTGTTGGTGGGTCAAATTAGGACCTGAGCCAAATGTCAAGAAGGGAAAGCTAGGGCTTGTAATAGCTGAGGATGCCTCACAAGCATCAAAACATGCTGGCCCAGCAGTTCAGTGGGCCCCTATTTAGCATTTATTTTCAATGCAGACAGCCACCTAAATGCATATTAGCTTAAGTCATGTGAACAGAAAGTATTCCCTTGAGCATCTCATAAGAACATAAGAACATAAGAACATAAGAAGAGCCATGCTGGATCAGGCCAAAGGCCTATCTACTCTAGCTTCCTGTATCTCACAGTGGCCCCACCAGATGCGTTTGGGAGCGCATGAGACTAGATATCTGTCTCCTGATACCACTCCCCTGCATCTGGCCCTTGAAGTACCCCGGTTTAAAGCCTGGAGACTACACATCTCCTTGGTCAGTGTTGGCGAATCTATGGCACGGGTACCAAAGGTGGCACTCGGAGCCCTTCCTGTGGGCACCCGACATCGCCCCTTCACAGCCAACCATTTTCAGGTTAAACTGCTGTATTGGCACTTTGTGAAAAATTTGTGGGTTTTGAATCGCAGTTTGGGCACTCGGTCTCTAAAAGGTTTGCCATCACTGTCCTAGGTCCATGTAGTTCCAACATACGGTCTCAAAGGAGTTCTATGTAGCTCCATCTCTGTTGGGGTTTGCCATGCGATAAAAAACATTTTTATTTTAACTGTCTTCTGGTCTGTCTTCTTCGCAGTCACCCAGGTGAGGTTATCTGAAAGTTCCATCATGGCAACTGGACTTTTTTTTCTTGAGATATCAAAATGTTTTGTTACTCATCCAAGCAGCTTTGTCAAGAAAAGAAATCCAGTTGCCATGAATCAACTTCTAGTCTGTTTTCAACTGAACCTGTCACAGAGTTTTCAAATTACAGTGGACCCTTGTACAACAAATGGTTTGTATAACATAAAATCTGTACAACAACAGATTCTGGAGATAGGGGAAATTTGCTTAACAGAATCACTCATGGGGTGAATCCGTACAACATAAAAATGGTCACGATTAGGAATTACTCTGTTTTCAGTGCATTCCTATGGGAAATTTGTATAAAGGAAACTTTGCTTAACATAATTGCATTTGGAACGAATTAATTCCTTTATACAAGGTACCACAATATTACAATCTCTATGTGCATGAAAACACATGCATTTATTCCAGCTGTGAAGTTGGTACTAGCATTTTTGTTGTCCTGAGTTCTTCACGTTAAAAAAGGTAAACAATTGTTTTAAAATAAGTAGAACAGGATAGGAGTATCCTCACTTATTCAGTTAAGTTAGAGCACATGTAGGAAATCTACACAATTACCAAGGCTATTATGCCATGAAGATTGGAATATGGGCTTTAATGCAGAGGCTAATATCTTAAATTTGTTAACATTACATTACAGTGGAACAAGAAAATCAGAAACATACACACACATAATGCTGCACAGGAAAATTAAAAGATCTGAGTAAAGGTTTCTGCAGTTTAAACAGCAGCACTAATATCAATTTTCTCTGTCTTGATTCTATTTCTGGTACTGCGCTCTCACTCCTTCTTTTGCAATCTATGAACATGGAGAAGAGGCAAAATTGTCTCTTTTATGAAATATAACTTGGCCTATAAACTGTCAGGTTACATGATCCTGTTAAATCAGAATGATGACACACTTGTCCCACATTTGAAATCACTACCCCAAGGCATCTTGTGTGCATTTTATGTTTTTTGAAGCAAAGTGGAAACAGTGGCATGCAAGTTAACGGGTGCAAACCTGTTTAATTTATTCCAAAGAATATCCACATTTTAAGGATTTTCTTTCAAGCTACAGAGCTGCTTGGCACTGAAAACGCAAAGTGCAGAAATACTGTATTAAACAAGCCAGTCCAATACAGGAATAAAGCAGAAACTGTTGTCAGTTTTCTGGGCTCTTCTTCAAGAAAAACTTCCAGAACACGGCCAAACAGCCCGAAAAACTCACAACAGTTATCTGATCCCGGCTGTGAAAGCCTTCGAGAATACAAAGCAGAAACTAGTTGCCAAGCAGGGGATGGGAGCGTGAGAGGGTTTGACAACATTCTCACTTTAACAATTTGACTATTTTTATCTTCACATATGTCAGCTGGGAGGTGCAGGCCAGGGACAAATTCTTGATAAGACTCATGAGCTCTAAGAGCCCTAGCAACAGATGACATTTTACACTCAACAGCCAATGGGATTGAGGCATGTTTTCTTTATGTAGCAAAGCACAGACGTACAAAAGTAATATTGTGAGCTGGGGGTGGGTGGGGGGCAGGCTTGTAAAGCAAGCCATTAGTGATTATTCTTGTCCAGAACATTAAAGTAGGTTTGAGATTCAGTTTTATTCCATAGGAAGACAGTAATTTTGATCATGGAAATAATCAAACTCCAGTATCATTTCTGGCCACACTGGGGCATTGTCTCTGAATCAATGTAGATGTGATGCGGCTATTTTAGAGCCCATTTGCCCTATTCATGGATAAAATGGGGTGGGGAAAGTACTCCTTAATTTAAAAAAATCACAAGACAGGTATGAAAATATGTCCCCCTTAAATACAGTGATGCCTTGAGATATGAAATCAATTCATTCCTCCGGATGCTTCGTAGCTTTAAAAAAATTGTATCATGGATCCATGTGGGGAGCAATGCACCCTGGGAATTGAAGTCTTCTGCAAAATGTTCATATCTCAAGGCTTTCCATAGGAAATTTTCATATCTCAAGTTTTGGCGTAAGACTTCCATTCCCAGAGTGCACTGCACCCCGGGCAGTCTTCCCTTTCGTATCTCAAGGCATTCATATCTCAAGGCATCATTGTAATTTTCTCCATGTTAGGTTCACTTCTGGTGCTAGGAGCCATCTGTGAAAAACAGCTAAAAACAGAAGAACACAGTAAAGACAAGATAGAGTGGTGGAGCAACAGACATTTCACTTTCTTTATCCTTCTACTCAGATGAAAACAACAGATCCCTCCCACACATGTATGGCTAACTGGGTAAACCACTGGCAGCATTGTAATGCTACATTGTGTATAATCCTTTGTACATTATTTTAAGATTGCTGACTGGAGGATAGGTTAATGTCTACAAAAATACAAAAAAATCAGTAGTTAAGGGACAGAGAGTTCCCTCTCCACAACCCCACTGCACATTAAATACACCACCATGTTCCAGTTTACATTCATGCTACACTTTCTCAGGGGGTAGTTCTGTGGGAGGTGCACATGCTTCTCCTCACTTCCCCATTTGATTTCCACAACCCTCCTGCAAGGAACAATAGTCAGAATGACAGTTACTGCCCAAAGATTAACCACTGAAATTCATCACCAAGTGGTCAAGTGGTACCTTTAGACCAGCCCCCTCAATTCTTATATAATAGTACAGTGGACCCTTGTATAACAGACAGCTTGTATAACAGAAAATTTGTACAACATAAAAATTTTTGGAGATAGGGGAAATTTGTTTAACATAATCGCCTATGGGGAAAATCCGTACAACATAAAAATGGGATCACTCCGTTTTCAATGCATTCCTATGGGAATTTGTATAAAGGAAAATTTGCTTAACATAATTTCATTTGGAACGAATTAATTCCTTTATACAAGGTACCACTGTATTATCATGTCACTATGTTGGCTCTTGGATATACAGATGTGTACCATCACATATGAAAAATACCTGCCTATTCTCATTACCATTTTGAATTGATTTTGTGCACATTTGTGTCTTTAGGGTGTGGTGGCTCAGAGGACTAGAGCACTGAAACAGTTGGCTGCAATGTCAGCAGCCCAGCAGTTCAAATCCTGGGTGCCTTGCAGCGGAGTGAGCTCCCACTGTGAACTCCAGCTCCTGCCAACCTAGTAGTTCAAAAGCATGTAAATGCAAGCAGATAAACAGGTACCGCCATAAAAAGCAGGAAGGTAAACAGGGTTCCGTGCAGCCATGCCAGCCACATGGCCACGGACTTGCACAACACTGGCTCTTTGGCTTGAAAACCGATAAGCACCACTCCTCGAGTCAGACACGGCTAGCATGAAAGTGCGAGGGGGACCTTTACCTATTTTTACCATCGAGTATGAAAAATATCTGCCCATTCTCATTACCATTTTGAATCAATTTTGTGCACAATTGTGTCTTTAGCCTTGCTGTTAAAGGGTATGGGCACCTGGGATTTGCTGGGAGGAGATGACAGGAAGAAACTGATAAGCTAAAAATTCGTTTCCATACTACTACTACTACTACGGCTTTGCCTGCCTCGAGCGCAAGGGCAAGCCATAGTCAAATCTGGAGAGGAAGGAAGAAATGTTGCCCTAATTGTGTCAGGAACAGAGAACTGACTCCATTGGCTGTCATTCCAGCTGGCTGCGTGCAAGGAGAAGAGAGCAACACGTCTTTTAGAAGCCTCTATGGGAGTCCCTGCAATTTGCTCCCACCCTTTCCTGAACTTACCACCCGCAGTGAGCGGTCCACTTAATCATTACGTAAGAATGCGAAAGATCTGGTGCCTGAGTGGGCTTGTTTCCCTTGCGTTTTTAATTACGTCTTTTCCCTTAAGTGCCACGGAATGTAAATGCTGTTCCTGAAGATGTAAATCACTTGGACGGAAAGGCAACCAACAAATAAATCGCTTGAACTGAAAGGCAATAAACAAGTAAAAAAGACACCCGAGCCCTAAAGAACCAGCATCTGCTGGCCATCTTTTTTACAATACTGTACGGCTAAACATCTGTAAATGTTTTTACAGAGCCGACAAAGAAGTCCCAATCCTAACGTGCTGTTTTATTCTTTGGTACGAATACCAGCCTCCTTTTGCAGCCTCCGTGCCCTGGAAATTGAGCTGCAATTTCTCTGGAAGTGATCAGAGTTTGCAATTATGTGCCCATACATCATTCTCTGACAGAATGTATGGGGGGGGGGGAATAGGTGATGTTCAAGCTACAACTAGTCACTTCAAGAAAACCAGCTGTTGTGAATAGAGGAAAAACAGGGTGTATCTGTCTCTGTGTTAAAACCACTCAGAACATAAACTGCAGTTCCTAGCATCTTCCAATCTTGTGTATGAACCAGTGTTGACAGAGATTTTTTTTTTACTGCCTCAGGGAACACTGAGGAGTCACGGGCCACAAATGAAGTCCAGGACTGTCCACTGCCCACCACTCACATACAATGTAAGTTGGCCACCAATCATCTTCACAATATATTCCATATAAATGCTCTTTACCATTCTTGTCACACCACTGTATTAGAAAACCACCCTATCTAAGGCCAGCCAGAGAGTTCGCCACTCAGGGAAACTAGACAGAGCTTCATGGTTCATGCTCTCAGCTACGCTGCTACAGAACAGGTATAGTTAAAAATGTTTTGCCGAATTTTATACACCTGTGATGTGTATAGAGATTTTTTAAAGAAAGATATTGCTGCAAAATGAAGATAATTAATATGGAATAGAGATGGGCATGAAACGAGCAATTTTTCGTTTTCATCTGTTTTTTCGTTTCGTTACGTAACAAAACGATAAATGACTTTTGTCTCCAAAATGAAACGAAACGACCCGGAACACCAGAAATTTTGTCATGCGTTTCATTTTCGTTGCGGCAAATACACTGAACTGTAATGAATGCTAACGAAACAGCAAGTTTTCGTTTTTTCGTTTCGTTATGTAACGAAACGAAAACGAATTTTTTTGCAAAAATTCATGAAAAACGAAAACGAACCGAAACGGACCCCCTAAATGACAAACGAAACACCATTTTTTGAGTCGTGCCCATCTCTAATATGGAAGCATATACAAGAGAGAAAAGCACTCTTTCCCCCTAAAATCATTATAATGGGAGACAATTTAAGAAACAGGCCACAGGTGATTATCTGTACACAGTTTTAAGACAAGGAGGAATGAAACCATTGTAATTATTCAATTATCATAGGTGTCAAAAATGCAATACAACCCATTCTTTTGAAAGGATTTTGTAATTCCTGCAATAGCACTTCCAATTTTCTTTTCTACTCCTGACATCTAGTGGCAGATTTTAAGTATGCCACTTTATAGCAGCAAAAACACAGGAGACAAAAGGACAGAGCTAGAGAGAAAAAATAATATGCTTCAAAAGTTCTCTCTGAAAGGCTATCAAATGTGTCGACTGACTTTAGTCAAGTGTTGTCTCTGCACTGAGGAGAAACTGATCCTAATTAGGTTTGCAACATTTAGCACAATGAAAGCAATTCAGGGAAAAGCACAGAGTAAGAATCTTGTAGATATTCAGAAAGATTTCTAACTGATCGGAGTTGTATTTAGACAGCTCTAAAAATTATAGTCCTGGTCCATTTTTAATAAGCAAGCATAAAAATAAGGAAGCATGGTAGGCCAAACCCCTTGCTGTCACTCTCTTTATTCCGTGAAAAACCAGGCTTTCTGTTCCTATGGAGGGTCATGGATAGCAGAAGCTCTCCTTCTCAGAAGGGTCACCTTCCTTCTGAGGAGGGTGACACTTTAGGGCTCAGTGGGGGAGAACCACAATTAGTACATCTTACTCTTTGTGTTTCCTTTCCAGAAACGGGCAAAGACTTTTCTTTTCAGACCAGCTGACTACCTATTACAGTGGACCCTTGTATAACAAACAGCTTGCATAACATAAAAATTGTACAACATAAAAAATTCTGGAGATAAGGGAAATTTGCTTAACATAATCGCCTATGGGGAGAATCCGTACAACATAAAAATGGGATCACTCTGTTTTCAATGCATTCCTATGGAAATTTGTATAAAGGAAAATTTGCTTAACATAATTTCATTTGGAACGAATTAATCCCTTTATACAAGGTACCACTGTATGTGTCTTTTTTATGAATCTACCACACATGATCGGTGGGGCATGGTGGCTCAGGGGGCTAGAGTGCTGAAAACTGTCAGCTGCAAAGTCAGCTGCTCAGCAGTTTGAATGCCGGTCCTACGCAGCGGAGTGAGCTCCCACTGTTAACCCCAGCTCCTGCCAATCTAGGAATTTGAAAGCATCTAAATGCAAGTAGATAAACAGGTACCGCTGCAAAAAGAAAGAAGATAAACTGTTCTGTGCACAGAAATGCATTCAGCCATGCCGGCCACATGACCACGGGCCTGCAAAACACTGGCTCTTTGGCTTAGAAACGGAGATGAGCACCACCCCTAGAGTTGGACATGATTAGCACACATGAGCGGGAGGGGGGAGGAAACTTTACCATACATGATCACACAGACTTTGTGTTTATAACCACTTATAACTTTGTGTGATTGCATTGACACTATGTTTTCAATGTTAGTTCCATCCCTCATAATTTTTACATGGAATTTTTACTCTCTTTTTAAATGCTTGCATTCTCTGGCAGCTTTAAAGTTGTATTTTGATGCTGTAAGTTGTCCCTTAATTTCCTGTTCTCAAACTTGAATATGTCTTAATTTTACTGAACTGTATATTGTCCCTCATTACTTTAAGCCCCCTGGGATACTTTTCCAAGGTGAAAGGAGGGGTAAAAATACTCTAAATAAATAAATAAAATAAATACTTAGCTGTCTGTCAAGATACTAATGTTGGCATGATTTGTCATGCATACCTGTTTCACACTTTCTGGCACCAATTTGTACCCACGTTCTTGAAAAGGAACAACCTACGGAATCAATTCTTGCTGCCTCTCTGAAGTTATTTGGCTTTTCTTGTAACAGCAGGCTGATGTGTCCTCTACAAATCGCAACTCAGGGCTTTCAGTCCTAATTTAACATGCAGTATTTGCCCTCTGCCTTTCAGTTCAAAGGACACCCCCCCCAATAAGCAATAAAATATAGCAATATGTTTGCTATATTTTAAATGATACTGCAGCACACAGTAAGAAATCAAGCAGAATAATAACCTTTCAGGAAATTAGTAACACATTTTTGAGCGATGGAAATTTCTTCGCCTGCCATCAAGCCTAAAAGCCTAAAATCTTTAAAAGGCAAGATTTTAAGTCAGCCCCTAAAAGTGTACCGCAGGAAAAGAACTACAAGGCTTACATACCAGTACCTAGAAGGAACTACACCTTACCCACTAATCTAGTCTACCTGAGGCAACAAAGAAGGCTATATAGTGAGGTCTGGGAAAAAAGACCTATATAAATAAGCAGGTTTGTATAAGAGCAAAATATCGCACTACCAGGCTTTGTTTTATGGCCCTTTAAAAGTCAAGGGCAGGTATTTCACTTATAGTATATGACTCAAATTATGAGTCCTGAAACTATTGATTCTATACCTGAAATTGCCTTGAACCCTCTTAAAAGCCCCTTTCACTCAGAGTGCATTACAATCTAGATTTAATCAAGCCACGTTTTATGGACACAGTGGCTAGAGAAGGGTTTTCCTGCAGTGCCGTAGCCATGTTTGAATGTGTCCTTATGCAACCATCTAAGACCAACTGACATTGGAACTGGGTCCATTAGTTCCATACTCCATGTTGCAAATGTTGGCTGCACAGAGCTATGCTTAAATACACATAAAGATGAAGTGCTCTGATTGCAAGATGTGCTTATAAACAATTTACATTTGCCATGCCATCACTAATCCTTTATAATGGTGTGACAAATATGCTGCAAGCTGGACAAACAATAAATCAAGCACATAATTAACTGCAGCACGTAGCAAGCTGTATAATCTAACAAATTCAGATGGAACACATTTCGATGGTTAGCGCAGATTTTAAAAAGCAGATAATATAGGGAACTGTGACAAACTGTAGTTACCATAAGATATGCACATTTCACTCACACATCAATAGAATGCTTTGTATACAAACAGGAGTGACTTCTGGGGAAGGGCAGGGTATGTGCTTATACCTCCAAAACTACAAGCATTGGGTGTGTGTGGCAGCAGGTTCTCCAATAACACACTATCCATTATCTGGAGTAGGACAAGCATCATTTCCCATGTTAGTCTCCCAGAAAAAGAAGCAAGGCTATGAAGAGTTGTGCCTTATGAATCACATGAACCAGGTATTTGTTCTCTTAACCGATCAGGAATGGGAACATGTGGGGTTCTGAATGTTGTTTGACTGCACCTTCTAGAGTTCTTCACCACCGGTGATGCTTCCTAGGTCTGATGTTAGCTGCTGTTCAACTACGACTGGAGGGCGATAGTTTGCCCACCCTTGCTTTCAAGACACCCTGGGAATGATGAACCAAAAAAAAGAAAAAAAAAGATTCTCACCTATAGCCAGTGCTGCTTTGATTTTGTTCCCAACCTGCAAAAACATAAAAGCACAAGGAGTGAAAATGCTGGTCTGAAACAAAGCTTTTCAAGGGCAGGTTTAGCATTGGGGAAGCTCAAGTGTGACTTTCTACTTGGGAGCTTCGCGAACTTTCAAGCGGGGGAAAAACAGACCCATGATTTAACAGTTTAAACTTTTTTTTCTGTGCAATAGTTCTAAGCATATGGAGAGTGAGCCCTCTGTAGCACCCTGTCATGTGTCAAGCCCATCGTCAACATGCTCCCACAGCTGCTAATCTAGAAAAAAAAAGCAAGGCGGTGGGATGACTGGTAATCGTGACTATAAATACACCCCAAGTCCATTCACTTAGAGCCAAGTCGGAACCACAAAGTTCTCAGGACACATGCAGCTTTTCTTGTGCCCTGTAAGCTCCTCCCAGACTCTCATGCTCATGGAGGGAAAAGAATTGTTGGGCTTTTCTTTTTTTTAAAAAAAAAAGATTGAGTATTTTTACAAAATCAAAAGCAGATTTCTGGCAAACTTCACATTTTTTCCTCTTCACTTTGAAGAGTAAATGCCATCCGTGGCAGTCCTGAGAGTGATTTTTTTTCTCTTCAGAAAGCAATAATCCTGCCCCTTTGTAGAATTAACATCTACAGATAACGTAGTATGCTTAATATGTAGTGTGATCAGTTAAGCAAAAGTCTCTCGTGAGTGAGTGTTAAAAATATATTTATAGGCAAGAACACTTTAAAAAGACTTACCAGATGACAAAATTGCCTTGAAGCCTTTGTAGGCTCCTACGCTTTACAGTGTAGGTGTAGCAGTTTTTCTGTGAAACCTGCAGAGATGAAAGAACGTAACAGTTAAAAAAAAGACACATGGGAGTCATTGTAATAATATATAAGATATTATTGACTCAACTTCCAAAGAATATATAAGATACAGTACTTCTGTTTCTAAATAAGTTCAATATATTTTAATCTAAACTCATGAATCACACACTTACAATAAACGCCCCACATCCTATGACTGGGGGAGGATTAATACACTCTATGAGGTACTATCTACTAATTTAATGATTTTCATATAGTCATAAAAGGGAGTAACAGATAAATGTGTGTAACTTTAATGACAATGAAGAAACCAAAATTGTTATAAGAATTTGTATACAGTTCAATCATCAACCCAAAGGGAGATTGCAGCCAAACTCAAGATCATCCATACCACTGTATTCCCAAATGCCATTTATGGGTGTGAAAATTGGACAGTGAAGAAAGTTAACATAAAATTAGTTGATTTCAAATATTTTGTTGGAGGAGACTTTTGTGGATACCACTGACTGCCGGAAAGATGAACGAGTACTCTTCAATCAAAGAAAACCCAAACTGTCTTTAGAAGCAAGTATGACAAAACTGAGGCTGTTGTACTTTGGACACTTAAGAAGGAAGGAACAGTTTTCCTGGAAAAAGACAATGATACTAGGAAAAGTTGAAGGCAGCAGGAAGAGAGGAAGATCAAATACGAGATGAATTGAATCGACAAAGGAAGCCATGGCCTCGAGACTACACAAATTGAAAAAGGTTTTTAATGACAGGGCATTTTGGAGGACACTCATACATAGGGTTGCCATGGGTCAGAGGTGATTTAAGAGCTCATAATAATAATAATGTAGACAAATTCAAACATTATCCAATTACAATGGTACCTCAACTTACGAATTTAATCTGTTCTGAATGCATGCTCTTAAGTCGAACTACTCTTAACCCGGGGTACCTAGCTAAAAAATTGAAACAATAAGAGCCTTCCTTTTTAAGGAGGCATATGGCGACCTTTTTTTTCCCCACCCGCGTCGCCTCTTGCTGAGGGTTTCCCCCTCTTTACTCTATTAGTTTTTTTTCTTTTTTCTTTTTCCTTTTTACTTGTTATACACTGCTGGTTTTATTCTCTATTGTAAACCGCCCAGAGTTCCTTCTAAAAGATGGGTGGTATAAAAATGTGATAAACAAACAAACAAACAAACAAGAGCCATGCTGGATCAGGCCCAAGGCCCATCTACTCTAGCTTCCTATATATCACAGTGGCCCTACCAAATGTGTCTGGGAGCGCATGAGACTAGACAACTGTCTCCTGATACCACTCACTCCCCTGCATCTGGTCCTTGAAGTACCCTGGTTTTAAGGTTGGAGATTACACATCCCCAACATGGTTTGTAATCTGTGGTGGACTTCTCCTCCAGGAATCTGTCCAATCCCCTTTTGAAGGCAGCCAGGCCAGATGCCGTCACCACATCCTGTGGCAGGGAGTTCAACAAACTAACAAAATGCTGGGTAAATATATATATATATATATACTGTCTGTTCTTACTCTCCCAACCCTCAATTTGAGTGGATGCTCCCTAGTTCTAGTATTTTGTGAGAGGGAGAAGAGTGTCCCTCTGTCCACTTTACTTATGCCCTGCATTATTTTGTACATTTCAATCATATCCCCTGTCAGGCCCAAATGTTTTAGCCTTTCCTCATAAGGGAAGTGCCCCAGCCCTTTAATCATTTTAGTCGCTCTATTCTGTACCTTTTCCAGTTCCACTATATATTTTTTGAGATGTGGTGACAAGAACTGTACACAATACTCCAAGTGTTACTATTGTTTTATTCAATTGCATTATAATGTTGGCTGTTTTATTTTCAATCCCCTTTTTGATAATCCCTAGCATGGAATTGGCCTTCTTCACTGCTGCCACACACTGGGTAGACACCTTCATTGTGCTGTCCACCAGCACACCAAGATCTCTTTCCTGATCCGTCACGGATCGCTCAGAGCCCATGAGTTGATAAAGTTTTGATTTTTTTGCCCCAAATATGCATTACTTTACATTTTCCTACATTGCAACACATTTGCCATTTGGCATCTCATTCCCCCAGTTTGGAGAGATCCTTCCAGGGCTTATGTGTTCCTATGCTATTTAAAAACCAGTCAAATCCCCCCAAACTAAAACTGATTTAAAGCAAAAGAAAAAAAGCCGATGGCTGATTATGTGTCCCCCAAAAGAAAGAAAATTCCGATCCCCTCTTCTTCAAAATACAGCCACACTGACACATCATTCTAACACCTTAACATTCACCCCAAGTAAATACCTGGTTACCTGAATTCTATCCTTTGATCCCATGAAGAGTCAAAAAGAAGAGCTATTTGTCTGGAGATAAGTCAATTAGGCACCTTGCATTTACTTGCTTCGTTTAAAATTAGATATTTATGAAATCTATATTCACCCACAATGGAATGGGTTAAGGTTTTTCCAAAAGCTTGCTCTATCTACTAGAAGCGTTGTGAAGTGATATACTATATTGCCCCCATAACTGTCAGTGTACAACACTGTCCACCTGGCTAAAGACACATATGGAGATTTCCAGGAGGTGGCAGTATTGAGAGAGAGAAATGCAACACCAGTAAATAAAAGCCATGCTTAAAAGGTTGTCAAAATAAAATAAAAAATAGCACCATCACCCCACGTCTTTATTGTCTATTTTAATAAAGGAGATAACACATAAGTCCTTCTTTGACTGTAACTACAGGCCAGCCAATCTTAACATTATTTCCCTTTTTATAGATGGCACCCATCCTATACAAGATCTACTCCCTAACACAGGTACAGGCTAAGTCTTATTATGTTGTTATGTGTCATCAAGTTGGAACTGACTCAAAGTGACCCTAATTCATTTTCTATTATTTGCAGGACACTTTTCTCCAAGTGAAGAGAAATTTGGTTTGGGATGAGTCCAAAACCAGTGTACAGCCCTGCTTGGAACCCCTGTACAGTATATTCAATCATGTTTGTAATTGTTTCTTCTCTTTTTCGCACCTTTGTTACCAACATGGCACATACCCTTATAAGCCCACCCTCTTTGTAGTGTTATGCGTTGAATGAAGCCAGGGCAGATGGCTCTGAATTTTGTTCCATTTAACTATGATAACTTAGCAAACTCTGCAAATTTCTTGATCACATGGGATGGAAAGAACTTTTAAAAAATACAGCATAGGAGAAAGCAAAATTGATGTATTTTTGCATCACAAACTACATAGCACTTGAGCATGTTTGCAGTATTTGCCATGCTTTGGTCATGCTGATTATTTAATTCTAGGAGCATAAGTTAGCTATGAACTATCAAGTTGGAAATGACTTTATAGTGACTCTGGTAAGAGTTTTCAAGGAAAGTGAGATATTTAAGGAGTTGTTTTACCAGTTCCATAGACCCATTGAATTTCAATGGCTGAGTAGGAATTTGAACCCTGGCCTCTTAAGTCCTCACCCATTACTCTAATGACTCAATTCTTCTTTACAGCATGCTTATTTTAATTTTGTTACTTTAATTCATGTCAGTTAAAATAAACAGTGGCCCACAGATTGGTCAAGATTGATTTAGTGGCAGATATGAAGCAGTGGTTGGTACTGCTGCTGGTATAAGGACATAAATGAAGGCTCTAGGTGCCCCTTTGATGTTGCTACACTGAGTAATGACTGAGCAGGGCTTATATGTTCCTATGTTTCAAAATAATGATGACAGGAAGGGGCAGCTCTAGGTGCCTCAATGGCAAGAAGATCAACTCCCCAAATCCCTTAGAATTTTCTAATTTCAAAGGTTACAACTGCCACAACTACAGGCCTCTGGGTCTAGCTTTTCATGAAAATTAGTTCCAGAATGACAACTGTAGAATCAAGAGTCTCCCCTCCCCCCAGGACAGATTTAAGACCTAGTAACTGAAGCATACACGGTACAGTATGTTGTATAAGCTGTCAAGCCTTCAACTTCCACCTCCATAGCAGACACTGTCCATCTGGCACTATGATGGCACCAGCAGACAAAATCAACTCAGGTTCAAAGACAAGGTCCTTAGAGCAGAGGGCAATTTCTAAATTTGAAAAGATGCTGAATTCAGAATGGCTTGTTTATATGCACTTCCCTCTTCTCTAATTCTAATTCATTCCTATAGCAATGCTATTCTGAAATAAAAGATTTTCACTAAATACTGTGGCATACAGCAGTCGAAAAAAGAAGAAGTCTAAATTCCCATGGCTGTGCAGAAGGAAGTGGAAGTGCACCTCTGTTGTCTTTTGACACAAAGAATACTAGCTCATGAAATAGAAAAACAAAGACACATACTCAGCTTGACCTAGTACTGTCATGGGCCGCCATGCAACACTTAAGAGCTGGCAACTGGATGACCTACAAATGCCAAGGCTGGTTCAATCAAGAGATGCCAATGCAACAAGTACTCCAGTTTAAGTTTCACAGGTTTATGAAGGCCACTAAGGAGAGAGCTGATAAGCAATAACGGTCATCCACTGGCAGACAGGCAGAATCCAGCTGACTGAGGAAACAAACTTCCTTGCTTCTTCATATAATCATAGAGGTGGAAGAGACTTCAAGGGCCATCCAGTCCACCCCCCATCACAGTATTTCCGACAGATGGCCATCCAGCCTCTGCTTAAAAAACCCCGAAGAAAGAGATTCCACCACCCTCCGTGGCAGCATATTCCACTGCCGAACAGTTCTAACTGTCATGAAGTTCTTCCTAATGTTTAAATGGGATCTCTTTTCCTGTAGTTTGAAACCATTGCCCCATGCTGGCTCTGGACAACTGAAAAACCCCTGAAGCCACAGAGGGCTAAAGGAAGGAGGGGAGGGAGGAAGACTTTGTTGTGACAGCACCAAAACGTTGGATTTAACCTAACAATAACCCTGGAACCAAAACACTGGGAGCCTAACAAACCATCTACTCCTTATGTCATTTGTAATAATGGCCAATCATTTGTGCTTTCATCAAAACAAACAAAAATCACGCCTGGCTATTCGCCTATAATATTTTAGGGTTGTTTTGAGAGTTCATCTGTACATTCATGCACTTAGGTCTGCAACTGCATATACACCATCGAGCACCTTCTAGATAGAAGGAAGTTTGCCGGTAATCCCATTCCTCCCTGTCCACAACACTTGTATAGGTGAGTTTGCTCCTCAGTTCAGAATTCAGACAACACGGCAACAGAATATCAGTTAAACACAGGAGCAGAGGAGGGAAGGAAGGGCTGAGCGTGTTACTCCCCAGATGATCGATCACTCAAAGAACCAATGTTACTGGTTAAGCAACCTACTTTTATCCTTCATGGTCTTTGAGAAGGCACACCTATGGATGAAGACTAGCAAACATGTGCATGTATATTGCTGAATACTAATACACTTGAAAAAGCCCTCTAAAGAAGGAACAATGGATACCTGCACTCATTGGAGCAAAGCAAAAAGGACACATTACACCCCTATTAAAACAGCTCCACTCGCTGCCAATCAGCTATCAAGCACAATTCAAGGTGCTTACCACCTTAACCTCCAAAGCACTTTATGACCTGGGTACTAGCTACCTCAAATATTGAATCTCAATGTATGAACCGGCTCAGGTGTTAAGGTCATCAGGAAAGGCCCTTCTCTCCATCCTGCCACCCTCACAGGTACATGGGAACACATGAAAGGACTTTCTCAGCTGCTGTGCCCAGACTCTGGAACTCCCTCCCACTAGAGGCAAGGACTACCCCATCTCTGCTGTCTTTCCGGAAACAGGCAAAGACTTTTCTCTTCAGGGAAGCTTCCCCTGAATGATGGATTACCTCTTATGTGTCGTTATATGAATCTACCACACATGATTACATATACTTTGTGTTTATAACCGCTTATAACTTTGTGTTTACATCTCCCTTGTGTGATTGCACTGACACTATGTTTTCAATGTTAGTCTTCATCCCCCATAACTTTTGGATGGTCCACCGTGCATGATTACATGGATTTTTTACTCTCTTTAACTGCTCCTGTTCTCTTGTAGCGTTAATGTTGTCTTGTAAAGCTTTAAGATGTCCCTCAATTCCCTGCTCTCAAACTTGAATATGTCTTAATTGTAATGGACTGTATGTTGTCCCTCATTACGGTAAGCCCCCTTGTGTCCTTTTTCAAGGAAAAGGGCAGGGTAAAAATACTCTAAATAAAATAAATAATAAATATTTGTCCAAAAAAAAAGTCTTGCATAGATCTGCTGTTAACACAGATGGTGGTCAAACGGTGGGACCAAGCTGTTGCTTGACACAATTTAGATAGGGAAACTCTTCAAAGGTGGGCAGAAGTGGTCACTGCCTTGGAAGACACAGCAAAGCCCAGTTGATATATATCATGAGCCCCACAAAGCACTGTGAGTGAGTTTTTGTAAGGACCAGAATGAGCTGTGCAGAGCTTCTTTTTGGACAGCATGGAAGAGTTCTTTTAAAAAAGAGAAAGAGATATGTGTAGCAGAACCGTAGGGAAAGTAAGAAATTTGAGACAACAGTGTCTTGCAAATATGTGGATATTTGAGACAATGCCTCAAAGTACAATTCTTCAAGTACCACCATAAATATGGTAGATCTACCTGCAATTTAAAAAGTTCACTACCAGCAGCACTAATTCCTAAAGAACTGGTACAAAAGTTGTTGGCATGGATGATGGAGAAATCCCTGGATACCAGGGTGCTGCTCAGCAGAATGTACTAAAAGGAAGGTTTTGATTAGTCAAATTATAATACTTTTTTTAGAAGGGTAAAGAAAACAACCAAAAGACTTGTTTTATTGGAACTGCTTTCTTTTCAAAATCCTTCAATGGGGCTGTCCACTAACATGTGTGTTGTTTGCAGGACCAGTGAGGCTACCAAAAGAGTATGAAATAGTGGCTTTGCTCAGGTGTGGGCCTGTAGGCCTGGATCCATAGAAAACAGAAAGAAGAATGAAGTTTGATAAGGACATATAGTTACCTGATGATATGTGGTCCAAAATGATACTACAATAATACTTTGGTTTAGGAGTACCTTGGTCTACGAGTGTTTTGCAAGATGAGCAAACATTTCTGATTGTGAGTGATTATCTGGAATGTTTTGTCTCAGGCAAGCCTCAAAAGCAGAGGCAGGAGAAAGGAACAGTGGTTTCCTTTGCATCACCCACGAAGATTTTTAAAGGAGAGTGCAGGTTATATTTATATTTTTATATAATATGTTAACTTATTTCAACATCCTTTTGTTAGTCTTGGCATTTTTTGTGTACAGTATGTGGTCTATGGAACCCCAGAACGAATCATCTGAGTTTCCATTATTTCTTATCAGGAAATATGCTTTGATATAAGAGTACTCTGGTTTACATGCATGTTTCCAAAACGGATTATGATCATGGACCAAGGTATTACTGTACGTACCTTTGAATATGGATGCTACATTTAGCTGACTTCTTAAATAGACAGTGAACTCTTTATCCTCCAAAAATCTGGCTCATCTTTTTGAAAAGTCATCATAGTTAGAGGGCTGAGACACTCATAAGGCATTCATTACTCCAAGAGGTAGTAATGTGTGGGTTGTCTGAATCTGCAATTAGCTGCAGAAATTAGCAACTCTAGAATGTAAAGCCTATATTACCATAGAATCATAGAGTTGGAAGAGACCTCAAGGGCCATCAAGCCCTATCTCCTGCCATGCAGGAACCCCCACCACAGTACTCCTGACAGAAAGGCCATCCAGCCTCTGCTTAAAAACCTCCAAAGAAGGAGACTCCACCACCCGCCGTGGAAGCATATTCCACTGCCGAACAGCTCTAGCTGTCATGAAGTTGTTCCTAATGTTTAAATGGAATCTCTTTTCCTGTAGTATGAGACCATTGCCCCGCGTCCTAGTCTCTGAAGCCATGGAAAACAAACCAATTCCCTCTTCAATATGACATCCTTTCAAATATTTAAACATAGCTATCATATCCCTCTCAGTCTCCTTTTTGTAAGGCTAAACATTCCCAGCTCCCTAAGCCACTCTTGGTAAGACATTTCTTCCAGAGCCTCAATCATCTTGGTCGCCCTCCTCTGGACCCATTCTAGATTGTCAACATCCTTTTTAAATTGAGGTGCACAGAACTGGACACAGTATTCCAGATGGGGTCTGACCAGAGCAGAACAGAGTGGTCCTATCACTTCCCTTGATCTAGACATGATGCTTCTGTTGATGCAGCCAAGAATCATGTTGGCTTTCTTGGCCACCGCATCACACTGCTGACTCGTGTTCAATCTGTGGTCCACCAAGACTCCTAGATCCCTTTCACAGGCACTATTTTCTGGCCAGGTGTCTCCCATCCTATATCTATGCAATTCATTTTTTTTTCATTCTACCACAAGAGATCAACTGACAATTGCCAAGAGATGCATCCCATGCTACTCAAGGATGCTTGACAAAAAGAGCCATAGAAATACAGTACTAACCAAACCAGCACTAGCAGGGATACAGGCATTGGTTATAAAACCAGGGAAGTCACAATCATATCACTTGGATACATATGAATTGGGTCTTAGCTTCAAGAAAGATCCAAGCCTTTATGAGAGAAATTTCAATGGACATCAGCAGAGCTCTGAACACCACTTTCACTGTTTAGAATCAATGCACAATTTTTAATCATTTATCTCAAGAACAGCCTACATCTCTAATTTTTCCAATACAGCTGACCAGTATTGTTCTAAAAAAGCTACTCAGAATTGATAGATATAGATATAGATTTCATTCTTAATACTACATTCCAGCAATGTCCCTGACCATTAAACTCCCCAAAGCAACTCCACAGTGCTATAGCTATGGGTCAAAATCCTGTTATTGCAGTAAATTGTGCTAGAATAGGCCCAGTGAATCAACTGGGATTTTGTCAGTCAACTCCTCTTTAGTTGCTTTAACCGAGTAAGTCATAGTTAGAGTAGGCCCATTTGAATCAATTGAACCTATGGAGGAGTTAAGTAAATCCCCACTGATTTAAGAAGTTGACTGGAGTGAAATTTATTTTGGGCACAGGTTTATAAGGTAAGGTAAAGGTAAACGTTTAGAAACTCCCTGACAAATTGCAGAGAAATAGATTTTTTTAAAAAGGAAAACACAATGAGCTTCCAAACAGTTCCTCGTTCTACCATGACTGTAAGTGTCCAAAACATATAAGGAAGCTACCCAAGTGCATTTGCCTCTCCCACACCCAACAACCTAAGAAACTACAAAACAGCTTAATGGTAATTCCATCCCTGAGGCTTGTTGACTTTGGTCTCCTGCATGAACAGATTTTGTATGAACTGGCAACTTGCACAGGCTTGCATCAAGATAATCTTACTTTGTATACTTATTTCTGTGATGCCAACCAGGAAATACTTGAGATATAACCCCGTGTTCCTAACCAAACACAGTCACCATTTTAATCATATAATTTAACCAATACTGACAACTAAGATAAAGTGTAGCTTTCTCAAATGTCAAAGAAAATTGATTAGGGTGGGGTGCAGAGATTCACTTGAAATAAGGAGATAGAGGTGATGTTTGTGAATGCCATTGCCTGCCAGAAATCAAATCAAGCCTGAGCTGTCCCTGGAGACAAAAATGAAGAAACTGTCCTATTTTACGCACATCATGAGAATTTATGTGGAAAAGACAATAATACAGGGAACGGTTGAAGGCAGATGGAAAAGAGGAAGACCAAATTAGAGATGGATAAACTCCTGAAAAGAAAGCCTTTTGGAAATGTTCATTCAGAAGGTCTCCGTAAGTAGGAGGACTTGACCACAAAAAACAAATATATGCATGTACGTACACGCATATGCACTGCCTTTTATACGGGACATTTTACACAATCTGGCAAAATTTCTACCCGCTGCTATTAAAATCCATAGGGGAGGGTTTTACTGAATTAATAACAGGTCTTGTGTTACAAGTGGAACTTTTAAAACAGAATTTGTGTACTTGATATTTCCATTAGGATATTTTAACTTTTGCACACACACGCACGCACACATACACATATAGGCAAGAGCTCCTGGGGCAAGCTACGTGGGCCTGTTTGTGGTCTCCTGCACTTACCCAGGCCTGGCGCTGCCTTGAACGATCCTCTGACGGGCTTCCTGGGCCTGTCGGAGGCCTCAGAAGGGGTTTCTGGTGAACCAGAAGTGAGTTCTGAAGTGATTTCCGGTTCCCCTGAAACCACTTCTGGGGCCTCTGACCGGCCCGGGAAGCCCGCCAGAGGCCCATTCAGGGCAACGCCAGGCATGGGGTAAATGCAGGAGGCCACAAACATGCTCCCCAGTCCCGACCCAGCATCCGCATAACACGATTTTCCCTTTATTGTGGGTCAGGTTGAGTCCCTAACCCCCTCAATAAACGGGGGATTAGTGTACTCTGTAATCTCTACATTTTGGTGTTGGTCTTTGACAATATTAAAGACTTGGTAAAATGCCTTTTCTGAGACATACTGACACACTGTCTTGGTGATGCATTTATTGGTTTTGTAAGCTTATGTAGAAGGCAGATGTACTGCAACACAGCACTCTGTTTTGTAATATTACAGAACAGCCAAAATGATGAGTGTTGCATTTCGGCCCCTTTTCTGAACAGTCTTTCTTCCATACTGCACTGCAGCATCCACTGTGTTAGGCGTGAGTGAGCTGAAAGACCATAAGAACAGACCAAGGAAATAAAAAAAGAGACATCAGGATTATCTGTTTCCATTTTGAGTCTGGAAAGAGAAAGAGATATTTGCAGGCTGCCTAGAGCAACAGCCCTACAAAAAGCTGCTTGTGTATTGAACATGACATTTCTCAGGAATGCACTGCAAGTGTATGCTAGTACTACATGGGTTTTATAATAAAGAAGAATCAATACAAAATCTCACTGACCTACAAATAATTCCTTTTTCTACTACAGGAGTTGAGAATTCTCCTGAGCAGAATGTTGACCAAACTGTTTTGAGCATCAGCCTGAGCAGCCTGAAAAAGAGTAAAATAAACCCCAAGGGACTTATATATGTTGACTTATCTTGGTGACCAATAACTGTATGTGGTTGCCAGTAACTACACAACCTGGCCCAAAGCAGAAGATTCCCTCCTATCAATTATTTGTGAAACACACAGAACAGGAGGAAGTAGGTGGTTGCCAGAAAGAGGATTAACAATAGTTTATAGGGATCTGTAAGTAAAAGAAATTTACAAAAGACAAAATGTTTTACATAAAAGGCGAATGCTGTGTGAGAAGCTCATTTTAAGTCCATTGACAAAGTAAGAGGAAGTATCAAAGAAAGTTACTAAAACCACTGCAAAGCATTACGTGCAACACTTGCTGTACAATATTTCCAAACTGCAAACAGTTCAATTGTTTTTCTGGAATGAAAGCTTCTTTTCTCCAGCATCTAAATTGCTTAAGTATGCAAAAATGTTTCTTTAGTATTTCACCTCTGTACAACTTCAAAAATTGAAAGATAGCAAAATGCAAGACCTCTATCAGTGCCACCATCTTAGGTTTTTAGGAGTGTTGTCCTTTTTATATTTTATGGGTTGGGCGGGGGGGTGATTGTTTACTTTTATGCTTACTTTTATTACTGAAAGACATCAAGAGAAGTGGCATGTCACTAGATGGTGCGGTATAGAAATTTAACAAACAAAAACCTTGCTATATGTGGAGATCAAACAAACTGAAACTGATTGTGCTACATTATGTGCTGTCAAGTTGCATCTAACCTATAACGAACCTAATACGCTTTTCAAGGTATGTCAGGTATTTAAGGATTGGTTTTGCCGGAATCACCATGGATGAGTGAGGACTCAACCCTGTTCTCTTGAGTCCTTAGTTTATCACTCTTGTCTGATACACTATATTGACTCCTAAACTGATTATAAAGGTTTATCAAAACCTGCAGCAATAAGACACAAGACCACATCTCAAAACGATGACAATAATATGCAGCAACCTGCTCTCTAATTTTCTTCCCCAGAGTGGGACTCTCTTCCGCCCCTGCACAAGCAACGCCCCCAACACAGAAATTCCATTGCAACTGGAAGAAAAACGGTCAAGATGGCGTGCGAGGGTGGAAAACCCCTGCGTGGAGGGCACCAGGGCCATGTGTGCCTCACAGCTTAGAAGAAACCTTGATATAGTATACATGCATCTCTATGTGGGCAACAATATTTGCAGTCTTCTGTTCATCAGTTTTCCAACTGAAGGGGTTCCCACCATTCTGTATAAATTTAATAAATAAATAATAAATACTCGACCTTCCATAAGTGTGCTATAAGTCTACTGCTTCTTAGCATGGGTTCCATGGGCCACTGTCTGGTTAATAGATAGGTGCAAAAGCAAACAATAGTACATGAAGGCTTGTAGTAGCAGCAGCTGTTGTGTGCTTAGGGCATGATTACTATAGTGATAAAGGTAATATCAAATCATAACGTCCTAATATGAAAAAGAGCACTAAAAATAAGGATTTGCTATGCATCATACTGGACTTAAAAAAACCGGAGGGCGTCATGATTTTATTCTGTCAAAGAGCCACAACAGAATATCAAACACAGTGAACAAGAGAAAATTATACTGAAGCACTAATATCAATGATAAACTGAGATGAATCTGGAAAATGTAATGCTGCGTCTCTTTCTTCCTCTTATGCACACACTACATCTACTCAATCATGAAAAGTTAGTGCAGCAAAATTACTTTTTGTATCTAGCAGAGAACGAATGAGCTTGAAGAAAGATATTACTCCTGGACACTGCTATCTTGGTATTTTTAAGAATGCCTAACACGTCCTGCATTCATCTGCTTTATAAAACTACAGTAACTAGCACTGCTTATGCTTCCACTTCATTTGACAATATTTCTACATAACAGGTTCTTTTAAAAAGAAATATGTGTTTAGGAACCAGCCAAGACTGAGGTTAACCATCCATAATAAGAGCATGCTACAAATGCAACTACTATTCCACTTATGAAAATGAAAAGTTCGGTCAATCACAGAAAACTAAAATAACTGAGTAAGCAATAAGAGAAATGTGTCAAGTACTTCAACCGTGGCTTGCAGAGATAAAAAAAGGTTACCAACCTTTTGAGTAAGTAATCATCTTAAACACTGCTGACAGCTGAAACACTCAGGTTCCGTTAGCAACAAACTATATTCAAAACAACTGTATACCGCAATAAGTTTTGTCACAAGCTCTGACTGCACACAGTGTTTCCTTCCTTCTACTGGGTTGAGTCACATCCTCAAGTTGAGATGTCTTTTAAAAAGGGAAACAGCCTACATTAACAGAGCAGAAATACAATTATAAGCACACTTGCTTGGAAGAAAGCAACTTCCTCAGTTTTCGAATGTTGTAACTCAACTACCCTTACAAAGCTATGTAAAATGGGATTATTATATCAGCATGCATTTATGACTGAGATGATTGACAGTGGCTGAACTCAACGATCCAATTACATCCCTTCCAGCTCTGCAGTGCTATTATTACCATCATCATCATCATCATCATCATCATCATCATCATCATCATCATCATCATCATCATCA
>JAHTLZ010000204.1:9366750-9393069 GCA_023846285.1 Phrynocephalus versicolor | reverse complement strand
CATCATCATCATCATCATCATCATCATCATCATCATCATCATCATCAGTGGCATCTAAACATTTACAATTTTATCCCTATCTTGAAATACCTTCCCATCTTATCTCCAGCTGTTGTCCTGACAGATCATGCTGACTGTGCTGGGAGTACTCATGACTGAGAAAGACCACAGCATATTCCTAAACCAGTTGTGACCGACTCTTCATGACCCCATGTCCATGGAGTTTATCTTGGCCGGAATACTGTGGTAGGCTTCCCAAAATGGTGTCCTCCAGATATTTAGGAATGTATCTCCCATATGCTTCAGGCCGCATGATGAATGATAAGGGATGATAAGGGACAATAGTCTGCAACACTAGAGCAGGGTGGGATAGAGACCCCTTCCAGCTCTGGCATTCTAAGATGGGGATGAACATGACTGGAAGTGTACAGTAGCATATATGTTTGTACTCACATTGCATACAATTCATCAGACAAACAGTAGATCTTATTATATCTACTGTACAATAGATCAGCCTGCTTGTTACAAACTAACGAGAAATCCTACATAGCTCTGAGGACTAGTAACTTTAACTTGATTTTGGAAAAGCTCACAATTTTCTAGTAATACCATTTCCATGCTGCATTCTACACAGCCTGACATAACTTATGAAGCTGCTTGGATGAGTAGTGAAACATTGCAGTCTCACGTAAGTCAAGTGGCTGTGACTCAACTTCGGAATAACCTCACCTGCATGATTGAGAATTTTCACAGACAGCCTGTAATAAAGTAAATTACAGCACAAACATTTCAACATAAGACTGTCAAACTACAAATAAATTTGAGCATGAATTCAACATGCAAAATGAAATGTTGCATTGCCTTCAATGAGTCAGAGAAAAAAAAATACTGTGAAAGAATTGATGCACATCTTGATTACATGCCAAACTTATTTTTATTACCATGCTTTATATGAGGCAGCGAGAATCCTGATAATTTTTCACAGATATTATTAAAAATTGGCTATATTCAGACACTATTCTATTGAAGAGTACATTAGTCTATTTTTAGATAACCATGAATCTGCAAACAGATATTCTGAAGGTATTTATTTTAGTACTTCTCCATTTCAGAAAGTAATGGGGAATTCTGATCATATAATAATTAGAATACTTAAAGGAAGCCCAATCATCACCATAGGAATTCTGCAGCTGTCAAATACACCAGACAATGTCTTATTCTAGAGATCCGAGACTAGAAAAGAAATAGGAATTATATCCTTGCCTGTGAGAATTGGAGATACAGTGGTACCTTGTATAAAGGAATTAATTCAGTCCAAATGAAATTATGTTAAGCAATTTTCCTTTATACAAATTCCCATAGGAATGCATTGAAAACGGAGTGATCCCATTTTTATGTTGTACGGATTCTCCCCACAGGCGATTCTGTTAAGCAAATTTCCCCTATCTCCGGAATTTTTATGTTGTACAAATTTTATGTTATACAAGCTATTTGTTATGCAAGGGTCCACTGTATACAGGATTCTCCCTGCTAACATACTACAGCTGACTAATGTAAAAAATCTTGCTAAACAGCCAGATTTGCCAGATTTTGTTGACTGTGTCAGGCCACAAGGATGGTCTAACAGTAGGCATATGCTATCAGCCTCCGAGCCAAGCCCCTGGGGAAGACTGGCAGTTGGAGAATGTTGTAAAGGAGGCATCCTAGAAGGGAAGCCTGGTTATAATGTGGGACTTCAATTATCCTCACATAGACTGGGTGAACTGTTGTTCAGCACAAGACAAAGAGATAAAGTTCCTAGATATGCTAAAAATGATTGTTCCCTGGGACAGATGGTTGAGGACCCAACTAGAGGTATGAGAGTCCTTGACCTGATCCTGAGTAATACACAGGATCTGGTGCAAAATGTTAATGTGACTGATCCAATAGGGAATAGTGACCACAACACAATTATTTTTAACTTAATCCTAGACTGCAAATCACTGATAAAATCTAACACAGAGATCTTAAATTTTCAAAAAGGAATTTTCCCAAAGGTGAGGAAACTAGTAAAAAAGAAGCTGAAAGGGAAAATTGAGAGAGTCCAAACACTCCAAGAGGCATGGAGGCTGCTCAGAAAAATTGTAAAAGAGGCCCAACTGGAATGCATACCCAAAAGGAAAAAGGGCACTGCCAGGTACAAGAGGACTCCGATGTGGTTTACAGGAGCTGTTCGGGAAGTGATCAAAAGCAAGAAAAGCTTATTTAGAAGATGGAAGGCTTGCCCTAGCGAGGACAACAGGGAGAAACATAAAATCTAGCAGAAAAAAATACCAGGCCACAATCAAGAAAGCAAAGCAAGACTTTGAGGAGGAAATAGCTAAAAACACTCAAAGAAATAACAAGAACTTCTTTAAGTACATTAGAAGTAAGAACCCAACTAGGAAGCCCACAGGACCGTTAGACAACAATGGAAGGTAAGGGATTGTTAAAGAGGAAACAGATTGCAGAGAGACTCAATGAATTCTTTGCTTCAATATTCACTGAAGAAGACAGCGACCACATGCCCCAAATAGAGCCTATCTTCGTAGGGAGGGAAACCAAAGAATTAAGCCAGATAGATATAACCAGGGAAGAGGTTCTTGCACGTCACAGCCCATCCAGTCCAGCATTCTGTCTCATATAGTGTCTCACCATTTGCTTCAGGGTATTCCCTAACAGATTATCTTCACTTGCTTAAGATTCCCCGCATATGGTATTGAGAGAGAGCCTGCCTATCTCTCTTAAAGCTGTCAAGGCTGCCAGCTGTCACTACTTCTTCTGGCAGGGAGTTCCACAGACCAGTGATCCTCTGGGTGAAAAAGTACTTTCTCTTATTATGTTCTTAAGACTCGCAGAACAAATTAAATTCATTATCTAAGGAACCACTGTACTGGAGATTCATTTCACCTAGTTCTCAGATTTCTGTAATTGCAATAATTGCACAGTCCATTCCCAAATACAAAGGGATTACAGGTTGCAATTTATGTTAAGTAGGGAAGTTTTCTGCCCAATTTTGGGGGGGAAATTCCACTGCCTCTTTTGGAACCTGTCCATCCACTGGCCAACATGAGGTTTCAAATCCTCATTGTGTAGACAAGGTAGTTTTAAAGAAGTGGAGGTTGCAGAGTAGAATGTATACTACTTAGTTAGAATGACAAATCTAGCTTCTACAAAACTAAAAAAATAATTACTTATCCAAGTACGAACATAGTGGATCTGCATTAAACATTCTAAAGCCATCTCTAAAACAGTCCAGTTATTTTATAATATGCAGCCTTGTAACACATTTTAGGTACTTCACTTGTCATCCTTTGTTTATGGGAGCTTATTGTTTACACAAGAAGAAGAATTATAAAAGGCTTGGAAACCAGAGAAAGGTTGAGGCAATTTGGCATGTTTAGTCTAGAGTAGAAAAGACTGGGAGGTGATAAGTTAGCCATTTCCAAGCACCTGTCTGTCATGGAGAAAGGCTTGTTTTTTGCAGCTCAGAAGGACAAGAAGGATGAATGGTATAATGAATTCAAGGTACAAGAAAATTCACTTTCTCAGCCAAATATTCAAAGATGTGACTATGCTAAAAGTCTTCACATAATAATTAAGCATAGTATTTAGAAGACATTACACACAAACCTGCCACATGCCGAAACCAATGTCTATAAACAGAAAGAGGCAATTCGTCTTCATATAAGAAGACTGCAGAATCTACAATCACACAATCTGGTAGTAGTCATCATCTGATTTTTAAAATAATCAGATGAACAGCTACTAAGCAGCTACTTGATAAATAAACAGCTGAACACAGGATGGCCACCAGGAGCCTCGTGGTGCAGTGGTTAAATGCCTGTACTGCAGGTAAAACTGTGCTCACGACCTGGGTTCAATCCCCGGTAGCAGGCTCAAGGTTCACTCAGCCTTCCATCCTTCCGAGGTCGGTAAAATGAGTACCCAGCTTGCTGGGGGGGGGGGCAATGTGTAGCCTGCACTCTGTAATTAAAAATTGTAAACCGCCCAGAGACTGCTTGTAGTAGTATGGGGCGGTATATAAGCAGAACACTTTGCTTTGCTTTTTGCTTTGCTTTATATTCATGGCTTCCAAAAAGTGGTACTGTAGTTCCCTAAGATCAGTGGGCAACACCACTGAATATTTACCTTTTGTTATGCTTCTCTACTTTCCAAAAAGTGCAGAACAGTTCACGTATGGTTCCCAGCTACCCCTCATCAGGGAATTTAAAAGACCAGAGCTATTTCAGTTTAGCATGCTGGTTTATGCCTTCAGACCTTCTATGGCCCAGCCGTCTAGCTTCTTTGTAAAAGTGATGTCACCCTTTACTAACCGTCCTGGAGCCATACCAGGGATGCCACGGCTAAAGACAAGGTTTACAGTTAGCTGCCACAATTCTGAACAGAACTTAGATGTACTCTGGCTGTGACCATCACATGCTGTCAATTTACTTCCAAGCTGCAGTGTACCTACAAATGTCCTATCGTTAACAGCCCTGCTCAGATCTTGCAAACTTTGGGCCATGGCTTCCTTTATTGAATTAAGCCACTCATATTAGGACTTATTCTTTTCTTCTGCCACCTTCAACTTTTCCTGTATTAGTGTCTTTTCTAGGGAACTTTGTCTTCTTGCAATGTGCCCTAAATACAACAGCCTCAATTTTGCAGATTTTTTTGTTCTTCATCCTTTATTTCCATCTCCAGCAACTAATACTCGTATTATAAATCACTTAGTGCCTTGAATCAAAAGGCAATCATCTTGGCTGTACAAAAGTGAGTCTAAGAATTGCTTCAAGTAATTTGTAAGCATTTTATTGTACTTCAAATGCTTACTGTACCTGCTGAAAATACGGTGAAGTACAACACTACGTGAAGAGTGCAACTCTTTTACCTACATTGCTAATTCTGAACAAAACGATTTGTTCTATCTTTACTGGATGTGAGGAGCAGAGCTACTTACAAAAACTCTTTCAACTATATCATCAATTAAGAATAAAATCTATGTTATTTGACTAGCAGAAAAAAGAAGATGCTAAAATGTACTCTGTCCCCATATAACCCATTGTATCAATGGAATCCTTTAACGGGAACAACAAAAAGCATCACTGGCAATACCACTATATTTATAATGCTCATCCTGCCAATCACGTCAACAGGGCAGTGCTGCAGCCCAAGTCCTATTTTATAAATATAGCCTTCAAAGCTGCCTTCCAATCAACAACTGCCTACGCTTGCTTAAAACCCACAGCAGGGAGGGCAAATCTTTCAATATGAAGTTCCCGCTGTTACTTCACTGTGCCTTCCAAGACAACAAGGCTGTGCATAAGGCTATAGAATCTGCTTGCAGTAACAGTGGGTGGGAAGCTTTCACTGAAGACTATGGGAGTGTTGCCAGAATTTAAAGTAGAATTTAAACTCTGTTGTGAATAAAAAAGAAACCTAGTGCCTTCCAAAAGTAGTTCTTAAATGATTTGCAAATGAGATTTCAATCTAATCAGCACACTAATTCAGCAGCTCTTTGCCTTCAGGAAGCTCCTATCATCCATCCATGCATCCATCCATATCTATCTATCTGTGTGTGTGTGTGTGTGTGTGTGTGTGTGAGAGAGAGAGAGAGAGAGAGAGAGAGTACAAAATATCTTAAATGAAGTATTTTCAGTTATCCACATCAAAGAATCTATACTGATTGTTAGGAGTTCTTTAGGGTTTCACACAGAGGTCCTCTCAAAATCTAGATAAAAATTCCAGAGATTAAATACTCACAATTTTAACCGTAACACACTGTGCATTACCACTGCGCTACAGTCCTTCCAGAAAAAAAATCCATAGCTTTGTGATGCAGCTTTGGTTACCTTAGTACAGCAATGAACACTAGCTTCTATGTTTAATCCTAATATTGTAACAACTAATTGCAAAATGCACACATGATTATTATGTTGTTTGAATTTTTGTTATTTAAATGTGTTACTTTGTTATATTGCTTTTCAATGTTGTAAACCGCCCAGAGTAGCCTTAGGGCTAGATGTGTGGTATAAAAGTTGAATGAATGAATGAATGAATGAATGACAAAGATAGGCAGCAGGAGAAAGTTTCAGCAGCATTCCCTGCTTCCAGCAAACCAGCAGTGAAACAATGTTCTTAGGTGTACACATAATCGGACCAAGTAAGGCAAGTTTTTTGATTATTTATTTAAAATATTTTTAAATATTTTCCCCAAATCCCTCCTTAAAAAGAATCCAAGGCAGCTCACATCACAATACTTAAAATGAAAAGCAGTAAGCATACAAATACTAAACAATCAAGTTAAAAAAATCAAACAAATATCACACTAAAAGATGCCAAACAAGAGGAACACCAAAAACACATTCAAGCAGGAAGGCACAAGCCACTTAAAACCCCCAATCATCCAGCTAGTCATTAAGGAAAAGCCTGCCTGAAGAGAAAGGCCTACACTTGCTTCTAAAAGGTGAGCAAAGATGGTGCCAAGCTGGATTCCTGTACGAGGGAGTTCCAGTGCCTGGGGGAAGCAACAGAGAAGGCCCTGTCCTGTGTCCCCACCAAACCTACCTGTGAAGGTGGGGAAACCAAGAGAAAAGATTCTTCTGATGATTTTTTTTACCTGGGCAGGCTCATAAGGATCGGACCCTTGAAATAGCTTGGACTTGAGTTGTTGCGAGTTTTACAGGTTAGAACCAGAACTTTGAAGTATGCCCAGAAATGGATCAGCAATCAGAGGAGCTGCTGTAAAACAGGGGGTTATATGGTGATCCTTGTGACAAGCACCAGATCTGGCTACCACGGGAACTCAACATGTTGTCTTTTAAAAGCAAAGCAAAAGCAAAGTGTTCTAATTATATACCGCCCCATACCACTTCCGGCGGTGTCTGGGCATTTTATAGTTTAATCACAGTATGCAGGCTACACATTGGGGGGCCCCCCCCCCCGAGAGCTGGGTACTCAATTTACCGACCTCGGAAGGATGGAAGGTTGAGTCAACCATGAGCCGGCTACCTGGGATTGAACCCCAGGTCCTGAGCACAGTTTTAGCTGCAGTAGAGGCATTTAGGCTCAGGTATGCATTTCAGTATTGGCACATTTCCAGACTCAATACATTATCTCTGGAACATACTTCATGTCCCAAATGTCTTTCCTTCTGTTTATTCATACTTATAACCTGCTTCTCTTCTCCAAGGTGACTTACAATAAAACAAGTAATATTAAAAACTGGAAGCAGAGGAGAAAAGCAAGTACGCAAACAAAAAACAGTTCAACTCTTACAAAGTCAGCTTCTGAGAAAAAGCCTGCCTTTTCACAAGTCTGCCTGTGAAAAGACAGCAAAGGGGAAGGTGATGGCTTCCTATGGGATGATACAACAATATAGAAGGCCCTCTCTCAGGTCCTCACAAAAAATAATAATCCAATGTACTATTTCAAACGGTTTGGGCCTGAGATATTTAGAGTTTCTGTGAGTGAACAGCAGGTGTACGAATTGTGCCCAGAAAAGGACCAGGAGCCAGAGGAGTGGTTGTAACAGAATGCTGTGGTGCCCATATACAGATTCAAGAAACAACCTGGGTTCAACATTGTGGATCCTCTAAAGTTTCCGAATACTTTCCAAAGGAAGGCCCATGCAGAACGCATTACAGTAACCCAAATAGGATGTGTGTAAGAGTGGCCAGGTCACAACATCTCCACAAACAGACACAGCTGGTGTACTAGTTTTAACTCTGCAAATGCACTCCCAGACACCATGAAAACCTGAGCATTCCAGCTCAGGCACCAATCCAAGTGCACATCTAAACTGCAAAGCAGTGATTTTAAAGGAGAGTGTAATTTAATTCAGCATTGGCTGAATACCTACTCCTTGATTAGGAGCACATCTGTCTTTTCTGGATTAGGCTTCTGCTTATTCACCTTCAACCAATCCATTAAAGCCCAGGATGCTAGACGTGCTTAAAGTCTGACTTTCAGGCTTGCTTAACCTTAAACAATGACTACAAAAAGGGATGCAAATAAAAACAAAAATGCCACTATGGTTTTGCCACAGAATAAACTGATTCCATGTAGGACTGAAAACAAAGAAGGCAGTGGTCATTTTGAAGAATGAAACAAATACAGCAATACTTTGGTTTATGGGCATAATTTGTTCTGGAAACATGCTTGTAAACCAAAACAGGGTTATGTCAAAGCACATTTCCCCTAAGAAATAATGGAAACTCAGATTATTCGTTCTGGGGTCCCACAGACCATATACTGTACACACAAAATGCCAAAACTCACAAAAGAATTTGGCTAGAAGCCCACATCCATACCATGATTTAGGTACCTTGGCTGTGGAATCTGCTCTGCTTTGGACTAACAATAAGATTTTACTTATAGCCCTGTATTGCAGATGGGGAAGTGAGAGATGACCATTTTTCTAGGACAGCTAATCTACAGCAGATATGTCTAGGCTTTCACTGTCACCAAACTTGTTTTCAGGACAATCTAAAGTCTGGTTTGCATTTCAAGATTATTTCTTAAAAACACATGTAAAGAGACAAATTAAATAACCACCAAAAATTGAATGAGACTGCTTCAAGGCACCAGGTTTCTTAATGCTGAGATGAGCCTTTCTGCATAAATCTGAAGAAGATAAACTCCAGTGGTGTTGATGAGGCATGCAGGTAGTCTGGTCCAGATGGCTGGCAGGACTCACATGGATAGCATCCAAGCTGTGAGGACAAGTAATGCACCTTATGCTACTTACGCAAAGATTAAAAGGGGAACTAGACTGTCTTCACAATAGAGAGCACGGCAAATTTAAGCAGTCTGTCATATTAAATACTTGATAAAAGAAATAATAGCATCTTAGTTACAAAAATTACAAACATCTGAAGGTTGTTCATAAAACTATTATAGTAAGATTGTCAGGTCATCTCAGTACTGTACTTGGAGGACATAATTGAAGGAAAAAACCCATGACTTTACTGCAAATCCAGATACTCTAAAAACAACTGAAATATATTATTGAAATATTATTACCACAGCAAAGTGAATGGGCTAGAAAAATGGAATGTAATTGTAACAGTGATAGAGTCTTACTTTACACTAAAAGAGAACCTGACCAAGACTAACAGAGCCCAAATACGAATGGGAGACAGAGTCTCAGGATGTATAAAAGTAGAAAAGCTCTGGCTCAACAGGTTTTGGCAGAGGCCTTCTTTAGGAGCAAGCTTTTTTCTTCTATGGTCTAGAACAGCTCCAGACTTAGATTTAGACTTCTGTGGATGTACCAGTTCCTTTTGCTTTGCAAGACTAATAGAGCACCTGATAAAGTAGGCTAGACCCCGCAGTATTATAAATCAACAGAAATATTAATAAGCAAGTTCTAATGGATTATAACTTTTTAGTAGTAGTAATTAATTTGCAAAGATTTCACCATTAAGGGATGGGAAATATGATGGTTCAACTACGCATTTTTTATTTTATGAGCACTTTGGAAAGAAAGTGTTCAAGATGAACAGGTAAGGCTTGATTTGATCATATTATTTCATACATAATGCTGCTGAATACCCATAACATGGGAAGGACTGAAAGCTGAAAAGGCAAATGGGCAGAAGCATAAGAGTAGTAGTCTTTCTCTAAATATATATAAAAGTCGGTAAACCAAGAATAGTCTGAGTAAACAGAAAATGACAGAAAATCAGAAACTTTCAAGCTGCACAATCATTTCTGCAAATAATCTTACAATGCATTTGTAGGCAATCAGTGAATTTTCCTTATATGTGAAATGGGACACTAGTATAATATAAGAGAAAACTAGTTTTTGAGAGAAAAGGAAGAAAGCAAGAATGCTACATGATTTTTTTTTAAAAAAAATCAGTGTAGAGCTGAAACTTGAAATACATTTCTGCATCCCAAAGCATTCAGTTGGAGGAAGTGAAAATGAAATTAGTTTCTTCTGCACACACACGAAACCTAAAATAAAGCAATTAGCATGTGATTGTGTTCTTTCAGTCATGGTTCTGGCAAACATTTAGGACTGGGTTCCCAAAAAGGAACAAAGATTAATTTTTGAAAACACAACCTTAATCAGCAACTGGTTTTTACCCTATTTTAGACAAGCCTCCATTCAACTCAGCAGTTCCCCTATTTTTCCCCTGCAAGATTATACATGATAAAGTGAAGTAAATTTAACTACAAATCCTTGTGCAGGATTACGCCCTTGAAACACAGCCACCATATTAATTAGCAAAGTATTAAAGTTAATTAAAGGTTTCTGGTAGATGTCTCCTCCAAAGCGGAGTTCGTACACTGTGCAAATAAAGCTCTCCAGTTTTGTGCCACTCTTACTTTAGAAACGCACAGGATTTGAAGGCCTGTGAAGTTATACACAAAGCAGCCTCTAGAAACAACCAAACAAACAAATATGAAGAGATGGGATATGACTGTCTCCCTCATGGGATGTTTTCGGAGTTCCACAGGCTTCCATTACATTCTCATTCATGCTGGTTAACAACTACATCAAACTGCTGGGAAATATGTTGTTTAGTGATCTGTACTAATATGTCACCAGTTATACAGAAGCCCTCTCTCTCATTTTCAACTGGGAATGATGAGACCATGGCAGTCCTGAAAAAGTGCTTGCAATAACATGATAGAAGGCAAGACTCCTCTCAGTCCACTGACAGAGATACTGCTGGTTTATCCATGCAGGTGAATGCTATTCAGCCCACTCTAGAAAGTAGTTGCACCACCCCTAGAGAAAGAAGAGGAGCTGCATTTCCCCATGTGTTTCCAAACTAGTGCTCTTACAATTCCTGGTTGCTTGCTGTCAAGGCTGATGGATGGATGTAAAGCAGGGGTGCCCAAACTTTTTGTAAGGAGGGCCAGATTTGGTGGCTGAGAATGTGTCAGGGGCCGGTTGCTCCCCGACCCTGCCATCACACTGAAAGCCCCACCCACTGACCCATAAGCAAAGGAGAGGGAGGGAGGGGCGGGTCAGCCAGCCGCGGTCCACTCAGAATGGCCGGATTTGGCCCCCGGGCCGGACTTTGGGCAGGCCTGATGTAAAGTCTAACATCTACAAGTTAATATTCACCTCACTCCTAGGCCCCTAAGAAGGAACAGATTTGCAATCTGTGGTTCCTAACTGATTCAGCAGTGTTGTAAGAAGTTAAAAATGCCTTTAGAAGCTCACTTGACCATAATTACCCATACTTTCTGGTAACTTCCCATTTGGTCTATTGTAATATGCTGTACACAAGGCTGAGTCAATTTTGGATCATGTGTGATCCCTGTGGTCCTCTCTACACAGATGAAGATCTTTCTGTCAACCAGTTCTTTGAAATAATTCGTGCAGTCTGGGCTGCATAGTTTTAAAATGAGTACAATTAATATTGTGGAGCTTCAAGTTTTGTTTTGCTGTTTTATCTTAAATTATTTTTGACTATATATAGTTTTAAATGATATTTTTAATTTCTCTTTCTTGCAAGACACAAATGGTATTTCCTTCTTTTAAGAAATGTAAAACTCACAAATTAATAAATAGTCCCAGAAAGTCCATACTAAGGATGTGTCCCAGCAGGGAGGTTTTCTCGCCTATTTCAGGTAGCAGTACTGTAGTTTCATGCAGCTGTGGTTGGGACTCTTTGTGCTGAAGCAAAATACTTAGTTGAAAAGATAGGATGCTCCAGATGACTTCCAAGTCAAGTACCACAATAATTGCTAAATCATAAGTGGAAAGTAATTTTGCTTTCTAATATTGAAATTATGTCACAACATGTGAAGAACACGAGTAAGTTGATAATTGGCTACATAAGGATGGAGATTGACGGTTGTTCACTGGTCAATGGCCCAGCTTGTTCACTGGTCAATGGCCCACTTACTGATGAGAACTGACAACTGAAGAAAACGAGGGGTTCAATCTCCAATTTTTACAACAGCTGTCCTGCCCAGTCAACCAGAAAATCCAAGCAAAATGTCACCCAGTTGCTGGATATAATCCTCTTAAACTGAAAGAGATTTTGAAGGAACTCTTTTGAAGGAGAACTTCAACCAGCTTGCAACAGAAATAATTTCTTAAGTCTACAAACAATCTGCTAGCCAAAACTTTCAAGTGATACAATGGTTATAGAGTCCATCTGACCTTCAGTTGGAAACACACAGCATAAATATTACAGACTACTGGGGAAACTGCTCATCTCACCAAAAAGCAATCCCAAAGTAAAATGAGTTACAATCCTTCCTTTTATACATATGGCAGACATCATATAAGCCAATTACATGAGTACACATAGGCCCCTGGATATAATTATTCTGACCTTTTCATGTGATTACACTATTCACCTGTGTCTTCACAAATGACTATGAATTTATACACAGAAACCATTTTGAATCTGTTAAATATTATATTACATACATTTTGTTAAAGTCACATTACTTGACAACAGTCATTCAGCATGTCGAGAAACCTGGTTTCTCTTCCTTGCCCCGAGCTCACATTGGCCCAGTCAATGTGGGGATAATTGAAGTCCCCCATGATTACTATCCTATCCCTCTTAGACACCTCCATGATTTGTCTCCTCATTTCAAGGTCCCCTTCATGTTTTTGATCTGGTGGATGATAGCACACCCCCACTATCACATTGCTCCTTGGTCCTGGTAGTTTAACCCACAGCGATTCTATGGTGGATTCAGACCCACCATCAATCTCCATTCTGCTGGATTTTACCCCTACTTTGACATAGATGGCCACTCCCCCTCCAACCCGCCCCTCTCTATCCCTTCTATAGAGTTTATAGCCTGGGATTGCAGTATCCCACTGGTTCTCTGCATTCCACAAGGTTTCTGTTATGGCTATTATAGCAATTTATCCCTAGTTAACAAATGTTCAAATTCTCCCATCTTTGCTTGGAGGCTTCGAGCCTTTTTGATGTTGAGTGCCAGCAATCTGATCCCATCATGGTTCAAGTGCTACCCGTCCCTCCTGAATAGGTTTGATTTGTCCCAAAATGTTCTACAGTTCCTAACACCATCACCTCATCCATGCATTGAGGCTGGGGTCCTGCCTGGGGGTCCTGCACGAGGAAAAGGCAGCACCTCTGAAAATGCTACCTTAGAAGTTCAGGACTTCAATCTTCTACCTAACAACCTGAATTTGGCTTCCAGGACTGACTGCTTTGCCTTCCCAACATCATTGTAGTCGGTCACAACTGCAACAACACAACATGCACATACCAAGAACAACAGGGGCGTGGTGGCTCAGCAGACTACGGCTCCGAAAAATGTTGACTTCAAAGTCAGCAGCTCGGCGGTTCGAATCCCAGGTGCACACAGCAGAGTGAGCTCCCGCTGATAACCCCAGCTCCTGCCAACCTAGCAGTTCGAAAGCATGTAAATGCAAGTAGATAAATAGGGACTGCCGTAAAAAGCTGGAAGGTAAAACAGTGTCTCCTTGTAGCCATGCTGGCCACATGGCCATGGACTTGCACAACACTGGCTCTTTGGCTTGAATACGGAGATGAGCACCACCCCTAGAGTCGGACACGACTAGCATGCATGTGCAGAGGGAACCTTTATCTTACCAAAAATAAAACGGCAGTCTGGGGCAGCAATGGCTGCTGATAGTATTAGCCCAAACTATTTGATTCTGCAAACATAAGAGTGTCTACTGTGGTTTAAGAGAAGAGACAATTATCAGTTATAATTAGACAGGCTGTGTTTGAACAGCTGTTTAAATGTACTGGCTGCTCCTAACATAACCTAAGTGTGTAGCAGAAAGTACACTTGTCGTAGCATGTTAGGAAATTAGACTACAGTACTAATAAATATAAGAAGAGAAATGAAGCTTATGGGGGAGGGAAAGGGATAATGATCATATAGCAAGAACAAAATCAACAAGAGAAACTAAGAGGAACATTACGTTTCTCACTGGGAAAGGACTTTCGGGGGGGGGGGAGAACTCCCTTTCCCATAATTTGGTGAGAGCCTTCCTAGGCCAAATTATGGGACTGGGAGCTGCCCAATAGTGGGAGATATAGGAGCAACTCATTCCCTTGTACACCTTTGCAAGTCCTGGAAAATCCTTGTGACTGCAAAAATGCAGCAGTGCACTTTCCAGGGAGCTGGAAATTCAGGTTGTTAGAATGCAGTCTTCCACCATTTGATGGCTCCCACTCCCATAATTTGGCCTAGAGAGTAGTCTCACCAAGTCGTATTTTTTTCCAGGGTGGATAAAGAAAAAAAGCAATGATTTTTTAAAAAAAATGAAATTCAACTAAATCACAGTTTAAATCACAATTTTAATTTTAAAAAACTGATTTTTTAAAAATTTTAATCATCACAAAATCTTATGTTTTATTTAAATCTTAATTGAAATTGTAATTTAAACACCTTTGAATTATAAGAAAAATAATCAAATCCTGAATTTTTCCAAAACATCTCATATCTAGCTTCCAAAATATTTCTAGGGAATTAATGGTTTCAAGCATAGAAATCAAGCATGTGTAAGATCAAACAGTTGAAATTTTAATGGGAAGTATCTGATGCAGTGTAAAAATTGTGTCTGTGAGGAAAAGGAGCCAAGAGATGCAGAGGTAGGATGGCCCAGAGGGTCAAACGCAAATCACTAAAGGCTGCACTTGGACTTGACAGAAAAAAGGAAGAAGAGTTAGGAAATCCATCAACATCTAGAACATAGTGCAGCAACCACCAATAGACAATCTAAAATTGCATTTTAAAGCAGAATATAATTTTAAAAAATAGGAAACATTCAAGTATTTTTATGACATTAATGTTTCCATATGTCACAGAAAGAATACCACAAATAAATGGACAGATGCTTGTTTTCTTGAGATCTGTTCAGAAAAATAACTGATTTTTTTTTTAAAAAATGTACAGTCACCCCCCCCCGCCATTTCGCGGTTCAGGTACCACAGTCCCACTACATCGCGGGATCGCAGTACCTGCACCGGGGGGGGGGCATCTGGTCACTCCGTGCGCTCCCCCGCACCTCCGAGAAGCCTGGGGGGCGGGGGGCGATAGCGTCGCTCTCCGTCGCCCCCCCGGGGTGCCGCCGCGTGGGAGAGCTGCAGGGAGGGCTGGCGTCCCTCTCTGCGCCCCCCCGGGCGCCTCCGGAGTGCCTCGGAGCCGCGCGGAAGGGCTGCGGGGACGGACGCCGTCCCCCCACGCTCCTCTGAGGCTTTGGGGAAAGGCGCGGGAATGCCCCCCCGCCCCCCACCCACTTCCGCATATCGCAGATTTTCGTGGATCGCGGGTGGGGTGGGTCCCTAACTCCCGCGATCTGCGGGGGGGGGGGTTACTGTATTGCCATCAATTAGCTTGATTTATTGTAGATAATGTGGATCTCCTTGAAAGGGAACATGTAAATTGAGAGGATGCACAAAGAGGAAAAAGAGATCTCTGCACTGTTCCCTTCCTTTTAAGACCAGGAATAATGTATGCATAAAAAGAAGTGCAAGGCAGAACTGAAAGAAGCACACAACCAGCTAGTTGGCTCACAAGTCCAACTGGTCTGCAATGCTGCCTTTAATAGCCAGAGTCTCCTTCCTGGGCTGAGGCAAGAACCATATTTTATTTATGCTCAAAATCTGACAGGCAGATTCACCAAGTTTTCTTTTCTTTTTTTTAGCAGTGTTCTAAACTTCATCACAACATGTGGCAACTGATTAAGAACACGCCAACTGATTAAGAACACAAGGCTGAGGATGGAGTACAGGGCACATAAAAACTCGATCCTAAACAACGCTCATGCTGCTGCTGGCATTAAATAAACTATCTGGCATGTTAAAATCCTTAATTTCTGTTTCATCAAACAACACATTTTATAGTGTCTGCCAGATTTATCTTCGCAACATTTTAAGGCACAGCAGGGCACAAGGAAGAAAAGGAATTTCGTCCAACACACCTAAATAAGCACAGGAAGGCAGGGGACACGTACAAATAATACAGTCTACAGGTATAATGGGAGATGAACCAAGCCACAGAAACAAGCACATTTAAAAAGTTAGAGAGAAATGGCAACACCTTGAAAAGGGAAATCAATGCCAGAAATTAATTCACTGGAGAAGGAAAACAACTAATTGACTCCTTCACAGAAAGCAAGAGTGAGAAAAGTGACTCAGACCACATCTACCATCAGTTTGAGACACGGAGAGCAACCCCAGATGGGGGAAGGGCAGTGGTATAGAGAAGGGGTTCCTGCATGGCAAGGTGTTGGACTAGAAGGCCCTTGAGGTCTCTTCCAACTCTATGATTCTATGATTCTATTTATTGTTCTAGAGCGGTGACACCCAACCTCAGGTAACCCAGTTGATCTTAGATTGCAACTTGCAAAAACCCTGACCAGCACTTGCAAAAACCCTGACCAACCTCAGGTAACCCAGTTGATCTTAGATTGCAACTTGCAAAAACCCTGACCAGCAAAAACCCCTGTCAGTGTTGGTGGCGGCTTCTGGGAATTGCATTCCAAGAATATCTGGGTTACTCAAGGTTGGGAACCATTGTCCTGGGGTGCGGGGTGGGGAACAGGGCTGAAAGAGATTATTATTTCTGCAAAGGTAAGGAAAACACGGTTTTAAGTCTAGGAAACTGGTGCACATCAGAAATAAAGCTACATTCAGGTGTACACATGAGCAAAGAAAAGCTTATGTGAAAAGGGACAGTGAGGTGTGGTGGCTAGCAAGAGATTCGAGAGATCCAATTTCAAATCTACATCTGGCCATGGAACCATGGGAGACACTGCTAAACAACCCCTTGAACATCTCACTACCTTGGCAACACTGTTAAGTTTCCATAAGTTGGATATGATCTGACAACACATTATTAAGTATAAGGAATTGTTGTCATCTTCACTCAAGAGATAGTGTGTTCATCTTAAACAAGGAAGAGTTTAAGATAAACACATGGAAAGGACACACACTTTAGGGTTCTGGAAAAGCAGAGCAACAGAAACAAGACAAAGGGACACTTGGGATTCACCAGACCATGAAAACGAGGCATACTCTTTGTCTTCTAGTCAACCTCAGGTTTCTTCTTTGATTATTTCCATTACCCTTCTCGTTCTCCAAAGTCACACTTCTTCTCGTCTGTCTACATAAGATGTCTTCATAAAGGCAAGAACTTGAAAACATTCGGAATGAAATGAGGTGGTGTGAGGGATCAAGAAGAGGAAGCTTGAGTGATACCAAGTAACCAATGGCCCATACCTTTCAAGCTGTCTCTTGGTTCCTCCACACTAAATATTTGTTTAGAACTGAATTTTTCCACGTATAAAACTATATTTTATCACTAAAACTGTTAGACTTAAAATTTAGGCTCGTCTTATACATGGAAGTAAGCCAATGAGAGAACCACACAGTAGAGAAACTATTATTTCAGGCTGGAAAACTGGGGGGAGGGGAGGTCTTATGCATGGGGACATCTTACAGATGGGAAATTTTAGTGTCTAATAAAGCATTTGGACCTGTTTGTGTATGTGCATATATATATTTGGACCTTTGGTGATTTCTCCACATCTTTCAAGCATTGTCTCCATACCTCAATTCATTCTGAATGTTATCAAATTCTTCCCTTTAAGTAGACATCCACATGGACAAACCAAGGGAAGGTGTGTGGGGGGGGGGTGGAGGACCAAAAGGGTAACAGAAGTACTCAACAGAGAAACGTGAGGTTTCCTAAAAGGCAAAGGGTGGGTGGAGGGATCATGAAGGAACCAAGAAGACAGTGAGCTTGGGAAAAGGAGGAAGGAGAGGCAGAGCTGACTAGTAAAATTAGGGCATCACACAATGTCCAAAGAGAAGCAATGGTGAGGAACGACGGAAAAAGAAGACTGCAGCAGGGCGAAAAGCAGAAGGGAGGATCCTGTGCTCTATAAGGAAATGTGGGTGAGATTTCAAACCTGGGAGGGGCGGCAGGCATGGTGGCTCAGCGGCTAGAGCACTGAAAACTGTCGGCTGCAAAGTCGATAGCTCAGCGGTTCGAATCCTGGGTGCCACCCAAGCAGAGCGAGCTCCTGCTGTTAAGCAGACATGTATCTAGAGGGGGCGGACAAAGGCTCCTGCCCCAGGGCACAGAGATCTAAGGGCGCAATAAAATATCCTCCCCACAGAATGAGTCTGGTGGAGCTGGCAGGGTTGAGAGCACCCTGAGCATCTCACACACACACACACACACACACACACACACACACACACACACACACCTCCTTCGCCAAACTTCATCACGATCTCGGGAACAGCAGGCAAGGAATCGCTCTTTCCTCCCTTCTGTGTGCTCCATCTCTCTTTCTCTCTCAGTCGGGCTGCTTAGGTATGACTGGCATCCCGGTGCCAACCTTCTGAATCTGGGCGCTTATTTTGCCACTTGCTCTCCTGCACCTGTGCAGCCCCCCCCCCCGCTATCTTATCTTCCGCGGCCGCCCTTTCGCAGAGGGCTCTGCAAGCCAAACCTTGCCATCAGGGCACCCTCCGAGTTTCCTGAACCTGAATGCATGGAGAGAGCTCCCAGGGCAGAGGGGAGAGGAGGATTTCCCGGGTGCCCTTGAAACGCCCTGCAGCATAGAATAGAATCATAGAATCATAGAGTTGGAAGAGACCTCATGGGCCATCGAGTCCAACCCCCTGCCAAGCAGGAACCCCTTCACAATATTCCCGACAGATGGCCATCCAGCCTCCGCTTAAAGACCGTCAAAGAAGGAGACTCTACCACCCTCCGTGGCAGCATATTCCACTGCCGAACAGCTCTAACTGTCATGAAGTTCTTCCAAATGTTCAAATGGAATCTCTTTTCCTGTAGTTTGAAAGCGGGGGAGGAGGAGAACATATGAGAGGGAAGGGGGGATCCCTTCTGATTCCACCACCACCACCACCCGTCCGGGTCCAGTCCCAAGACAACTCAAAATTAAGCTAGGACCAGCATGGACTGACTTGGTAAGGCTTCTTCCCCTCCCCCACTGTTCCCCCAGGATCTGGACCCCCTTGCTGTGTGAGACACAGTTTTTTTTGGGGGGGAGGACAAAAAAACTGGCTTTGTGCCCAGGCGCTCCAAACTGCTGTCAACCCCAGCTCCTGCCAACCTAGCAGTTCAAAAGCAGGTCAATGCAAGCAGATAAATAAGTACCACTGTAAAAAGCGGGAAGGTCAGTGTTTCCTTGCAGCCATGCCGGCCACATGGCTATGGACTTGCACAACACTGGCTCTTTGGCTTGAATACGGAGATGAGCACCGCCCCTAGAGTCGGACACGACTAGCATGCATGTGCGGCGGCGGGCGGGGGCGGACCTTTACCTTTCCTTATAAAACTGTGCCCAAAACAAATTTCACTCCAGTAAACTTAGTGAATCAGTGGGGATTTACTCAACTCCTCCATAGGTTCAATTGATTCAAGTTGGCCTACTCTAACTGTGACTTACTCTGTTAAAGCAACTAAAGAGGAGTTGACTCACAAAATCCCAGTTGATTCCCTGGGCCTAGTCTAGCACAATTTACTGCAAACAACAGGATTTTGACCCATGGCTATAGCACTGTGGAGTAATAACATGCTTGCATAGGTGCCTCCGTTAAAAAGCAAGTACAGTGGACCCTTGTATAAAAAACAGCTTGTATAACATAAAATTTGTACAACATAAAAATTCTGGCGATAGGGGAAATTTGCTTAACATAATCGCCTATGGGGAAAATCTGTACAACATAAAATGGCATTACTCTGTTTTCAATGCATTCCTATGGGAATTTGTATAAACGAAAGTTTGCTTAACAGAATTTCATTTGGAACGAACGAATTCCTTTATACAAGGTACCACTGTAAGCAGTGTTCCGTGCACAGACATGCGTTCAGCCATGCCGGGCTCCATGGCCACGGAATTGCACAACACTGGCTCTTCGGCTTGAATACAGAGATGAGCACCGCCCCTTAAGAGTTGGAGACGACTAGCACGCATGTGGGGGGGAGAGAGGAACCTTTACCTTTTAGAGGCACCGGAGGGTGGGGTGGGGGGGAGGAAGAAGAAGCAAGGACTGCCCCATCAGTGCATTATTATTAGCAGGAACCCCCTCGGGAATCATCAGGACGGGGCGGGGAGGGTGGGAAGGGAAGGGAAGAGGAGAGAAAAGGCCCGCGCGCGGGCTGAGCCACGCGCCAAGAAACTGAAACTGACCCACCACGTGGAAGCCCAGGGCGCGCGCGCGCGCGCGTGGGGGAGGGCGCGGGAAAATGGAGAAGCCTGCAGCAGGAGCCGAGGGGAGGGTGAGGTTTCCATGGAGACGGAGGAGGAGGAGGAGGCGCGCGCGCAGGGAAGCAAGGCGTCGCACGGGAGTGGGCGGGGCCAGCCCATGTGCCGAGGGGGCGGGGCGAAGCGGCTCTCCTCAGAAAGAATCTCCTGAGGGGAGAACCCGGCCGAAAGGGAGACGGAGCGGGCGCGCGGGTGGGTGGGCGTCCTTTATTCCGCCATGGGGGCGGCGGCGGCAGCAAATTGGGGGGTGGGGGAATGTTCTTTCCTCCTCCCCGCCCCCCCCACGCCCAATGGAAGTACTCACCGCACTGCCCCCTCCCCCGAAGCTGAGGGGAGGGACCGAAGGGGGGGGAGGAACGGCAGGAGCAGCAGCCGCAGCCGCCGCCCTCAGGGACCGAGGCTGCAGAGGAGGAGGAGGAGGCAACGGCGACGACGAAGGGCCGCCGGGCGTGCGTCACGCGCGTGCGTGCCAGTGACCCGGATGTACCGGCAGGCGCAGCCCTACTCGCTGCTCCTGTTCCCTCCTGAACGTGCGGCAAGCGGGCGGGCAGGCAGGCAGGGCGGTTGCTGCTGCGGCGGCGGCGGCGCCCATCCGAAGCCTGCGCATGCGCATCGACTCACAGTCTTCCCTCCCTCCCCACACGCGCGCACATAAGTCACTGACTGAAAGGTGAAGAAAACTCTCTCCCACAAGCCACTGACTGAAAGAGGAAGAAAACCATGTGTTTTAAACACACACGCACCCACCCACCCACCCACCCACCCACCCACTGAAAGGGGAAGAAAACCATGCATTTTACACACACACACACACACACACACCAGCCACTGACTGAAAGGAAAAAACCACCCTCTCTCTCTCTCACACACACACACACACCAGCCACTGACTGAAAGGAAGAAAACCATGTGTTTTACACACACACACACGCAGGCACCACTGACTGAAAGGAGAAAACCACCCTCTCTCTCTCTCTCTCTCTCTCACACACACACACACACACACACACACACACACACACACACACACACACACACCAGCAACTGATTGAAAGGGGAAGAAAACCACATGTCTCTCTCACACACACACGCCACTGACTGAAAGGGGAAGAAAACCATGTGTTACACACACACACACACCAGCCACTGACTGAAAGAGGAAGAAAAACATGTGTTTTACACACACACACACACACACACACACACACACACACAAAGCCACTGACTGAAAGGAGAAGAAAACCACCTCTCTCTCTCACACACACACACGCGTGCGCACACACGCACACACACCAGCCACTGACTGAAAGAAGAAAACCACCTCTCTCTCTCTCTCTCACACACACACACACACACACACACACACACACCAGCCACTGACTGAAAGGGTCAAGTTTGAAAAGAGGATACAGGTGGGGGAGGGTTGAAGCTTTGGAAGGAAGTTTAATTCCAACCCCCTTTCTTTCTGTGCTTTCTAAAAAAGGGGCATACATTTGCACCCTCTCTGGAAAAACGGAGTTGATAAGGACATGCTTTCCTCCTGCAGCTCTGATGTCAGAAAAAATTGGGAAAAAGCCATCTTGGAGCAATCTGACTTTGAATGAATGAATACATTTTACTCATTCATTCATTAGATTTATATCCTGCGGCCATCTAGCCGGAAGGCTACTCTGGGCATTACAGAAGGTGAAGAATACAAATTATAAAACACATACAGTACATGTCGAAATCAAATACAAACAAAATACATAATGACAAGAATAACCATAACCAATGTACTGTAATTATAATGAAAATAAACAACATGAATAAATAAATAAATAAGGGTGCCTTATTAAATCTCCCACTCACATACATCCATATCTCGGCAACTCCTGGAGGCTCCTTTAATACAGCAGATTTTTTTTAATGTAAAAGAAGTATCCCAGATCAATTGCACATTCCTTAGTAAAAGGTTTTTGCTTTAACTCAAAAATCTAATAGCCTAATAAGGCCATATTTCTGTGCATACTGATAACCGGGTCTATAAGTTTGTTCTAGGTATAAGATTATTTACCTAGAAGCATGCACTTGCAAACCAAACTATTTCTTTTTCAGTCAGCATGTAGGAAGGCAGGTTGAAGGGACATTCCTCCTATGTTTTTGACTCTCATTTGGTTTGCCGCCTTTCTTTCTTTAAAATATTTATAAACTGTCACAATAAAACAATAATTAATGGGGAAAGGTCAGAACTATTAGCCTCAGACTGATTACACTATATATGGAACAGAATCTCATGGAGTTCCAAGTGAAATAGAAGATCAAGGCAAAAAAGTAGAAAGCCACTGCAGATACAGTGAACAGGAGTGGTGAAATTTGGAACTCTGGATTTTTGGGCCTTAACTCCTGCTCTGGCAATATGGGATAAGGATTCTGGGAATTGTAGTTCAAAAATCAGGAATGCGAAAGGTTTGCACCATAGGACACTAGACTATGAATGAGAAGAGCTAGGATCAAATCCCTGCTCACCCACAAAAACTAACATGTAGAATGGCATTCCTGGTACCACAAAAACTCTGTTAGCAAAGCAAAAAAGTAAAGCAAAAGGGACTTGATAGCACACAATTGAAAAAGCAAACAGTGAAGTCTCTCTATACACTTAAAAACCTAATATAATCTCAAAATGCATACCATCTACCCATTTCCAGGATCTGACATTCCTAGCCTGCATAGTGCCTTTGGCATGTAGTGAAGGACAAAAACTCCGAAGGCTTTCAAAAGAGATTTATCAGCGGATGTAGTAGTCCATATGTTTGCTGGGAGTTGGAAAGGTAGAAATGTTCTGCCTTCCTTGAGAACAAAAATCTGCATAATAAACTCTGGGCTTCTTCCTTCCCATCTGAGCTCACACCCTCCTTAGTCTGAGCTACTGCACTTGTCTCTTTTTGGTTGGCCTAATAAAGACATCATGCCAGTATGGATTTTGTCTTCAGATTTGTCTTCAGATTTCTCTCAAGGCAAGACTAAGATTGTTTAATGAACAATACAGCAGTTCAAAGGCATAAGTGTGGTTTTAACTCACTTTCACCAGCCGGACTTCCTCTCTCCCCTGAGGTCAGATAGAAGAAACGGAGTGAGATTGAGGCATCAACTAAAATTAATTTATTTATTTACAAAAAAATTAGCCGCCCCGTGTGATTTCATTATCATTATCACTTTTCATTTTCGTCCTGCTTTCAGGCATGGCTGGAAGTCTGCAGACTTGTAGTGGCCAATTTGAGAAAAGTGGAAGGCGAGAATCAAAGTGTGTGAAACAAAGCCTGGTGAAACATACTGAAAGATCTGGAAGTTGAGTCATGGCAACTGGACTTCTTTTCTTGAGTCTGTGGTGACTCATGAGAATCTTGACAGGCATTATTACAGCTAAAGATTTCCGTGCCCAGGAAATTGCAGCTCATAATCCTGCCTATAAAAGTATTTACTCCCCCCCCCTGTGTGTTGTGTTGTTATACTTGTGACCGACTTCGTGACTCCATGTCCATGGAGTTTTAGTTATCCCCAAACTTTTATTTCTGTTTACAACTTGAGTTAAAAAATAATTTTGTTCTTGAATCTTGTTGGAGTTCAGAAATACTGCTGATCTACCAGGAATCATCTATCATCTATTATTATTATTTTTGCCCGTGCTCTGGGCTTCAAAGACCATGGATAAAAATGAATAAGAAATAAAACCAGCAAAGGGATGCAATCTATCCAAAAGGCAACAGAAAAGAAACCATTTGCCTGGCTTCAGTCAGGAGCGGTAACTGCCCCAGAAAGAAAAAGTGCCTTATGCTATACAAGGTGTTTGACAGCACTTTTTCCTTTTACAAAAGAAACACAGCTGCCTCCAAGGCTTGATTAGTCAGTCACTTTGATTCCTGTGAATTCATTCTCCTCTAGAGATGGGCACAACTCAGTGAAATTTTCGTTTTCGTTTTTTTCGTTTCGTTGCGTAACGAAAACGAAAACGAAAATTTTTCAAAACAAAACGGAAACGGACACGAGAACGAAAAATTTTGCTGTGTTTTTCATTTTCGTTGTGGCAAATGCATTGAACTGAAAAGAATGCTAACGAAACAGCAATTTTTCGTTTTCGTTTCGTAACGTAACGAAAACGAAAACGAAAAATTTGCGGGAAAAACCCAACGAAAACAAAAACGAACCGAAACGGACCCCTAAACAACCAAACGACAAACGAAACACCATTTTTTTGAGTCGTGCCCATCTCTATTCTCCTAATATATATATATGCAATGGGGGACCCCATTGCTGCCTCATGGAGATTTTGCACATCTAATGAGAGCTGATTCAGCAGAGATGCTGAATACAAGCGAGCCCCGCTCGCCTCCTAGGAACATAAAGGTGGCACTTTGGAGACACATCCTCTCTCCAAAGGACAAAGAAGCCGAGACAGTGAAGTGTATGGTTACAGTTTGGGTGTTGGGTTGGAGATTAAGTGTCTTGCCTCCACCAAGCCATGAAATTCACTAGAATCAGTCATTCCCCCCCCCCCGCCCCAACCTAAACTGACACACAAGTTATTATCAAGAAAACGGTTGGTTGAAGGTCTGGAATAAATGTCTTACAAGGAGCGGTTTAGGGAGCTGGGAATACTTAGCATTTCAAAAAGAAGGCTGAGGGGGATATGATAGCTATGTTTAAATATTTGAAAGGATGTCATATTGAAGAGGGAACTGGTTTGTTTTCCATGGCTTCAGAGACTAGGACTCAGGGCAATGGTTTCAAACTGTCAGATATACTTTGATCTGGATTCCTGCACTGAGCAGGGGGTTGGACTCAATGACCTTCTAGGCCAGTGATGGCGAACCTTTTAGAGACCAAGTGCCCAAACTGTGATTCAAAATCCACTAATTCTTCGCAAAGTGCCAGTACAGCAATTTAACCTGAATACAGGTGGCTGTGAAGGGGCGATGTCGGGTGCCCACAGGAAGGGCTCCGAGTGCCACCTTTGGCACCCGTGCCATAGGATCGCCAACACTGTCCTAGGCCCCTTCCAACTCTATGGTGCTATATTCTATCACATTGTCTCCAATTCCTTGTTCTCAAATACTTGAACATGTCTTAAGTGTACTGGACTGTACAGTATATTGTCCCTCATTACTGTAAGCTGCCTTGGGTCCTTTTCCAAGGAGAAAGGCGGGGTAAAAATACTCTAAAATAAATAATAAAAAAATAAACACTACCCTTCAACAACACAGAAAAAAATTCTGCCCGTTACAGGCCCTCAGATATCTACCCTTCTCCAGACAAGCAAAGACTTTTTTCTCCAGGCAAGGTTATCCCGAGGCTGAATTTTTTAAAAAAAAAATGATTGCTGTACTTTATTGCATTGAAGATCTGTTGGTATTGTTTATGGTTTTTTGTTGTTTTTGTTCTGTATTTATTGATTCTCTTTAGCATAGCATACTCATTGTTACTAACTTGAATACTGTCTTTTGATTGTTGTAAGCTGTCTTGGGTCCTTTTTACAAAGAAAGGTAGGTTAAAAATATTTTTGGTAAATAAATATCCATGTATCTGAAGGTGACCGTCATAACACCTTACAAACTTTCTCTTCAATTTCAACAGGGCCAGACCCCTGGAACCCCCTGATAGGACTTGTTCCATCTTTCTTCTTGCAAAGTACAACTTTCTTTTTTTTTTCTTTTTTTTTTTTTTTTTTAGAAAGGCAGGGGAGGTGGCACAGTCATCCCAGATGCTGTTTCCTTACGTCATGGCCCCTCATAAGTCTTTGTTATTCCATTGAAATCGTCTGGGCTGCCAAGACTGGATGTCCCGCCATCAGCTGAAAACCTATCTCTTCACTTACCTAAGCACCTTCCTGATTATTTTTCTGTCACCCTAATCAATTCCCTTGCTTTTGAAGACACTGTTATTTTATTGTTAATGTTTTACTGGTTTTATTGAATTTTTCACTGTGAACAACCATGGCCTGCCTTTCTTTCTTTCTTTCTTTCTTTCTTTCTTTCTTTCTTTCTTTCTTTCTTTCTTTCTTTCTTTCTTTCTTTCTTTCTTTCTTTCTT
>JAHTLZ010000204.1:9308968-9357516 GCA_023846285.1 Phrynocephalus versicolor | reverse complement strand
TGATAAGACAATAACTTGGAAAAATCATATTAGAGTGCTTTTGAAAGGCCTCAAAATGTCCATAAACAGTAACCGTTAAGTATCTAGGAAATACTACTCATTACAGCAATAATCTTATTCCTCCTATTTATATTTCTTATGAAATGTAATTTAGCTTATGTCCTTGTTACCCCCAAAGTAACAAGGTCTCTACTTTCAAGCTTTAGCTCAAAATAACTTTCCAAGCTCTAGATTACACAGAACCAACTACAGTTTTGGGGGAAAACTTGGCCAAGTGCCCTCTACCAGACTCTCTCTTAAAGCTGCACCAAAGCACCGTAGAAACATTTACAGCAGTAGTGTCCAAACTTCGGCCCTCCAGATGTTTTGGACCACAACTCCCACAGTCCTTTGTCACTGGCAACACAGGCTTGGAATTCTGGGAGTTGTGGTCCAAAACATCTGGAGGGCCAAAGTTTGATTTAAAACCATGTCTAGATGAGGAATCAACACTGAGGCACAGGGTTTTGATCTTTTACTGGGCATGTAACTACAAGGTACAGACAAGCACCGAGAACCCCTAAAAGCAAGGGTGGCAACTCTTCTCCATTTGTGTTTGACCTACAGTTCCTATCTAGGGATGTGATGGCTCCTTGGCTTGAAAACAGAGATGAGCACCACCCCTAGAGTCGGATACGACTAGCATGCATGTGCGGGGGGAACCTTTATCTTTTTTTTAGTTCCTATCAGCCTCAGTCTGGAAAGCCACCGATGAGGAATTAGAACTGAGGAGCTGGCAGGGATCCTATCACTGCATTCACACGACCCCTAAAATCTGCTGCAAAGGGCTCGCAGATGTGGAGCATAAAATTGTTTTCCCACCAGCAGCGGACTTTTAAAAAAATACAAGTACGACCGCGGCCATTTAAGCACACCCCAGCACATTTTACAAGTACCCGGTCTGGAGGAGGTAAAATCCTTGTTGCTGTTTTAAAGCATTGCATGCCTGGCCCTCCTCCGCTTTTTGTTTGTTTTTGTTGGGTCCCCCCCCCCCTTTTAACAGACAGGAATCCTAACAGGCTGGAACAGTTAGCTGCTGCCGGCAAGCAGAGGTGAGCCTGCATTTTTTTCTCTCTCCCCTCACCACAGACAGAAGCAATAGAATCAGAGTTGGGGAGATGGGAACACAGGAAGCAGAACAAAAACCACATTGGGGGCATCAGCATTTAAATTGCCAGCGGATTTTAGGGGTCATGTGAAAGCAGCCTATCACTGAGCCCAGCTTCTCTCAAGGAGATAGGTTGGGAAATTCAGCTTCCAACCTCTGGCCCAGCAGCCAGATAGGTCAGTTCTTATGCAAATTATAGTCCTGAAACATCTGGAGGAGCACAGCTGCCCACCCAAGCCTTAAGGAGTAGTAGTCAGTCAGCATCTTTCTTGAGGCGAGCCTGTGCCAAGTGCAGCAAAGAAACAAAACCGCAAGGTATTTTCAGCGGCAGAGTTTAGATCAGCTGAGCATCTGCTCAGACATAAGGGGATGATCAGCTTTGCTCTGAACGAAATCTAGCCAGCTCGGCCTATGATAAGTGGCCTGGCATGTGGCAGACGCAAAAGGGCTTGGGGTAATTAAAACCAGCTGCCAGGAAGCACACACACAGAGAAAGAAATATTTGGCTGCAACCTGTGTAACCAATGTTCACTGGCTACGTATAGATTGAATACAGCTACGGAGCTGCTGGATAGCTCAGTGGTTTGGGAGTTTAGTTCCCTGCTGGACTCTTCTCCTAGGAGAAGAGGCAGCCATTGTGGCCTCGGGCAAGCTGCACAACCCCAGGGAAGGGAAAGGTAAACCAAGGTCTGTGCATTCACTGCCTAGAACACCCTGGAAAGGGTCTCCATAAATCAGAATTGACTTGATGGCACATGCTTATTATCATGGGATTGTGCCTACCAAGACATTTTTATTGCCTGGGACAAAGCAGCAAATACCCTCATGGCGCAGTGGTTAAATGTCTGTACTGCAGGTAAAACTGTGCTCATTACCTGGGGTTCAATCCCAGGTAGGAGGCTCATGGTTGACTCAGCCTTCCGTCCTTCCGAGGTCAGTAAAACGAGTACCCAGCTTGCTGGCGGGTGGGGCAATGTGTAACCTGCATCCTGTAATTAAAAACTGTAAACCGCCCAGAGACTATTTGAAGTGGAATGGGGCGGTATATAAGCAGAACACTTTGCTTTACCCCTTACCACTTCCACAAATCAAGGGACCTAATCTGCTAAACCAGCCATGCTCTGTTGAAAGTAGAAGATACTGCAATGAAAACCTTGAGTGAGGATGGATTAGAAAGGTAACTTTTGGGGGGATTGCAGCTCTTAGAATCTCCTAGTGCAAACAGCGACAGGCCATGCAGGAGATCAGAGATGCTGGGATTTGCCGTATTTTTTTTAAAATAACTTTTCTGAGCTCAAGTCAGCATCATGGATGCCAACAAAACTGCTACCGGGAAGGGAAGCCAATACACCAAGTCCAACTCAAGGGAAGAATTTTGATCTTAAATCCCTTGACCTGGAAAAGACTGCCTCTTTAGATTATCAGGTTAGAAGTTATAAGGATTTCTGTAATCTGCTCATTTCAGTGAGAAAACTACTAATGCTCAGAGGCAAGAGAGCACTTATGATCAGAAGTCCCAGGAACCTATGTGTTTCTCCTAAGGAAAGAGGAATGTGGGGGTCTTACAGCCAGCCTTGCGCTTTCAGAAATGAGAACTTGCCATTTCCTCTCCATTTCAGCAAGAATCACCATGTGTAATCTCATGCCCACATATCTACCAGTGTTTCTGAAACCCCTATTTGCATCCCCGTTATTGCAGACCATATTTACTTTATTACATTTGTATATTGTCCTTCAGTTTGATGACACCCAGTATGATTTGCTACATTACTAAAAGAATAAAATGCATTAAAACATAGAACACATGTGTGTGTGTTGTGTCGTTACAGTCGTGACCGACTCTTCGTGACCCCATGTCCATGGAGTTTTCTTGGCAGGAATACTGGAGTGGCTTGCCAGTTCCTACTCCAGGCGCCTACAGCACCTGGTATTCCCTGGTGGTCTCCCATCCAAGTACTAACCAGAGCCGACCCTGCTTAGCTTCCGAAATCAAGCGAGATCAGATGTGCTTAGGGCATATTGCAGTCTAAAAAGGGAGAAATGTGTCACCGCAAAGTTGTGGAAACCCAGAAGTAATAAGCCACCGAAACACAGCCCCTACTTACATCTGTTCCCTGCCAAGACATCGTATTTGGAAAGAAGTCAGGAGTTCCAGAGCGAAGAGTCAAGAACATTAAAAGGCTCCCTTCCGTACAGACCAAGACATCTAGCCAAAGCGTTGGGTTTCCATGCTCCTCCTCCATCCCCATTAAAACAAAAACTAAACTAAACTAACAGAACAACTAGCTAGAAAAAGAATTGTGCAAATCGCAAAACTGGCAGAACTGCCAATTTCTTAGTCCACACCAAAGGAACCCCTGCCTAGCCTATACATTTGGCCATTTGCTTGAATTACTGTGTCAACCTGGAGGTGGACGAAAGTAAACACTCTGATCTTCTAATTCATTTGTGTTTCAGAGAACCTTCTTAAAGAAGTTTACAATCAGATAACATAGAAGCAACATCCCACCGTTTCAGCATACATGGTTTCTAGACTACAGTTCCCATTATTCTGCAGGTAGCAAGTAAATTACTAGAGTCATCAATAAAGGACAAAGTCACTGAGAGGCCCCATTAGTTCAGTACTGATAGCACTGTTACACCTTAGATCAGTTCCCACTCCATTCTCATGATCTGAAAACCTACAGGGTTCAGAGAGGAAATTGACGGTCATCTAAAAACCAATGACTTCCAAACTTCCTTACAGTATCTTCCGCCTATCACTCCCACAATGAGAGCAACAACAACAAAATTACCGTAAATTAGTAGGTGGGGTGGGGGAGGGGAATTAGGAGAAATACAGAGACCTGAATCCAGAGACTAGTTTCAACTAGAGTAAGCCCATTGAAAGGGACTTTCATTACTGTATTCTCGAAGGCTTCCACGGCCAGGATCTGATAGCTGTTGTGAGTTTTTCAGGCTGTTTGGCCATGTTCTGGAAGTTTTCTTCCTGACATTCTGCCAGACTCTGTGACCGGCATCTTCAGAGGACAAGGAGCTCAGGGAACTAGGAGTTCTCTCTGTGCTCTGGGGTATAGAGTGATTGAGACTGAGCTGTTTTAAAGTTGTGGGAAAGAGGAAACTTGTCCTATGCAGAAGAATAGGTGTTACTCGTATTGTGATGGAGGGATTAAGAAGTTTCAATGCAATGGTGGGGGGGAGCAATCCTTCTCAGCAGCTGATGGGTGTCATTAGCTGTTCTATTGTGTGAACTGATCACTGGTGCTTGTGGCTGGGTGGGAATAATTGAACTTTGATCTTTTGCAGGCTGTAGTTTTCAGTACTGGAAGCCAGGCTTTGTTGATTTTTAGACTGTCCTCTTTTTTGTTGAAACTGTGCTTATGTTTGTAGATTTCAGTGGCTTCCCTGTGTAGTACGACACAGTTTCACACGACCCATAAAATCCACTGGCAACTTAAGTGTGGAACCCCCCCCCACCAGAGATCATGTGGTTTTTGTCCTGGTTGCAATATTTCCACTCTCCTGCACTCTGATTCTATTGCTTCTGTCTGCAGTGAGGGGAGGGAGAAAAAGAATGCAGGCTCACCTCTGCCTGCCATCAGTTAGGGATTCCTGTCTGTTAAAGGGGGGGGACAACAAAAACAAACAGAAGGTGGAGGAGGGCCAAGCATGCAATGCTTTAAAATCCGCATAGGAACAGCAACAAGGATTTTACCTCCTGGAGACCAGGTACTTCTAAAATGTGCTGGGTCATGCTTAAGTGGGTGTGGTCATTCTTTTTTTTAAAAAAAACCGCTGCTGGTGGGAAAACAATTTTATGGTCCGCATCTGCAAGCCCTTTGCAGCGGATTTTAGGGGTCATGTGAAAGCGCTCCAAGTTATAACTCGCATGCCCATAGCTGCAAGTTGGGTGACCCATAAAAGGGAGATCAGGAAAAGATAGCATGTTTCCCTTGCAAAATAACACATGGAGAGTGAACATTAATTAGAATGCATTTTACTCATGTCTACCTAGATGTCCCATCCACGTGCCACTAGCTGAGAACCACCGATTTTAAACTTACAAACATTTTTAAACCACGCTGATTGATTTAACTGTTGTTTTCTTATTAGAAAAGTGGAAGGAAGAAGAGGAAAACATGACATATAATATTTATAGCACTCAGTTGCACCTCAATGGAGACAAACATTTCTCGTTCCTGTTCCTCTTTGAAGGAGACAGTGAGGTTCCTGTCTAGCTTTCTGACTCCTTAGTAGTGTGTCTTCTATGCCTCTGATTGGATTAAAAAAAACCCCAACCCAAAGGGACAGATCAGGGAAGTGTGCATACCCTGAAAACAAAAACACATTTAATATTAGGATTTATTAAATAAAAGGCCGGGGTGGGGGTGGGGTTAAAGTCCACTAGAACGATCTGCTTCCTTCAACCCAGGTTTGAAGGAGATGTGAGATATTTGTGTCTCTCGAAAGGGGAAATGGAATTTGAGGAGCTTGAGAAATGTAGTGACATTTCTTAAGCTCTCTAATTCTGTTCCTGGCAGCCTAACTAAAACGTCCAGGCACCAAAGCCAACATAAACACCCATCGTTGTCTACATAGGGAACCGGCTCAGCCATTAGACAAGGTTGAGCAGCCGCCAAAGGAAGCAGATGGAAGGAGAAGGCACCAAAAGGCTGGTGAAAGACCCATGTCCCATATGGACAGCCTCCGACACCATAAGTTAGTCTGCTGCTTTCAACTGTGGCAAAAGACACGGGGCTGAGATCCTTTTACTCTTTTCTACACCTCTGGCAGCCCTGTTGTGCCTATGGCCACTAGAGATGGGCACGAAACGAGCAATTTTTCGTTTTTTTGTTCATTTTTTCATTTCGTTACGTAACAAAACGAAAAACGAATTTTTGCCTCCAAATGAAACGAAACGAACAGAAACACCAGAAATTTTGTCGTCCGTTTCGTTTTCGTTACGGCAATACATTTGAATTGTAGAGATGGGAATGAAACGAGCAATTTTTCATTTTCGTTTTTTTGTTTCGTTACGTAACGAAACGAAAAACGATTTTTTTTGTAAAAAAATTCGAAAAATGAAAACGAACCAAAACGGACCCCCTAAATGACAAACGACAAACGAAACACCATTTTTTGAGTCGTGCCCATCTCTAATGGCCACCAAAACATGCAGCTTAGAGATGAGAGAGTTTCAGAAGGGACTGGTTCTGAAACAAAACATGCCAGTACAGCTGGCGCTTGGAACCTAGTCCCACCCTCCGGAAGAAAATCAACCACTGTCTTACCTTGCTGTAATTTGCACTGGGTGAAATTCCAACCAGGAAAGAGCCTCCGATGTGTCATCTTTCCTTCTCTTGGCACTGGCTAATCAGACAGGGAGGCGGGATGGTGCATGTCCTTGCACAGCTCCTGATTGGCCAGTGCCAGGGAGAAGGAAAGATGATGCATTGGAGGCTGCTTTCTGGTTGAAATTTCACCTAGTGCAGACTACAGCAAGGTAAGACGGTGGTTGATTTTGTTCCAGAGGGTGGGACTGGGTTCTGGGCACCAGCTGTGCTGGCATGTTTCGTTTTGGAACCAGTCCCCTTCTGAAACAAAACGCCCATGTCTAATGCAGCTGGCAGAAAGGAGTACAGTGGACCCTTGTATAACAAACAACCTGCATAACATAAAATCTGTACAACATAAAAATTCTGGAGATAGGGGAAATTTGCTTAACATAATCGCCTATGGGGAAAATCCGTGCAACACAAAAATGGGATTACTCCGTTTTCAATGCATTCCTATGGGAATTTGTATAAAGGAAAATGTGCTTAACATAATTTTGTTTGGAACGAATTAATTCCTTTATACAAGGTACCACTGTATGTGTTTCCCTTCCTGCATGTGCATAATCCTTGTTGTTTCAAAGGGGTGGAGGTGGGGGTGGGTGGGGGGCTTTGTCTCCAGCTTGCCCAGCTGCCCGAGGATGGCTGAGCAGTATAATGAGGGCTCTGGCAAAGTCAACCGGATCTTGGCATTGTCTCACTGACAGGATTCAGGTCACCTCCAGCCCTCCAGTGCTGTCAGCTTCTCTGAATGCAATGGAAAGACAAGGCCAACTTTCTTTCCTGCCTCGGGCAGAAAAAATGTCTCCGGTCAGCCCAGGCTTTGTGGCGTGTCATCTCTAGTCTCTCGGTTCTGCTCTTCTCTGCCAAGTCAGGTGATAAACCATCCCCAAAGGCAAACAATCCAATAAACTAGATTATCCAGGACAAACTTTTTTTAAAAAAAAAAATCATAAGTTTCTGAAGTTGACCATGACCTTTCTTTCCTGTCCTTTCCCTCAGTAAAAACCTATAACCGCTGTTCCAAGGCCAGGCAGCCAAAGCCCTATAAATCAAGAGACCAGCCATCAAACGACGCAGGACTCTGTGAAGATTCTTAGTCATCCAGGTGAGTTTATATCTGGAAGTTGAATCATGGCTACTGGACTTCTTTTTGAGAGATAGAAACGTTTCGCTGTCCATCCAAACAGCTTCCTCGGACCTAACTTGTCTGTATGGACCAATCCAGTGGCCTGGATTTTTGGACTTTCTTTTGGGGAGCTGGGCTCCTTAAGAGGACGGTTATGATGAGTGCTTGCACTTCCAAATTTACTACTGGATGCAGCAGCCGCAGTCACAGCCGCAGCAGCAACAAAAATAACAGCCAAGTGAAGGAGTATATTGTAAGATCATCAGTGAGAGCAGCATATCTTTTTAAACAAACCCCGCTCAGAATAAGGAAAGAGAGTTTGAGATCAATCTAAATTTAGGGCCAGCAAGACTAGACCTGCTAAAATCAACGTGACTTGTGTCAACAGTGATTAACAAATCCCGTCTCCATGTCAACAGGGCTTACTCTAGCTGGAGCTAATTTTGGATTAGCTTTCCCTGAAGTGAGAAGACGAGATCTGCAGAGATTCCTGGATCACCAGAAAGTCAACAAGTGCCTTCTCCACACACAGGCTCAAAATTTTCTCCTCAAATGAAACTGAACCACGACACTAAAGCCATCCTACTGGGGCCACACCTTGAGAAAAAAACTGGGGAGTGGGAGAGAGTGGAACACCAGGAAAAGAGGAAGGCTTCACACAGAGGGATTAACTCAAGAAGGGAAGCCACAGCCCTAGGCATCCAACACTTGAACAGGTCTATTACTAGAAGGGCCTTTTGGAGGTCATGGATTAATAGGGTCGCTGGGGGTTGGGGGTGGAAGCCACTTGAGGGCAAGCAACAACAACAATAACAATTATGGGTGTGGGGGAAGGTGTATCCCAGTCCCTGGCCTCTAGGCATTCAGGATCCTGCCCTGACTGAAGGGGAAGGAAAAGGATACAGACATCACCATCACCATCACTACCACCCTGGCTTTCCAATCTGCTCTCCCCCCCCCCCCCGCATCGCCGAAGCCGGGTTTGCAATCGGCCTACGGGCTGGTCAGTCTCCGGTTCCTTCTCTCTACCTCCTAGCATCGTCCAAGGAAACCGGGCTGGGCGGAGGAGGGGGGGTGAGGATGAGAAGATCTCCCCCAAATTAGGTTGCTTTTTTGTTTCGTTTTGTTGTTTTGCATGCCTGGCCCGACCTCCCCGCACCCGCACCCGCACACACACACACACACAATCCAGCTCATCTCCTCCCTTCCCAGAGCCACCTCCGGAGAGGCACTCTGCAAAAATAAAAAATAAAAATGCGCCGCCGCCGCCGCCCAGGCAGCCTGAATGAAGCTTGTCTTCCCCTCCACACGAGTAAAGCTGCCTGGCAACGCCGCGGATTGGATCTCCTGCTGCCGGGCAGCCTTGTCCCCGGACGTGGCTTTCATGCACAACATCATGCCCAGGGATCGAAGCCGTCCGAGGAAGGGCCATAAGAACATAAGAAGAGCCCTGCTGGATCAGGCCAAAGGCCCATCTAGTCCAGCTTCCTGTATCTCACAGTGGCCCCTCGGAGAAAGGTGGGGGGGGGGAGAGAATTGTTTTCCTCCCGACCCACAGTCCCTTGGAGAAGGACTCCGCGCTCCTTCACGCCTCCGATCCTACCTGTTTTTGGCGCGATCCAGACCCCCTTCTGCCTCCCCCCACCCCACGCCACCCCAAGTGCAAAGCCCTGCTTCCAACGCCGCCTCCCCTCCCCGCCCCGCCCCAGAGAAAGGATGCTGCCGGGAGACGCGGCACGTGCCCAGCAACCGCTTGGAACGACGAGTCAAATAAAATAAAATAAAATGCAATAAAATGCAAAGGCAAACGCAGGCGATCCCTTGGCCAGACCACGCAAGATCCAACGCCGATTCTTCGTGGCCTCTCCAAGCACCACCTATGCGTGCCTTGGCATTTTATTTTGCTTGCAAGACCCGCATGGCTGCCCTCGACTCCCAACAATCGGGGGGGGGGGGGAGGAGAGAAAATAAAGGAGCCCCAGGAAAGGCCAAACCCGCCGAAGCGACCGCATCGCCGTGCCGCGCGCCGCGCGCCAAGCCAATTCAAGCGAGATCTCCCTTTTGCGCTCCGGCCGCCAGGTCGCCACTCACCGATTTCGGGGCGTCGAGTCCGCGGATCTTGAGCCGGATAGCCGCATCGGCCGTCAAAAGGCAAAGGGAGAGAGGTTGGGGCGATGGGGTGGGGGGGGGGGAGAGAAAGAGAAAGAGAAAGAGAAAGAGAGAGAGAGAGAGAGAGACGATCGGTTGGGAAGCCAGTGAAGGAAAAACCCGATCCTTGCCACCCCCCCGCGAAGGCAGCGAAGCTTCCGGGTTGGCGCGTCCCGACGTCACTTGCTACAGGTTTGCAACGCGAGCACCAGGCAGAGAGAGAGAGAGAGAGAGAGAGCTATAAAAGGAAGAAGAGACCCGTAAAAGGAGGAGGGGGGAGGGAAAGCGCGGTGCACCTCTAAGAAGTGAGCGGCTCGATCTCCGAGCGGCTGCTGCCCGAGGAACCGAGCCATCTCCACCTGGGCGGGGCTGGGTCCCGGGAGGGGGGGGGTCGCCCCAAGTGGCCTAAATGGAGAAGATGCCCCAGTCCGGACGTGGGTCTGTTGCTGAATGTTAGGAAAAAAGAAACGGCAAGGATGCTGGCCGTGCTTTCATTCGGTATTTCCTTTTGGTTTCCTTTGGGTTTGGTTTTTTTTAAAAAAATTGTAATTTCCGATGGATGATTTTCGCCGGTGTTGTGTTTACATGGCTATGGACGTGTTATTGTGTAGTGACCTGATAGACAGGATCAAAACTAGACTATGGGTGATAGACAGGAGGGCGGCATATACAGCAAATAAATACTGTAACCAGCTCTCCCTTCTTTCCCTATTCTAATATAATGTGAGAAGCATATCTTTCGGGGTGGGTATCACAGTATTCTCCTTTTTTTTCTTACTGGCATTTTGGACTTGTGCCTTACATAAGAAGAGCCATGCTGGATCAGGCCAAAGGCCCATCTAGTCCAGCTTCCTGTATCTCACAGCGGCCCCACCAGATGCGTTTGGGAACGGGTAAGACTAGATATCTGTCTCCTGAGACCACTCCCCTGCATCTGGCCCTTGAAGTACCCAGGTTTTAAGCCTGGAGATTACACATCTCCATCATGGTTTGTAACCTGTGATGGACTTTTCCTCCAGGAATCTGTCCAATCCCCTTTTGAAGGCATCCTGGCCAGATGCCATCACCACATCCTGTAGCAGGGAGTTCCACAGACTAACAACACGCTGGGTGAAAAAATATTTTCTTTTGTCTTTCTTACTCTCCTAGCCCTCAATTTGAGTGTATGTTCCCTACTTCTGGTATTTTGTGAGAGGGAGAAGAGCTTCCCTCTATCCACTTTAGTCTGCTTGCACCAGGCTGGGGGTGGTCATCCTCATCGTCTCGCCATGCCATGTGGTGTTGGGGGGATCGAAAATGGCGACCACAATTTTTCTGACATCATGGTAAAAAAACACACCAAATCTCCACAGAAACATGTGAAATTTATTTATTTTAAATGCCTGAATTTTAATAGTAGCAGCAGTGGGTTTTTCAATAGCAATAAAATGTCGTATTGATTTTATTTTATTTTATTTTATTTTTTATTTTTTTAGACCTGCCCATTTGGGCTGGGCATGGGATGGGACCATGCAATTTTTTTGAACCATTCCACCAATGGCATCGCCAGGTTTTTGACTGAAACTTATGGATGTCTCGGAGGGCATAAAAAGCCGAGGCACCTTCCAGAAATCGCTGTCGGGTGTATGGATGTGGTTGAGGGAGGAGGGCTGGCTGCTGGTGCTGGTGTGATCCTCGAGATTGAGGAGGGAGGGGCTTTAGGATTTAAGTTAGGCAGGCAGGGAGGGAATTGAATTTAGAAAATAATTTCTTTGATTCCCTGCAGCTTTGTCTGCTGAAGGGAATAGCAGTTTATTCTTAATTTCTTCTCTGGCAGTTTGTAACGATTTTTTCTGATATTGGATAAAGGGGGAGGTTCGACTGGGAGTGGGAGGTGTGGATTTATTTTAAAAATATATTATATACTACCATTTATTTTCTATTTTCCCAACTTCAGTTTGCTTGCACACACACACATTTGGGGTGCAAGCCATGAACAGAACCTCTATCCTAAGTGATATCCTAACTGCCCATTCGCCCGCCCGCCCGCGCCGCCACCCGCCTGTGTCCCGCGCCGCCGCCCACCCACTCGCCCGCCCCCGGCCGCCACCCGTGCCTCCCCCCTGCCGCTGTCGCCGCCCACCCATGGCCCCCCGCCACCGCCACCCGCCCGCACCTCCCCCCCGCCGCCTGCCCACCCGCCCCGCCTGCCGCCTAGGGCGCAAAAACACCTAGCGCTGGCCCTGATTGCGGGACGCCCCTATGCTCTGGGAAGTCAAATCGCGCTAAATCGCAGTGGAAACGACAAACGAAACGACGAAACGACAAATTTTTGAAAAAATTCACGACAAACGGAAACGACCCGAAACGGACCCGTTCCGACAAACGAAAACTCGAAACGTCTTTTCTGGTCGTGCCCATGTCTACTCCAGAGCAGTGGTGTCCAAACTTCGGCCCTCCAGATGTTTTGGACCAGAACTCCCAGAATTCCAAGCCTGCATTGCCAATGTCAAAGGACTGTGGGAGTTGTGGTCCAAAACATCTGGAGGGCCGAAGTTTGGCCGCCAGTGCTCCAGAAATAAATGTGATTGTGATCTAGTTCTAAAATGATGAGGCTGGTATTATACCTTCTCAAACTCATGAGTATGGATGTCCTGGAAGGAGATGACCTCATTAATAACTTGCTTTGTTGTAAGACTGCTTTATGTGGTACTTTTATAGGCCACTAATAACAAAACAAAACAAAACAAAACCTGCAAGCTTTCGAGGGCAATACCCTCTTTTTCAAAGCGTGTACCAAAAGTCCAAACATGGCAAAAGGTGTGGTTTGCCGTGGGATCATTCTTAGATGTAAAGTCCTTGGCAAGATATTTGCCCTGCAGTCTTCTTAGTGGTGGCTCAGTGGGCTAGAGCACTGAAAACTGTGCAAAGTCAGCAGCTCAGCGGTTTGAATCCCGGGTGCCACGCAGCGGAGTGAGCTCCTGCTGATGACCCCGGCTCCTGCCAACCTAGCAGTTCGAAAGCAGGTCAATGCAAGTAGATAAACAGGGACCACCGTAAAAAGCGGGAAGGTAAACAGTGTTTTGTGCACATAAATGCGTTCAGCCCTGCCGTGCACATGGCCACGGACTTGTACAACACTGGCTCTTGGGCTTGAAAACAGAGATGAGCATCACCCGTAGCAACTAGCATGCTTGAGCATGGGGAGTGGGGAACCTTTACTTTCTTAGATGAGGCAGGAAGCAGGAGGCCTATTGTTAACGCTGCATCTGAAGTCAAGCACTGGGCTTCACATCAAACAAAGGGAGGGAGGTCATGTACACCCCCCCCCCCACTCACACCTCATCTCCATTTGGCTCTTCCTGTTGATGTGGGGGGGGATTGATGCAGAAAATCCAAGTGTTCCATTTGGGGATTGGGGTAAAATTTAGTAAACCCACATGGCTCTCTCTTTTTTTTTTTAAACTTCAATGGAATGATGGAGATACCAAGAAAGAGGCACCCCCTCCCCATGTACCAAGAAGGAGGCACATACATAGACTCTCAAGACCAACCACTAGGTAGTACAGTGGACCCTCTTATAACAAACGGTTTGTATAACATAAAATCTGTACAACATAAAAAAATTAGCTGTTTGTTGTTTTGTTTGCTTTTAATCATTGATTAATTTGCTTTCGTGTAAAGCGCCCAGAGTCCCTATTTGGGAAATCCGGCTGTCTAGAAATGGAATAAATAAATACATGGTCCCTCGTATAACAAACAGTGTATAACATAAAATCTGTACAACATAAAAAATTCCGGAGATAGGGGAAATTTTCTTAACAGAATTGTCTATGGAGCGAATCCGTACAACATAAAAATGGTCGCAATTAGGGATTCCTCTGTTTTCAATGCATTCCTATGGGAAATTTGTATAAAGGAAAATTTGCTTAACATAACTTCATTTGGAATGAATTAATTCCTTTATACAAGGTACCACTGTATTCCTTTTCTTTAATCTAGTCCCAATTGGCTATACCCGCCCACCCCTTTTTGGTTTATTGTGTCCCCCCCCCCTTACATGAAAGAGTGCTTGTGATCATTTCCATCTGCTGGGGCCAGCAGACAGGGAGTCTTCATGTAGATGGGAAGAGAAGGAGGGCATCCAGGACTTCTCAGCCTCAGGTGGCAAAACGTGTTGGTCTGATAATGACTTCCCATAACTACCATAATCAATCTTTCAGGACCTTGGTGCATGCACCGGGCATCTCCCGTATTGACTACTGCAATGCTGTCTACATGGGGCTTCCCTTGAGTCTGATCCAGAGATTGCAGTGGCGCCAGAATACTGCAGCCAGATTGGTGGCTAGTGTGTGCTCTTTGTAGCTTTAAGGTTACCTTTCAGTGTTCTAAGATGCCTCTTCTAATTCCCTGTTTTTAACTTGAATATGTCTTAAGTGCACTGGGCTGTATATTGTCCCTCATTATTGTAAGCCACCTTGGGTCCTTTTCCAAGGAGAAAGGTGGGGTTAAAATATTCTAAATAAATAAACAATAAATTACCTGCTGGATGGTCTTTTCCCCAGGTCTTCAACCTGCTTCACTAGGTAACTCCAGGTCATGGTCCTCCAAGTTGGAATTTAAAGAGAGGCCAGAAAATCATCTACTAAAAGTGGGCCTTTTTTACTGGGGCACTGTTTGTACAGCTGCACCTGATACAGTGCCTTATTCCTCCGGTCTCTCCCAGCTGATTTTGTTTCACATGTCCAGTTAAAGTTGGCTGCTCTGTGAAATGGTATTTTTCTACTTGATGGGAGTTTTTTATTTTGTGTGTGTTCAGTGACCCACTGATGGGTCTAGGGATCTGCGAAGAGGAGGACGAATACAACCCAGGAACTTATTCTCTGCTTGTTTCTGCTGATGTTTTCAGTCCTTCAATGACTGGTCAGGGGCTGTTATTGGGGCTTGGTCTTTCCAAGGTGATTGTACACAATGGTCGATGTTGCCGAGTTTTGAATTCCTGGTCAGATTCTCTTTTGCTAAGAAGTAGAAGAATAGAGATCCACAGTGTAGAAGAAAGGCTAAAAGAAGGCTGAGGGGGGATATGATAGCTATGTTTAAACATTTGAAAGGATGTCACATTGAAGAGGGAACAGGTTTGTTTTCCGTGGCTTCAGAGACTAGGACGCGGGGCAGTGGTTTCAAACTACAGGAAAAGAGATTCCATTTGAACATTAGGAAGAACTTCATGTCAGTTAGAGCTGTTCAGCAATGGAATATGCTGCCACAAAGGGTGGTGGAGTCTCCTTCTTTGGAGGTTTTTAAGCAGAGGCTGGATGGTCATCTGTCGGAAATATTGTGATGGGGTTCCTGCATGGCAGGGGGTTGGACTAGATGGCCCTTGAGGTCTCTTCCAACTCTATGATTCTATGATTCTAAGAGCTAAACATTCCCTTTCTTATTAGGTGGTACTTAAGCTCACTCTGAGACATTGAAAAAAGTCACTCTGGGAATTTAAAAGAATGTTTCATTACTTACAGTTATCTGGGAGTTGAGTCATGGCAAGGTGACTTCTGTCCTTGAGAGATCGAAACGTTTTGATCTCTCGGGAAAAGAAGTCCAGTTGCCATGGCTCAACTTCCAGATAAAGTCACTTGGATGACTGAGAATCTTCACAGACATTACTTACAATTGTGAAAGTAAACAGATCAACAGCGAACTAACAAAACACTCTGCTTCCGAGAGGGAAAGGAACCGCTAGGCACGGGCTGCCTTTGACCTCAGAGGCTGGAAGGAATAATACATTATTTTTGGATGAACTGTCAGTCACCCCAGCTTAGAAAAGTCCTTCCTAGTCAAACCTCGACGAGTCCTCCCTGAGGACAGTCGTGCAGGCCCTAGTGATTTCGAGGATTGACTATTGCAATGCCCTCTACGTGGGGTTGCCCTTGACCCTTCACTGAAGGTTACAGCGGGTGCAGAATGCGGTGGCTAGGCTGGTGGTGGGTGCTCGTAGGTTCGAGCACATCACCCCAGTTCTGGCTCGCCTGCATTGGCTCCCTGTTGTCCTCCGAATAAGGTTCACGGTCCTGGTTTTGATTTTCAAAGCCGTCCACGGCTTGGGACCAGAGTACCTGGCGGAGCGTATCTCTCAGAGATCAACTGGGACCAGGCCCACAAGATTGGCGCAGGCGCGCTCACTGAGGGTGGCCACACCCAGAGAGGCGTGGAAATCACTTACGTGTGACAGCGCCTTCTCTGTGGTGGGCCCCACCCTTTGAAACCACCTCCCCAGTGCGCTGCGCCTTGCAGAGTCTCTGCCCGCCTTCAAAAAGGGTTTGAAAACTCACCTTTTTAAGGAGGCATTTGGCGACCTTTCTATTTAATTTTTTTTGCCGCCTGCGTTCTTCTTGTCGATTTTTTTTTTGCTGTTCTCACTTTTGCTTTGTTATTGTTAGCCGCCCAGAGTTCCTACCTGGAAGATGGGCGGGATATACGTGTAATAAATAAATAAATAAATAAATAACAACAAACAGCAAGCAGCATGCGAGGTTGCAAAAACTCCTGACCAGTTGACACTTTTGCTGTGTCCATCCCCTCATTTTACCAGTTTCTTGCTTTTACAGCATTTGGGGCAACTTTGGGGCAAGCATGTAAGGACTGTGAAATCATGTGCGTGTTCCCTGGGTAATGGCATCCCCATTGGCTGAACCTTCCACTCCAGGATCACCACTGGATTCCTCCTGATGTGAATGAGGAAGGCGGCTAGCCCAAGCTCCATTTGTTTCAGTGGGAAATGTGCGCGCCCAATTTAAGATTACTTTCACTTCCAGATGCATTTCTTCAGATTTTTTGAGTGGACAATTGAGGAAGAACCTAAGGAAAAGATTGTGGCACCTTGAAGACTTTACATGCATGTATCAGGTTTGTGATCCACTTCTTTGGACCTCTGGTGTGGCTGTTGTCAGCCCTGTGCCAGGAGATATATATCATAAGCTACAATGGCTCGTGTTGCAATTGGATAAAAAGCCCTACTTTTTTTTCTTCTGTTGGTTTCTGCAGAAATAATATGTCTTAACTCTCTGACAGCGCCAACCCTTTCCAAATCAGCATGCTCCTTCAGGGTGTTCCAGTAATGAGAAAGCACCATACCTGTGGAATGTCAGCCCAATCTGCAACTAATAGTAGGACAAAACCTCAGTCATGAGAGAAAGTGCCAATTCATAGCAGCAAGGTGGTCCTAACAGTCTGGGCAGAGGGGATGCCACCCACCTAAACCAGATGTTTCTCCTCCTGTGTCTGCATATCTAAGGCAATTCTCTTTCTGCCTGCCAGCGTCTTAGCATCTGCCATCCCTGCACAGAAGGAAATGGGGAGGAGGTATTTTAGCAATGTTTTAAACCTGCCTCCTGCTGTTTGAGGTTTTCCCATCTGTCTGAATGTTGATGATTCCCACCGCTCTCCAAGGCAGAAATGAGAGTAGATAAAGAGTTCCCAAAAGACATCATTTTAGCTGAAATATTATTTAACACAGTGAAAAGTCATGTACGCCAATCAACAACTCCATTCAAAATGAAATACCATATTACAAAATACTGTGGATTACAACTTGAATGTCAGCATACTTTTCCAGGTATTTGTGAAGGGCAAGGGGGGTGGGTGGGAGCATATGCAATTTATTAAAACACCCATGCACAATTCCCCCACCCCCGGATTGTAACCCTTTAGGAAGTTAAAACATAAACAGAATGGTTTGTAACCGTAAACAGTGGAATGGGAGATTTGAACCAAGAAACCCCTTTCAATTGTGTTCACTGCTAAGGACCACACGGGGTGAAAGTGTAACATTACGTGCCAAATAAATACAAGGCATGCTAACTCCAAAAGGGCAGACCTGTTATGTTCATTGGAGGACAAGAGAACCACACAGCCAGCAGTTGCAACTGGATAAATTGAAGTTTTGATTGTAGGGCTTCAAACACACTGAGTTTGAAATGGTTGTGAATGTGACCCACCTACGGAACGTCTGTGAAGACTTTTCAGCGATCTGTACTATGTGCACCTCGTAAAGCTGACCACATCCTGTTGGCTGTCTTTCTATTCTGCTGTCATGGTTTGCGAGACTGTCTCTGGGGGGGGGGAATCTTTGAGAAGTTAATGGGTGTTAACTACTAGGGGAGTCTGGAATTTGTAGTCCACACCAATCACAACTGTCTAAGGAAAAGTTGAAAATATAGGATGCTGGATTAGTCTTTATCATCAGTCCTTTTGTAAAGTTCATGGCTCTTAATTGCCCATTCAGGACAAAACCACATGGAAGTAATTCACGTGACAGTGGGAGCAGCTTGCAGCTAGATCCTGTTCCTGGGAAAATCCATGTATTCCTGCATGGAGCAAGGGGTTGGACTTGATAGCCTTGTAGACCTCTTCTAACTTCACTCTTCTATGATTCTCTGTTTCTCCCCACTACTATGGGGATTGAGCTCAACCCAGACGGAACATGAAAAGCAACGCGCTGGGTGAAAAAATATTTTCTTTTGTATGTTCTCACTCCCCCAGCCCTCAATTTGAGTGGATGTCCCCTAGTTCTGGTATTTTGGGAGAGGGAGAAGAGCGTCCCTCTATCCACTTGACTCATACCCTGCATTATTTTGTACGTCTCAATCATATCCCGCCTCAGGCACCTTTTTTCCAGACTAAAGAGCCCCAAATGTTTTAGCCTTTCCTCATAAGGGAGGTCCCCCAGACCAGTAATCATTTTAGTTGCTCTCTTCTGCACCTTTTCCAGTTCCACTATGTCTTTCTTGAGATGCAGTGACCAGAATTCTGAATGATCAATACTGTTACCAACTTCATCTCGGCCGGGTCTTCCAGAGTTTCAAGTCTCTTTCCCAGAGAAGGCATCTTGGCGAAAATGTGGGCAAGTGTCACTCCTAACATCTTTGCCCTTAATGAGACAGAACGACGATTGGTCTGGAAGTTGAGTCATGGCAACTGGACTTCTTTTCTTGAGAAACTGAAACATTTTGCCGCTCTTCCAAGCAGCTTCGTCAGTCTGAGGAAAGTTAGTGACAAGTCCTCTGTTTTATAGTTCAAGGACTGGTGGTCTGTAAGCTGGGTACTCATTTTAACGACCTCAGAAGGACAGAGGCAGGGCCGGTGCTAGGTTTTTTTTGCGCCCTAGGCGAGGGGCAGCGGGGGGGCTGGGTAGGGGGCAGGGGGGGGCAGGGTGTTGGTGGGCGGGCGGGGGGTGCCAGGAGACAGCGACGGGCGCGGGGGCGGATGGTGACAGGCGCGGGGTGGGCGAGCGGTGATGGGCAGCTGGCGGGCAGTGGGGGGATGGACGGCGGTGGCAAGCAACAGGGGGTGGCGGGGGGCAGCAGGCTGGCCAGTGTCCTCTCTCCATTTTGGCGCCCTAGGCAACTGCCTAGTTCGCCTTAATGGAAGCGCTGGCCCTGGATAGAGGGCTGGCTCTACCATGAGCCGGCTATCTGGGATTGAACCCCAGGTCGTGAGCACAATTATTGCTCCAGCCCAGCAGTTTAACCACGGTGCCACGAGGCTCTCTTAAGCGCTTTGGCGCCATTCAATATACCCACAAAATCTGTGCACACAACTGGGAGTGTATATTCAGCAAGATCCCTCCATACTTGTATGCCTATTAATACTAGTCTCTCTCTCTCTCTAATTTTCTTTCCTGATAAAATAATTAAAAAGCTGCTCAGATGTCTGGGATGAACTGAATACATTTATTTAAAAGCAAATTTAAATATTAAAAAAGTAGAAATTAACATACAGTACTCAAACGGTCACATTAAACACATAAGGAAACAAGTAATACTAATGTATAATGACTGTTAACATTCAAATAAGACTTCAGTTTCCCAATTGTGGAACTCTCAGGCTTGCCTTCTATACATGTTGATGCACTATGTCATAAAAATAAATAGCAATTGCTGTTCAACAGTAAAATAACACAACATTTGCAGCACATACTTCTCTCCCCTACAGGAAAACCTCTCAAACAAACAGAACTTTTCAAACATGTCATGTACAAAAATTGCAGATAGTGGCTCTGAGTTTAAATACAATACTGCACTTAAAGTCAACCTATGTATCATACACTGTATTTTAATTCTCCTATGGACGTTCAGATCACCCAGAATAGTCAACTCTAGTTCCTGATGGAACTCATTTTATTTTTTTAAAAAATTCATATTATACTATTTCAAAATGCATACAAAATAATAGACATTTGACTCTACATCATTTTACACATCCAGTTCTTCTTTATATCGTTTGCTTTTTAAACAAGTAGATTTTGAGATTATTTAAAAATGAATTTGACAAAACCGGTACACCAGGTTTTGTTCTAGAATGCATTTGGAGTGCACTGTATTGATGAGTAATATGGAATGCAAAGTTACATTTGTTCCAGCTTTCATATAAACAAAATGAGTCTGAAATCTAACACTGCAGAGTTGATAGCACCAGGCTCTCTCAACTCATTTGGATGTATTTTTTTAAGAAAATGTGTCATGACCAGAATTTGGACATAACGCATTAGAAAATAACACAATATTTGTTATTTTGCCATTATATCAAGTCCTTATGTCAGTCTGAAAGATCAGTTGTTCCATGCCCACTGCAGGGTAAGAGGTTTTACATACCAACATATTTCTGAGCTCTGCAAGAATGATGGAATTCTTTAAAAACCACTTCCCAATTTTAGCAGAGGGATATTCACACAAAATTTCTTAGATCAGCCAAGAAAGCCAACGTAATTCTTAGTTGCATCAACAGAAGCATTGTGTCTCAATCAAGGGAAGTGATAGTACCACTCTATTCTGCTCTGGTCAGACCCCACCTGGAGTACTGTGTCCAGTTCTGTGCACCTCAATTTAAAAGGATGTTGACAATTTTGAACGGGTCCAGAGGAAGGCGACCAGCATGACTGAGGGTCTGAAGCAAATGCGTTACGAGGAGCGGCTTAGGGAGCTGGGAATGTTTAGCCTTACAAAAAGAAGACTGAGAGGGGATACGATAGCTATGTTTAAATATTTGAAAGGATGTCACATTGAAGAGGGGACTGGTTTGTTTTCCATGGCTTCAGAGACTGGGACACAGGGAAATAGTTTCAAACTACAGGAAAATAGATTCCATTTAAACATTAGGAAGAATTTCATTACAGATAGAGCTGTTCAGAAATGGAATGTGCTGCCACAAAGGAGGGTGGTGGAGTCTCCTTCTTTGGAGATTTTTAAGCAGAGGCTGGATGGCCATCTATCAGGAGCACTGTGACGGGGGTTCCTGCACGGCAGGGGGTTGGACTAGATGGCCATTAAGGTCTCTTCCAACTATATGATTCTGTTTTAACAATTTAAATAAAAATAAATATTTACTGAGTACAGGTTGGCGAAATGTCTAAAGTGAAAACCTCAGAGAAACTAATTTGAACTTGTGCTTGCTTTCAGCTATTCTTTTTTAAATCAATGTATTTAAGAACATATTCACATATGATATTCTATATTAGGGATGGGCACAAAATGGAAAAAATGTGTTTTGTTTCGTTTTGCCCTGCATTTTTTGTTTTGTTTTTAAATGAATTTTTGTAAAAAACAAAAAATCATAATTATATGAAACAGCAACAAAACAATTCATTACTTTATAACACCCCCCCGGCTCCTAGAGGCACCAAATTTCATGGGTAGCTTCCTTGGACACTCCCCTTTAAGCCTTCCCAATTAGGGGAGATTAGTTATTCAACTCCAAAGGAGGTGCCCCTGGAAAAACCATTTCCAATTGCAATCCCGGGCATCTAGCAGGATGGAAATTATAGTAGAATTTCCTCAAGCAAATCTCTTTAAGTACCCCCAGTTTGGAGAGCTTTGGGGTTCAGGGGGCTAAATTATTCAACTCCAAAGGGGGTGCCCCTAGGAAAAAATATACTGTATTTGCAAAGTACTTGAAAATACTAATCCCAGGCATGTATCAGCAAAGAAATTAGAGCAGAGCTTCCTCAAGCTCTTCCTCTAAGCCAGGGGTCTCCAAACATTTTATAAGGAGGGCCAGATTTTGTGGCTGAGAATGGGGGGGGGGCTTGGCTGACCCCACATTGCAAGCCCTACCTACTGACCCCTTTCAAGCCCCACTCACTGACCCCTTGCAAGCCCTGCACACTGACCTCTTGCCGCTGCCACTGATGAAAGTGGTCGGGGAGGCCGAGCTAGGCTGGCAGGGGGCCCCACAAGTGGTGCCCCCACCAAAGAAACCAGCCAGGGACTGCCAGCAAGGCCTTCCCAGCCAGTTTTCTTGGCAGCAGCGGTGGCACGGCCTCTGTGGCCCCTCCCTAAAAATTGAGGCTGTGGATCGTCTCTGCAAGGCTGCGCCTGCCCGGATGCCCCTCCAAGCCCAACAGAGGCCAGAACCCAGCCACCCGGGCCTTTGTGTGGCCCCCCCAAATCAAGGCGGGGATCCAGCCTCTGCAAGGCCGTGCCTGCCCGGCCACCCCCCTCAAGCCCAACCGTGCGGCCAACACCACCACCTGGGCGTCCACGCCCCCCCCCCCCCAAATCAAGCCAGGGGATCTGGGCTCTGCAAGGCTATGCCTGTCCAGGTGCCCCCCTCAAGCCCAACAGAGGGTGGGGATCTGGCCTCTGCAAGGCCATGCCTGCCCGGGCACTGGCCCAGCTTCCACCCACCCCCCAAGCCCAATAGAGGCTGGAACCCAGCTACCCGGGCCTCTGTGCCCCCCCCCAAATGAGGCCGTGGATCTGGCCTTTGCAAGGCCACGCCTGCCCAGGCACACCCCCCAAGCCCAACAGAGGCCGTAACCCAGCTACGTGGGCCTCCGTGGCTCCCTCCCAAAAATCGGGGCTATGGATCCAGCCTCTGCAAGGCTGCACCCACCCTCACGCCTGTCCCAAGCAAAACCATCATGAAAAAATTAACTTCTGGTTGCAATTTAGTGTGCAAGGCTAGCAGGGTTTTAAAGCGTGGAGAGGATGAAGGAGAGAGGGGGACGGCGAGCCAGCCAGTCACGGGCCAATCAAAATGGCCTGGTGGGCCAGATTCAGCCTACAGGCTGGACTTTGGACATGGTTGCTTTATGCTCACCAAGGCACACAAGGCCGAATCAGGTGGGCCCTCTCTTGCAGTGCACCAGGCAGGCAAGCAGGCAATAAACACTGGGCCATATCAGATCCTCAGGTATGAACAGTGTGTGTGAGTGGACCTCCCTGGCATCATGACCAAGGCAGGTCTTAGGGAAAAAATGGGCCATTTCAGACCCTCAAAGAGAGAGAGGCAAGCAGCCAGGCTGGAAGGCAGGCAGGAATACTGGCTGGAATACTCCAGGTAGGAATAGGACGACTCCGGTTCTATTTTGTTGGTTTTCGGAAATGGGGCCATGATCGAGGGATGGCCGGGGACATTCGTATTGAGCCGCTAGAGAATGGGGGAACTGGTACTGGTGGGTGGTGGGAACAACGTTGCCAGCCTTGGTTCTTCCTCATTGGAGGAAAAATGCTCCCACAAGGAGCCCCAATGCCTGTGACTGCTGCTGTTGCTGCCTGCAGCTGCCTGATGCTGGCTCCCAGTCCCACTGCCACCCTGGGATGATTGGGGGGTGCCGCTGACAGCAGAGGAAGGAGCAGAGAGGGGGGGGCATGCTTCCCTAGTCCTCCTCCTCCTGCTGCTGCTCATCTCTTGTGGCCAAGCCTGAGACCAACTCCTGGGACTCTTCTAAATACAGGAGTGGTTCTTCAGGTGGTCCAACAGGAAAAGGTTGCCTCACTGCCGTGGACTCAGTGGCCTGGGTTGTGGCAGCAGTGCCTGATGGGCCTGCACCTGCCTCATCACTGGTGGCCCTTCTGCAGCTGCCTCCTGCAGATAATAAGGTTCTCTTTATTTTTATAGGATTTTCCTTCATATATTTTCATTTTCATTTTGGTGTATACTAATGTACCAGGTGCTGTAGGCGCCTGGAGTAGGAACTGGCAAATCCATTCCAGTATTCCTGCCAAGAAAACTCCGTGGACATGGAGTCATGTAGAGTCAGTCACGACTGTAACGACACAACACACACACACACACACACAAACACACACACACACAATGTACAAAAACAAACACAAACGTGGGGGGTATGGAGAATGGGGGAACTGGTACTGGTGGATGGTGGGAATACCAATGTGTGTGGGTAGGAATGTAGTTTTAAGGGAGCAGGAGGGGTAAAAAAGAATATAAAAGAATCCCTGCCCAAAATCCCAATCCTACTCCAAAATAACCCTCCCAAACAGAACAGAAGTAGCTGTGTCTCTCTGAGCACAGAGACACGCAGACCCACACATACACAAAGAGAAAAAGGCTCTCTCCTACACACACACAACAAATACCCACTCCCTTTGTCCAATCACACAACACACTAATCAACAGGAAAAAATCGAGCACACAGAAGTGAAGCTAGCCAACGGTAGAACAGCGAGCTTACAGTGCCATTGAGCTGTCTTGTCTCCTCTTACTGCTCAAGAAAATGAAACCAGATGGCCTCTTATATAGCCTAGCCAGGCAGCCAAGAAACCCCAGCCCCCCCCCCAAAACACACAACTCTTTTAAAAGGGATTCCTATGGGGATCCCCTTTGGTGTTGAATAACTCGGCCCCTTGAACCCCAAAGCTCTCCAAATTCAGGGTGCTTAAAGGGAATTGCTTGAGGAAGCTCCACTGTAATTTCCATGCTGCTAGATGCCTAGGATCACTATTTTCAAGTACATAACATTGTTTTATCCAGGGGCACCGTCTCTGGAGTTGAATAACTTGCCCCCCTGAACCCCCAACCTCTCCAAATCCGGAAGCCTTAAAGGGGAGCGTCAAAGGAAGCTACCCACCAAATTTGGTGTCTCTCGGACCCAGGGTAGCCATTTTACAGAGTAACAAAACAGTTCATTTTAACATAGAAAAAATGGTGTTTCCTTTAGTAACGAAACACTGGTTCCCGTTTCGTTTTGTAAGCTTACAAAACAAGGAAACAGTGTTTCTTTTTTTGTAAGGTACCCATCCCTATTCTGTATCATTTATTTATTACTGATCTTTCCTATTTTTGGTCGTATGTAAAGCAATATGCTTTGCTTGTTTTCGTTATGGTCAATAGAATGTCATTCTGTGTGGCTTCATGTGTTTTCTTGGTTTGGCGTATCATACTGCTCAGAAGTTTACTTCAGCAATCTCATAGGTTTCTTTTCCTCTGTAGCAGATTCTGATGACTCCATCTCAAAATGTTTAATTTCAAAAAGAAAAGCACAACTTCAAATTAGCCTCTCTGATGTTTTAACCACGGTATGGCCTCATCTGTCACTAGAGAGTGGAATGTGTTTAACAGCCCCCACGGTGGGTATTCACACTGTCCTGACATACATGCCTTCCTCAAGGGGGTACACCTGGGGAGATAAAACAAAGAATGGGACAAAATCCAGTGCAAATAATAAAACAAAATAAAACAAAACGTTACTCCAGTTTGCCTGGGGACTAGTCGTGTTCCCCAACCACTCTGTCTGGCCGGTGTTGAGAAAATGTGGGGGGTAATGCACAAGCATACAGTAGCTTCTAGAAAGAAGACCCAATATGGTGACTGCCATGCCACCCATCCCTCTGTTGCTGCCACCACCAAAAGTAGTCGCCAGATACATCCTGGATGGCTGCTGTTTCAGGCCATATACCGAGTCAACTTGTAGCCTTTTCACATGACCCCTAAGATCCGCTGGCCCCTTAAATTCAGACCAGAGATCTTGGGGGTTTGTCGCTGTTCCTGTGTTCCCACCCCCTCCGCACTCCTGGCTGCTGGCTGCGTGAGGGGAGGGAGAAAAAAAGAAAGAAAAGAGTGCCGGCTTACCTCCGTTCTGCCGGTCTCGCTCTGTTCCCGGCAGCATTCAGATCTCTTAAAGGGGGGCAAAACAACAACAAACAGAAGCGAGGAGAGCCAGGCACCCACTATGTTAGATCCACATCAGGGATTTTTCACCCCCGGAGAGCAGGTACCTGAAAAGTGCGCTGGGACGCGCTTAGGTGGTCGTGGTCGCACTTAATTTTCTGTAAACTCCGGAGCTCGTGGGGAAACAATTTTAAGCTCCAGAGCTGGAAGCCATTTGCCACAGAGTTTAGGGGTCATGTGAAAAGGCTCTTAGCTACAGTAGTATTCTTCAGTGGGTTAACATACCAAACCCCTCAACAGCCAAGTTATTTTCTGGATAAGCAAATTATCAATACAGTGGACCCTTGTATAACAAACGGTTTGTATAACATAAAATTTGTACAACATAAAAAATTCTGGAGGTAGGGGAAATTTGCTTTAAAAGAATTGCCTATGGGGCGAATATGTACAACATAAAAAAGGGATCACACTGTTTTCAATGCATTCCTATGGGAAATTTGCATAAAGGAAAATTTGCTTAACATAATTTTATTTGGAACAAATTAATTCCTTTATACAAGGTACCACTGTAGTTTTTAAAGGTAAGTAGCAGACAGATAATGGATGGATGGGAAATGAAGGAAGGGATGAGGAAGAGGGCATTATAAAACAGAATGGGAGGCTAAGATCCTGCTGAAAATGTTACGGATTGGACCCTTTTTGGAAGTTTCAACAGGATAATTATTTCCTGAACAAGGACTGCAACAAAATAGTCCTTGGCTTGGTATAGAAAAATGTTGATGTAGCCCAAATAAATGTAAAACAACTTTTCTGTGTAGCCGAGCCCTTATTTAAAAAACATCTGAAAGACTTTTAAAAAATTAATCTGATAAGTGAAATCATTAAGGGATGTTTGGCTAGAGATTTCTTTACACTGAACTCGGAATTTTATTATGAAAGCAATCTATTCCCACTTTGATTTATTCTGCATACTTCTTTACAGATTCTTCTCATTCAGGTACATTATAAACGTGTTGGTTTGTGTATGTATGTGTTTGCACGCAAGCAGAATATACATAAACACAAGCCAACAGATGTTTATAATTCACCTCAATTAGCAGAATCTGAAGAAGAATGCAGAATACTTTAAAGTGGGAATGGACTGCTTTCATAATGAATCCTGAGTTGAGTGGAAAGAAATTTCTAGCCAAAAGTCCCATAATGATTTCACTTATCAGATTAATTTTTTAAAAAGTCTTTCAGATGTTTCTAAATAAGGGCTTGGCTACACAGAAAAGTTGTTTTACGTTTATTTGGGCTAAATCAACGTTTTCTATACTAAGCCAATGGCTATTTTGTTGCAGTCATTCCTAAGGAAATAACTGATAATCCTATTGAAAAGTCCAAAAAGAGTCCAATCAGCAAGATCACAGCTTCCCATTCTATTTTATACTGCCCTCTTCCTCATTCCTTCCCTTCATTCCCACTTCATCCATTATCTGCCTGCTACTTCTGATATATTCTGGATCAGGCGAAAGGCCCATCTAGTCCAGCTTCCTGTATCTCACAGTGGCCCCACCAAATGTGTCTGGGAGTGCCTGAGACTAGATATCTGTCTCCTGATACCACTCCTCTGCATCTGGCCCTTGAAATGCCCTGGTTTTAAGCCTGGAGATTACACATCTCCATCACGGTTTGTAACCTGTGATGGACTTTTCCTCCAGGAATCTGTCCAATCCCCCTTTGAAGGCATCCAGGCCAGATGCCATCACCGCATCCTGTGGCAGGGAGTTCCACACACACATATATATCCAAGAAAATAACTTGTCTGTTGGGGGAATTTTAACCCACCGAAGAATACTACCTAAGTTGACTTAGTATATGGCCTGTACCCATTTATATAGGGATTTTTTTTCTTTATGGAAAGCCATTGTCAGATATCAAGGCATCCCTGCTTTCTTTCAGCTCCTTCTCCCTTTCTTCCCTTCTCTGTACACATGGCTCTGTAGAAGGAGACCACTGCTTTTACTGCTTCTTCCCTTCTTGCATGGGGAATTAAACACTACCCCTCAACAGAGCAGAAATAAAATGTCTTTAACCTGAAACAAGGTGTGAGAGGGAAGGACTATTTGGGAGAGGGAGACTTGTAAAATGTGGTTTTTTTCCCCTCATCTTCAACCTTCTCCTATATGAACTAGAGTGACAAATATCAAGCCAGTGCTATATCCCTTGTCAAAAAAAGATTTTAGAAGGTAAGTAGCAGATAGATAATGGATGACAACTTTGGCCCAGTTTACAGCTACAGATATAAACACATAATGGCTTGTGAATTCCACTTCCTTGGTATGTGTTTTGAAAATGTGTTCCATGCTGCACATCGAGCAAAATGAATATTCATTGACACTACAGAAATGGAGTACTGTACTAACTGGTGGTGTGTGATCGGCATTTTATGTTATATCATGTAGTTTCAATTTCTCCCTGGGTATTCACCTCAAGGCTTGACTTACACTGCAAAGTATCACGCTGTGTAAGTCTATTCCAGTCTATTTTCCTTTAACCGACAGAGCATAAACTTAATCATAAGTAAGCCCATTCTCTTTAAAAGGGTAGTTATAATATAGGAAGCTACTATGTTTTTCTGGCAATTCCACAAGTACTGCTTGCCTCCATTTCTGGCATGCGTGATTTGCCTATGTCCAAAATGGCAGTGGCATATGTGTGTGTATATATATGTGTATATATATTTAGTCGGACAAAATGTGGACAAATGAAACTGGGAAAACCCCTTTTCTTTCTGGCTTTCCTTCAATGTGGCCAATCTGCAAAGAAGAAGAAAGACAGTTTACTTGGGATACATGTTCTTCGTACGGTTATGCTCCAGAAGCCCTTGGTGGGTTCCACAGTGCACACTATGTGCTATCTGGCAAACACTTTTATGCTTTGGTACCGTCATTTTAACCCCTACCGTTAACCAACCCACTTGTCACATCAAAGAGAATCTGCGTTCAGTTGATACGACATGTGGGTAACTGCAACGCCCACACTATCATAACTAAAATAACAATTAATGTAGATAATGACAGGGCTGTGGAGTTGGAGTCGAGGAGTCGGAGGAAATTTTGAGTACCTGGAGTCGGAGTCGGAGTTGGCAAACAATGCACCAATTCTGACTCCGACTCCGACTCCTACTAAATTTAGATTGGAATTTTTTAAAAAGCAAGTTTAAAACTTATAATTAATGACTTCTCTACTGTAAGAATAAAGACCAATGCATGCAGTGCCTCACGTAACTGCAAAACAAACACATTAAGTGACCGTGGAGAAGCATGCTTTTCATGTGCTTCACTATATGGCACGCAACGCACAGTTAGGAGCGGAAATACTTATACTTTCCATAGTGTTGTGTTCTGCTGTTACGCAGCGCCCATGGGTAACCTAGCCTCTCACTAATAAGGGATTAAGTAAATATGTAAATATTTACTTTACATAAATAAGTAAATACTAAATAAATTTGCATATTAATACAGAGAAGTCGGAGTCGGGGAGTTGGAGTTGGAGTCGGAACATTTATCTACCGACTCCACAGCTCTGGATAATGACCTTAATCATGTTGCACATGTTTATGCCATGCAACTGTTGATGGTGTCATCAACTGCGGGCATTTTGGAAAAATTAAGTTTCCTGCTGCCCCCCTCAACACTCCAGTTGCAGGGATCTTTTGGCCCAGAAGCTGCAGGATGAAGAGTTAACTCTTTAATGCCCCCTCCCCAAAGGTGCTGTCTTGTCAATGTCACCAGTCCCAGTGGCAGCAATTTTTAGGCATTAAGGAGTGTGCTCGTTCTGTGGCACCCAAAGGCTTTCCACGGATGAAAGGAACCCCCAAGGAACCTCAGAATCCAGACATTTCCCCTGAAATGGCCATGCTGTGTAATTATGGCTGTTTGGCACAGTGGTTAGACAAAGGTAACAACAAACAAAATCCACTCAAATGTGAAATGAAGTGGCACCAAAAGCAAAAAGCAAAGCAAAACAAAAAAACTGAACCGACAAAAATATTGCAATGTGATAGCTCAATTTAAACAAATATAGGTCCCTTACTGACAACCCCCCCAAAAAAAACCCACACAAAAAAACCAAGTGTATATATATCAGCCATTATTTCACAGTTAAGTAGAACGACTTAATGACTCAATCTTTAAATGTTACTTTGTGACACAGTGGTTTGTAATTAGGAAAAGAAGATAAGCTTGTTTCTGAATGTGAAGAACAGAGAATCAAATTCATCCATTAATGTAGCTGTAGTTTTGCCATCTTGTATACATATGTTTAATGTATGTGCAAATTATGATCTTGTTTGCACCAGTATATTTAAATTTCAAAATGATTGATCTCTAGAACTATGATTCCCTCAGGAAAGTCAGAAGAAATACTGTAGGGTTTTGCTGCCCAGCATACAGCAGTGATGAAAGAGCGTACCTCAGAAGCTGGCACATGCTCTGTCTGCAGAATGGCCCAGCTTTAATCCGAGGTCTCTGCACTTATGGCTGGTGAAGACCCATCTGAAACCTTGAAGAGCTGTAGCCAACAATGTGCACAGCAGGTGCATTGCATGCCCAACCCCATCACATGCAGTTTGTATAGCCCATGCTTCCTAAGAAACGGCGTCTGGTAAGCAGCTTGACGCAACTGGAAAGTCAAGTTTTACAGTCACAGAAAGGGTGGTTCAAGGTGCGAAGCCAGGGACACGGCTTTGTTTTCACTTGTCTGACTCCTTTTCTGCTCACTTTTTAAAAAACGTGCAAGCACTTGCATGCTTCGGCACACTCTTTAGTTAATCACATGGTGTGGCATGGGCTTGCACTAGTGCAAGAGGCTATACAGTTGCACTTACCTAGCTTTTGCTCTAAGCAGCTAGGGTAAGAGGAGGTCTTCTAATTAACCTCCTACTGAAACCAGGGGCAGAAGTGTGCAGATTTAACAGGGCTATGCTTGATTTTTAAAACACAATATTAAGCAATATTAAATAGCATAAACTAAAACTATATTGGTATACCACCCAGTTACACACGAGGGCAATGTTTTGATCATGGTGTTATGGAGATTTGTTACATTTGTTAAAGCAGGAAAAAAATACATACCCACCACTCTTGGTCCTCTTCACCTGTTACGATAATAACTTCACCTTCCACAAATGTAAGTTCATCGTCATTATCGGCTTGGCAATCATAGATTGTCTTCACTCGCCTAACTTTATTCTTGCCCTAAAAGTAGGTAGGCACATTGCAGTTAAAACCTAAAAAACCAGGGTTTAAAAGTATTTTTAACTGGAAACATCAAAACTGTGAGCACAGTTAAATACTTGACTATGTCTCACATATAAGGTCGTACCTTGGTTCAAGTAATTAATTTGTTTTCAGGCTGCTTTGTACTGCAAAAAATTCTTAAAATGAAACGCGGTTTCCCATAGGAATGCACTGAAAACCAATTAATTCATTCCGCAGGTCAGAAAAAAGGCAAATCAGGGCATTCCATTTAAAATTTTCTTAAACCGAGGCATTTCCATTTCCAAAAATTTGTTTTCTTAAATCAAGTTTTTCTTTAACTGAGGCATTCTTAAACCATAGTAACAGTGTACCTTATTTCAGTTTTTAAAAACTAAATTGTTATCTTTGAAACCTGAGTATATTTAAACATTTAATTTAGTATTGGCTTAATAGCCCCCACCACATTTTTTCTAAAACATTGCAGTATTCAGTGCAGTAATAGATGCTGCCCACAGCACATGACCTTAATCAGCAGTGGCTCTGACACCCTGACTGACAGAATCAGCAGCTAGCTTGCTGTACAGAAGGATACATAAAGACATGAGAAAGGAATGACACACACAAGCCCTACACAGGCCTGCACCTGCTCATGGAAGGACCTGAAACTGGGGATGGCAATGTGAGTACACATACATGGTATCATTGGGAACCCAGAAGGAAATTAAACGTTCAAGACCTGAGCGCAATGATTTGAAGAGGACTGTAACTCTAGCTAGCAGGTTCAGATGCAGGATTCTATTTATCAGATACATGATCTTACAGTAACCCCTTGCCTATTGCGGGGCTTAGGAACCCGACCCGTGATAACTGAAAATCCGCAATATGCAGATGCAGGTCAGGTTGGGCCTGGGGGGCCTAGCTGGGGGTTCCTGTACTTACTCCCAGCCTGACAGTGCCCCAAAGGGGCCTGCAAGGGCCTTCCTGGGGCCCTCAGAGGCTCCAAAAGGGCTTCCCCGCGAACCGGAAGTGACTTCTGGAAAACAAGAAGTGACCTCCAGATCGCTTGAAAGCACTTTTGGGTCCTCCAAGGGCCTTTCCGGTTTGCAGAAAAGCATTTCTCAGTCCTCCGACATGCCTAGAAAGGCCCTCGGAGGGCTCCAAAGTGCTTTCAAGCAATCCAGAGGTCAGGGAAGCCCTTTTGCAGCCTCCAACGGGACCTAGAAGGCCCTCACAGGCCCGTTTGCAGCAGCGCCAAGCCTGGGGTAAGTACAGGAGGCCTGAAAGAGGCCTTTCCAGCTTACCCCAGTTCCCACCCCCCATTCTATTGCGGTCCCGCGATATAGTGGGACCACAGTATATAAACTTCGAAAGGGTTTTTTTAAAACTGTATTAGAGTGCTAATCATGGGAACTTGCTGACTGCATTTGGCTAAACATGATCGCAGAGCCTTCTTCAGACGGCAACAGAACATTGTGATACTAGAGGGTGGAGAATGTCTAAATGCTCAAACACCGAAATCCTGTCTCCAACATTCATCTCTGTTTTACCAGAAGAATTTGTGCATGCATCGGGCTACATACTCTAAGGTTGGAGAACCAGCCTTCCTTCTCCTTGTTGACCTAGTTCAGACTCAATGATACAGTTTGAATCCTGCTCCCCGGTTTCCTTGCAAAGGATTTAATTGTCTACCCACATGCAGCCATTTCCCTTCTGTTTTCATTCAATGCTTACAATCATCTACAGCAGTGATGGTGAACCTTTTAGAGATCAAGTACCCAAGCTGCTAATTTTTTTAACCCATTATTTTTTGCAAAGTGCTGATACAGCAATTAAACCTGAATACAGGTGGCTGTGAAGGGGCAATGTCGTGTGCCCACAGAAAGGGCTCCGAGTGCCACCTTTGGCACCCGTGCCATAAGTTCGCCAACACTGGGCTAGAGCAACCCACATACCGTCCACCTTCAGCTGCCAGTTGCATTCTTAAGGACAGAACACAAAAGAAAAAAATAAAAGAACAGAAGAACAGAAGAAGAGAACAAGCTACTTTACCAATAGGAATAGGAAAGCTTGAATAGAAACTGTGCCTATTGACGAGGAAAGCTAATGCCAGCTGGTCTCACACAAGACTAGAGGAATGGGCCTTTTGCCTCCTCCACTTCCTTCTCTGTTACAGCGAGGAGGCAGAGCTAGGTGGTAGCTGAGAGGGAGGAGAAGGTGGACCAAGCTGGACCGTTAGCAGAGCTGATGGAACTGTGGTTTTCACTTTTTCCTCTTATACTTTTCATTTGTTTTGTTTCTTTTAAGTTTCCTACAGTGTCCACAGTGGCATACTGGTTTGAGAACCCTACTGCAAAGGAGTGTGCCAAATGATATGGGTGTACAGTATATATTTTTCTTCCTAGCAGAACCTCCTTGTATTAGGAGACTGCTCTGAACATTCACCTAACCTTAAGGAGCACAGAGCTGCAGTGCTCTCAAGGTCACTCAATATCCCGGCCAATTAAGGTCTGTGGCTAAATTCCCCTCTTCTTGATATGACCCACACATGCTGACTATGACTACTTCCACTTTTGCAGTTACTGGAGCATGAGTCAACCGAGGTCTGTAAGGCATATTATCTAAATGATGCCAGAGGACCCATGAATGTGTGGGCACGAAAGGCAGGGCTCGGCCATGCCAATATTATTCATGATGCGGCAGGAAGCAAGTCGACTTCCCTGCTGAGTAAGCAAATCTGCTTTGCTTGCATGGAGAGCAGCAGATTTGTAAAGAAATCAACCCCGAATGTTCACTAGAAGGACAGATTTTGAAGCTGAGGCTCCAGTACTTTGGCCACCTCATGAGGAGAGAGGACTCTTTGGAAAAGTCCCTGATGTTGGGAAAGATTGAAGGCAAAAGGAAAAGAGGAAGGCAGAGAATGAGATGGTTGGACGGTGTCATTGATGCAAGCAATATGGATTTGACAAAACTCCGGGAGGCAGTGGAAGATAGGAAGGAAGGCCTGGCAAGCTCTGGTCCATGGGGTTACGAAGAGTCAGACACGACTGAACAACTGAAAAACAACAATAGCAGCAGATACTCTCAGCATCATACCTCAAATGCCTGCCAAGTCAGTTGTGTCTCTGTCTGTCTCTTCAGAGTAATCTTTTTCTCATGCTCTTTGCCTTTGCCAATCAATTAGAGCTTACAGTAATTCCTTGGTTTACGAGCATAATTCGTTCTGGAAACATGCTTGTAAACCAAACACACACATATATCACAGCAAATGTCCCCATAAGAAATCATGGAAACTCAGATGATTCATTCTGGGCCCCCATAGACCACATACTGTACACACCAAATGCCACAGCTCACAAAAGAAGTTGGCTAGAAGGCCACGTCCACACCATGGTTTAGGGACCTGGCTGCAAAATGTACTCTGCTTGGGACTAACAACTAGATTTTACTCCGTGTTTTAAGTGTGATCATGAAAAAATACAATTGCAGCCATATACACACATGTGACTAGGCGCCCCAGGGCTAGAAATTGTTTCAAAAATAAGAAAGAATGTTGTGGGGGGGAAAACTAATTAAAAATACAAAGAAAAATAGAACCCTAACCTGCACACTCCTTTGAAAATGTTCCTGGCTGGTGTAGTAGTAGTAGTAATAATAATTTTTATGCCGCCTTTCTCCCCAAAGGGACCCAAGGGAGATCTTCCTTCCTCTCTCCTTCCTCTGCTTTGGAGGCATGCCTGAGAAGCAATGTTCCAGACAATCCCCCACAATCCTGCTGCTGGGCAGAGCCCAGCAGCAGACCAGTTGTCACAAAAGTGTGCTGCTGCACCACCCGGTATGCCGCCTGGGAAGCTCAAAGAGCTCAGTACACCCCCAGCTGTGCGAGCTTTTGCTGCGGATAACCGAATCCACAGATGGTGAATCAGCAGATATGGGGTGCTACTGTATAGCATCAAGAGATTGAAATTCCCACCAAAATGCTAAGCATGTAGCAACAGCTTAAAACTGACCTATGCCGAGTCCAATAAGGTATCTCTCCCAGAAGCAGTCAGTGCTCAGAGGAGTACTTTTATAACTGGTGAATTGGGATTGTATGGACAATCTCACAGGTAAATGTAAAACAGGTTAAAGACTCCCAGCAGCACACATTTTAAAAACACAACTGTTGAATCAGTACTTTGCTTAATAAAATTCGAGATTTTAAAGCAATCACTCTTGAAATACGAGTTTTAAGAATTATCACTTTTGATTAAATAGCCTGAGCATTTTTAAAAAAATCCTTTCTCCTGCCCAACAACACTGGGATATTGAACTTGAATGGTCTTCTGACTAGAGATGGGCATGACTCAAAAAAATGGTGTTTAGTTTGTCGTTTGGTCGTTTAGGGGTCCGTTTCGGTTCGTTTTCGTTTTCGTTGGGTTTTTCCGCAAATTTTTCGTTTTCGTTTTTGTTAGGTAACAAAACGGAAAAACGAAAACAAAAACGAAAAATTGCTGTTTCGTTAGCATTCTTTTCAGTTGAATGCATTTGCTGCAACGAAAACGGAAAAAATGGCATTTTTTTCGTTTCGTTTCCGTTTTGTTTTTGAAAAATTTTCGTTTTCGTTGCGTAACGAAACGAAAAAACGAGAACGAAAATTTCGCTGAGGCGTGCCCATCTCTACTTCTGACAGTTGACTTTGAACTGGACAGTCCAAGGTGGGACCGCAGCATATCCACTGGCCAACAGCCTCTTCAAAGTTTTACACCTGCCTACCAGGAGACTTTGCTGGCTATGCTATCCATTGACTAAAGATGAAACAGCTGTTCCAGGACTTGTTTCTTTTTGCCCTCTCTGTCCGTTCCTTTCCCCTTTTGTATTTTATGCATTACCCCGTACACCTGCAGGCAGGCATTGTTTTATCTTTCAATATTTGCACAGCACTTGTGACACGTTGCATGTGTTATAAGCACTTGGCAACAACATTTAGTCCTATTTCTCATACTGCACCTGGTACAGCCAGTGATTAAAATCTATGAAGTATAGGCATACCTTGGTTAACAAATGCCTCTTGTTAATGTAATTTTCAGTTCACGAAAGGAAATCAATTTACAGGCATACCTTGGTTTACGAATCCCCCTGAAAAACCTCAGTTTACACATTTTTCTTGTACATTTTTCCTCCCATGATGCATTGCGTCCCTGTGTGTTTCCACATTAAATTCGTCATCCAAGTTTTGCCTGTATCTGGGACAAGTTGCACCCCAAAATACTTGTTTCCATAAGCTAGCCATAGCACTCTATGCACTCAATTCCCCGGAGGATTTTTTTTTTTAAAAAATATTCATTGAACCATCCTAGACTTTATAGCCCAGTGATGGCGAACCTTTTAGAGACCGAGTGCCCAAACTGCAATTCAAAACCCACTATTTTTTTTTTTTTTTGCAAAGTGCCAATACAGTAATTTAACCTGTATACAGGTGGCTATAAAGGGGCAATGTCGGGTGCCCACAGAAAGGGCTCCGAGTGGCACCTTTGGCACCCGTGCCATAGGTTCGCCATCACTGTTATAGCCTGACAGCAACGTTAAGAGCTATATAAAGCAGAACATGTCCACCTACCACGTTTATTTTTCTAGGAAGTGGCACTGGGGTCTCTGGCAATGCATGGGTGACATCATTGGAGTCTTGGGCGGCCTCTTTAGGTTGTACCTTTGGAGAAAGATCCATGGAGTGAGATTTTTGATTCACCTCCGACAGCTGAGGCTTTAGTGAAACTTCTCCACTTGGAGTTTTAGCCAAAGCATCACCCAACTGAGGCTTTGGAGGCAGGTCTTTAATTTGTGGCTTTGGAGGTAAATCCGCAAGTTGGGGTTTTGGCGGCAGGTCTCCGAGTGAAGGTTTTGGCGGCAGTTCTCCAGGCTTTGGGGGTAAATCTCCACTTTGAGGTTTCTGGGGCAGCTCCAGAGGCTGGGACTGAGGCTTAGGGGATAACTCTCCAGAATGCGGTTTCTGGGGTAGCTCCAGAGGCTTAGGGGACAGGTCTCCGGATTGTGGTTTCTGTGACAGATCAATAGAAAGCGAAGCTGACTTCTGGAAGATTTCTGAATGTTGGCTGGACTTGTCTATTGAAGGGAGATGAATTGTTTCTATTTTTCGTAGGGCCACTGAAACAGAAAGAAAGCACAAGAAAAATTTCAGAGTAAGCCACATTTCTCTTTCCACTCCCAGTCTGTGGTTGCCACGTGCCCTCTGGACCATTGCGATGCCATTCCAGATACATTCCCTGTCCACGTCAGAAATAATGACTCGTGGCAGCTACGCAAATACATGTAGTCTCTAGATCACACTCCTGCTACAGCAAACTGCAAATGGCTACCATGCAGCCATCATGGTTGCTCATATTTTTAACATTTTAAATCCTGCCTTTCCTTCATTGAGAACAAGACAGTTTACATGGCACACTTCTTTTTCATTTTATGCACACAACCACCCTGTGGGGTAGGACAGGCTAAGTGTGTTTGACTGGCTCTTGGCCATCCAGTGAGTTTCATAGCTAGATGAAGATTTGAGACTAGGCCTCCTAAACCGTAGCTGAACTGCCTAACCAGTATGCCACTCTTGAGTTATTTTCCCTTGTATACAATACAAGGCAGCTCTATAATGGATCTTGGCCCTGGTTGCTGTCTTCCCCAATTGTTGAAGGGCCTAAAATGTGCAAAGCACCTTAGGACCAAACTGGTCTGTGAGATTAAATACTTAGCTGTGTTGGGTCCTTTTATTTAAATACAGTGCTACCTTGTATAAAGGAATTAATGTGTTCCAAATGAAATTATGTTAAGCAAATTTTCCTTTATACAGATTTCTCATAGGAATGCATTAAAAACAGTAATCCCTAACTGCGACCATTTTTATGTTGTACAGATTCACCCCATAGACAATTCTGTTAAGCAAATTTCCCCATCTCTGGAATTTTTTATGTTGTACAGATTTTATGTTATACAAACCGTTTGTTATACGAGGGTCCACTGTAAATAAATGTCTCTTCTTTAAAAAAAATTTTAAACAAGACTCCTAACAGATGTAACTGCAAACACACATTGATGCCCACACTGGAGATGTAGGTGACAAAGAGACAGAGGAAGACTAGTTTTGGGGAAAACTTCTCTCTGAGATTTTAGAAACCCTGCTCTTTGAAGAGTCCTGGGTTCTAAGGAAGATGGTCGAACAGCTAGGCTCAGTTCCTTTTCCATGTGTGGATATGAAACACCCCTTACCTTTCTGAGGTAGTTTTGGAAGCACTCTTGGGCCCAGTGCAGTCTTAGCAGTCCCTGTGCTGAGGAAGATACAAAAGAGGTTATAACTGTTGACCTCAGCTACAATTAATATCATAAAATGTATCCTAGCCTGCACACAGCAGTTAAAAGCATGTTGATAAATAAAAAAACACTTGCAGAGTAAAAGTTGATAGCCTCCCTTGTGGTTCTTTGTGCCAGCAACCAATAGTAAATAACCACTTGGGTCTTTGTTAAAACATGAAATTATATTTACTGTTTGAAAACATGTGTATAGTATAATCATCTCATTGTGCTTATTATACTTATTGGTATTTGTTATACATGTAGAGGCCCAGGCCCCAGAGTGGCCTTAGCTAACTCTGTGGCTAAAGCCCAGAGTGGTCTATAAATCAAATAAAGAGAGCACTGGTTGAGTATGTTTGCTATAATACTCTCTCACACACATCCTAACATTATTGCACATTTAGCCCAACCTGGCCCTATCTGAACACTATTATATATTGAACTCTTATCTTCCTTCCCTGTCAGGGAGACTGCTAACAGAAACCTGCTATATTATGGCCCAACAGTAGTCATGCCATATACAGTGCTTTGCAGAAGCAAAGGAAACCTGATTCTATGAGCAACATCAAAATATAGGGCTGCCCCAAACAAAAAAATTGTTAACTAAGACCAGCACCACAGACCAGTACCAAAGTTTGCATGGGTGGAGCAGAACGCCCGCTCTTCCTCTGTGCCACATTTGGCCCAAAGATTTTGGAGTTCTGATTTTTTTTTAAAATAAGTATTACTCCCCTAAAGACACAAGCCACCAGAAATCTGAAGTAACTGAATCAACATGAAAAATGTAGGTGACAAAATGTGTACCCTCTGTTTTAACCTCTTTTTCCTCATCCATGGGAATTGTGGCAATCATGGCTCTAAGTCAGTGGTTCTCAACCTTCCTAATGCTGTGACCCTTTAATGCAGTTCCTCATGTTGTGGTGACCCCCAACCATCCACAACTGTTGCGAGGGGTGGCGAAATGCTCCATGGTCGCCCTGCCACACGCCGCCCTCCGGCACCTACCGGAGGGCCATCCCCCTTTTTCAACTCCCTCAGGCCCAGCCGGGGGTGCACCGCTACTACCACAACCCCACTCATCCGTCCACGCTCACCCCCGGGGGTTCAAAGAACCACTCTTCAAGACAGGCAGAAGGTGAATCCAAGGGAGGGAGCTCTCCCATTCAGCCTGTCTTGAAGAGCAGCTCCATGGTCATCATGGTGTGTGTGGGGGTACTCTCTAGCCCGTTTATCATCTCTATGGCCTGCGGTAGGGCTGTTTACTCTCCATCTTCTATTCTATAGAACAAACCCATCGTGCATGGTAATTTTTTTAAACAGCCGGGTTGGGAAGCCTCCGCTGGAGCTGGGGCCTGCACTGAGTCCGGAGGCCTCTGCAAGGGCCGGAGGCTTCCCAGCTTCCCACCATGGAGACCCAGGCAGGGGGACAGCTCATCTTCGCATTTTACTCTCCAGCCATGCCACTCCGGGCCTCCCAAGAGCAGCAGGGCTGGAGATGTACCAGGACCACAGTTATGTATGTGTGAATATTTTTTTTCCATACATACATGCCTCTAAAATGTCTTACGGAGCGAAAAATATTATGTATACATATATAAAAGCAACCTTACCCTGATTGTTGAGACATCCCCTCAAACTTGTTTGCAGTCTTTGTAGCTGGTGGACCCAAATCATTACCTAAGATTTAAAAACATTAAACTGAATTTTAATTTGATATTTAAAAAAGCAGCAAATACTAACAGAAATAAAAGACAACTTATAAATGATAAAACCTATAAATGATAAAACTAATTGCATTTGAAAATCTACATTACAATGAGTGAAATCTGTTGCTTAGTATGATCAGTCACACTAGAATAGCGTGGTGCAGTGGTTAAATGCCTGTACTGTAGCTAAAACTGTGTTCATGACCTGGGTTCAATCCCAGGTAGCAGGCTCATGGTTGACTCAGCCTTCCATCCTTGTTTGGGTTGGGGGGAATGTGTAGCCTGCATACTGTAATTAAAACTGTAACCCGCCTAGAGACTAGTTGAAATGTTATGGGGCAGTATATAAGCAGAATACTTTGCTTTCTATCCTTCCAAGGTTGGAAGGGGAAATGTGTAGCTTGTACAATTAAATTGTAAACCACCCAGAAGAGTGCTTTAAGCGCTATGGGATGGTATATAAGCAGAACACTTTGTTTTGCTTACCAGTGGGATTTTGTGTGCCAATTCCTATGTAAGATCCATCAGTTCTAGCAGGTTGCATCTAGTTGTGACTTAGAACACCAAGCAACAGGATTTTAGCCAATGACAATTAGAGTAATTGAGGTCAATGTGATGAATAAGGAAGAATATTTAAAAAGACTAATTCAAGCTACACCTAACAATTCAACTGCATGTGTCAGATTCTGAACAGGAAATAATGCTGTTCAATTCTGCCTACACATGAATACAAGCATTTATGGTACTTCTGATATAAAGAAAATTGAGGAATTTAAACTTCTTGATCAGCAACAATGTTTTTATTTGCTACAAAGTCATTACTCCAGAAATCTGAAAGTTGAGTCATGGCAACTGAACTTCTTTTCTTGAGAGACTGAAACCTTTCGCTACTCATCCAAGCAGCTTCATCAATCTGAGGAAAGTTAGTGGCGAGGCCTCCAATTTATATATACAGTGGTACCTTGTATAAAGGAATTAATTCGTTCCAAATGAAATTATGTTAAGCAAATTTTCCTTTATACAAATTCCCATAGGAATGCATTAAAAAGAGTGATCCAATTTTTATGTTGTACGAATTCTCCCCATAGGCGATTATGTTAAGCAAATTTTCCCTATCTCTGGAATTTTTTATGTTGTACAAATTTTATGTTATACAAGCTGTTTGTTATACGGGTCCACTGTAGTTCCCCATCCAGGCCATTGTCCATCCGATGAGCCTATTCAGACCAGGGTGATGTGAATCAAAGTGAACTACCAATTGGAGGCTTCACCACTAATTTACCTCAGATTGATGGAGCTGCTTGGACCACCTGGATGACTGAGAATCTCCACATACATGACTCCAGAAAGAAAGGCTATTGACGTTATATATGGAAATAATTGTTTGTGTAAGGATTCTTAGAATCAAGAGTTTATCGAACTGTGCCAAGAAGCTGTTCCTGTGGGGCAATGGCTATGCCATATTAGTTTCATAATGTCAGAACAATAAACACTCACCATTTGGGGAAGACATTAATTTTACCTTGCTATAAACAAATGAATTAAAAAAATAAACAAAAAAAAAAAACCACAGTTCCTGAGAACAAACCACACTCTTGGCAAGAGTAATAAAATGAAATCTTATTTTAAAAATCTTATTTCATGGCCCTGGAAGACTATGTGTGTCCACTAAGATGGGCTTCCCCCATGAAATATTACAAGATTAACAAGTAGTACCAGAACTATGGCCCATTCTAGCTGCCCCCTTTCCTATAAAATCTCTTCAGGCTGCCTGAGAATATATAACACTTCCCCAATGAAATGCTGGTCTCCTCAAAGAATCTAAGAGATCCAGCCAAAACAGGAAAGAGTGGCAAGGTGAAGAATAAAGGATGGGAGAACAAAAAAGCAATTTTTGCTTGAGGTTGGGTGGGGAGGGAAAAGAAGGAATAGACAGAGACTATTTAGCAACACAGACCAACTTCAATGACCACTATACTGCAAGTAAGAAGGAAAACTCAAAGACCAGAAAGTTGAAGGCCGTCTGGAAAGTGGCAGAGCCAGTAAACAATTCACTGCCTAGACTTATTTCATTGAGGGTAACAAGTAGGCAACTATATTATTTTCACAAAATACTGTATTTTGATGAAACTGTCAATTGTGTAACAAGCCACATTGGTCACCTTGGACACTATGTGGGTGTCATTTTGGAGTATTTTGGGTTAGGAACTGTGTGTTACTTGCAAAGTAACAACTAATGGACCAATGGCTGACACATCTTGTTAAGAAAACAAAAAGTGATGCCCAATACATTCCTCTGCATGTGGCCTGAAAAACAGCACATTCTCCACATCATTTGTAACAGCTCAAAGCACAGGAACGGATGAAAACTGCATTTCAGTTTTGCTTTAGTCGTTAAGAACCCTCAGACCTCCCAAGCAGGCTTCAGTAGCTTGTTCCTTCACTACCTTTTCAAAGTTTTTAATGAGATTGCAAATTCTGTTGTAAATTCAATACCAAGTTGCCTACTCTTATGAAAACACTACTTAATTAAGTGTTGATCCAAAACAGAAATAGAAAATTAAGAATGAGAATTGGAAGCCGCACCCCTACACAAGAGGTCAAACTAAATTAATGAGTAAAAACAGACACGCAGAACAGGTGTTCTCATTTACCATGTAAAAAGTGAACTTCTAAAGGAAAAGCCATGCATATTACAGTGTTTGGCTGTGTCAGAGAGAAAGGTGACTCAGGAGAAAAACATTTCAGGTCTACCTACCACCAGCCTAGAATTATTACTGCACTGTTTTAGTTCTTAGATTGTATTACAGTGCTTGATTCTTCAAGCCACCCTGCATACTTTGTGCAAAGAGGCAGTCCCATTCAAATTACAAAAATACAGATTTTGATTAAATATTAAGATGAACTACCAGATGGTAAGAGCTGCTCAGTCGCTAAACAAACTAGCTTGGAAAGTGGTGGGGCTTGGCTAGAAATATTTAAGCAGAGGTTGCATGTGCTTTAGCTGGGGTGTCCTACATTGGCACAAAGTTCGAGTAGAATTCTTGAGGTTTCCTCTTCAACTCTACAATTATTTGATGTGTTAATAAATACAATAATGCAATCTGGATGAAACCGCCATATCTGTACTTCGATAAGGGGACATAGTGTGTCTGTCTTCTATATTTCCATGATTGTACATGTGTGTGTGTGTGTGTGTGCGCGCGCGCAGGCACGCACACACACACACCGTATATACTCGAGTATAAGTCGACCCGAGTATGTCGAGGCCCCTAATTTAAACCCAAAAAACTGGGAAAATTTATTGACTCAAGTATAAGCCTAGGGTGGGAAATGCAGCAGGGCCTGGCAACTCCTCCTTTTTGAACTGGGTGTGTGTGTGATGTTTAAAATGACTTTTAGCCACCAAGGCAAGTGCTTGAGTTGGTGGCTAAAAGTTATTTTAAACACTGTTTTAAAATGATTTTTTAAAAAGTCATTTTAAACGTGGGGGGGGGGGTCAGGAGAAGTGGCGCACAATGTTTAAAATGACTTTTAGCCACCGACCCAAACTTGCCTCAGTGGCTAAAAGTATTGACCCGAATATATGGCATCTGAACCTGTAACCAGTCTAAGTCTGTTGCTACACAGCTTGTTCCGGGTTATCTCCATCTTCCCGTATCACCATTCTGGGGCTTTAACACCTTTGGGGGAGACCTCTCTCTACGTCCAGCTCCCCCTGACAAGTGTGTCTGCTGAGAATGTCAGATACACTTCTTTTGTGTCTGCTCCCAAGTTGTAACCTTCTCTGCCATGGGAGGCTGCCTCAGTCGTTGCTGCTCCTCCAGGCAACATCCCCCTTTCAGGCCACTGACTGGCCCACTTAGGAGAGTTTTAGTGTGAGATATTGTGCCTCTCCTTATTTTATTTATCAGCAACAATCATAAACCACAGCAAAACATTATAAGCACAACAAACATTGCCAAGTCTAAAAAGAAATTAATAACTCAGAGCAATTATATCGAAAGTGTTTCCCCCAAAGAGAATCACTGAAGACACAACTAATTCTTCTCTATTAACACATGATCATTAAATTCTCCCCAGGTATTCATGAAAGCTTACCTTTTCAAAATCCATTCTTAACTTTAACAATGTTAGATTATCATTAACTGCTCTTTATTATTGTTGTAATTTATTGCATTATTATTGTAATTGTTTAAATCACATGTTTCATATTGTTTTAAAATATTTTAAATCAGTGGTTGTTTAGAATCAGTAATATATTAACTGCCTTTTAACACTGCAACATAATGTTTTTCCACCATATCTCTTTTCCAACCATTTGTAAACAACCTTTTCTTTACTGTGTGGGTCTGTGAGGTACATGTGGTCCCAGTAATGCCAGAAGCCTCCATGCCTTCGAAGAACTAGTTTTTCCAATTAAAAAAAAAAAAAAAACTTCTCCATCTGTAATTTTCCTGGAGTGGATTTTCCCCCATTAGGGACCTGAGGGGTGGTTTAATATGTTCCCAACCTTACCTGGGGGCTTCTACTTTCTTTAAAAAATATTGAAACAATATGGCTTGCAGCAAGTTATGGCAACATTTGCTCCTGAAGCCCAGTGAAGTGGACAATTACTGGGGGAACGTCAGGAATCAAAATAAACAAAATATAAACTATAAGCAGCTTGCATATGGAGATAATTCTCCTCAATAAAATAACAAAAATCCCAGTCAATTTTCAATTAATCATAAATTTAGATTTTCTGCAGATCACTTTGAAATAACATACTATACATATTAATTGAGATATGCCCTACAAATACCTAACACTAATACCCCAAATGCTAACCAAAAACCTTTCACACAAAAACCAGAGTCTATAATTCTTCCCGCTAGACACTTGCTAACAGTTTTGTCATTGGACTCAAAACCATCACACCTGGTCATATAGTTCAACAACAGCTTAGAGTAGATTTATTTATTTACAATATTTTCTGTGTTTCTCCTTAAAGGATCCCAGGTGGCTGAAGATTCATCCAGGTAGCAGCTTCTAGAACAGGCATGTCCAAACTTCGGCCCTCCAGATGTTTTGGACTGCAATTCCCACAGTCCTTTGTCATTAGCAATCTAAGCTTAGAATTCTGGGAGTTGTGGTCCAAAACATCATGAGGGACGAAGTTTGGACATGCCTGTTCTAGAACTAAAGCTGAAGGGCTTGACAATAGTATTTATTTATTTATTTATTTATTTATTTATTTATTTATTTATTTATTTATTTATTTATTTATTTATTTATCTATTTATCTGCTTATTTATTTACTGCCAAGTTTACTTTAAAGAACAACTCCAGACAGTATATAGTCCTGCCATGAAAACCTGACACCAGAAATGCCACACTGTCTCAGGTACTTTATTCAACAGAAGATTTAAGATATGTGAAATGTACTGTACAATGGTACCTCTACTTACGAGTTTAATCCATTCTGAATGCATGCTCTTAGGTCGAACAACTCTTAAGTAGTGCAGCCCTATCTAAAAAATCAAAATAAATAAATAAATTGAAAAAATAAAAAATTGTAAGTAGAGCAGATCGCATCTAAAATCTGTAAGGCAGCAGTTAAAATGCCAACGCTTTTTCGCTCTTAAGTCCAATTGCTCTTAAGTCAAGCTGCTCATAAGTAGAGGTACCACTGTACTTGTTCAGTACCATGGAAGGACCTTTCAATTTAGTACAGTAAAACAATAATTGTGCAAATCATGGAGGTTCAGAAGCAGAAAACTTTCAGCAGATTACGAAGTCAAGCTGGCAGAGGAGGCTCAAGCATCATACGAAAGCAGCTTGAAGAGTTCTCCTTGAAGATAATAAGTAAAGAACTTAAAAAGTACAACTCTGCAAGTCATGACTGAATTTCCCAATCGTCATTAGGAGATAATTCTTATTAAACCCAAAGAAAGCTGAGCTCACAAAATACCATGATCATTTTTCCATGTATCACTACCACAGGGTAAAAGTGAAGCAGCAAATGTTTGGAATGACCTAGAAATAAAGTCATAAAACATCAGCAGGCTTAACAGCTGGAGTATTTAATTTATAAATAGCCATCACTGTCTCAATTCGGACAGCCAAGATTTGTCCTCACCTTACACAGAACGAAAGCTCTGCTTTTATTTCCACACATACAGGGAAACAGTTCAGAACTGCTCATCTATTTTCAGTTTCCGTCTGCTCAGCACTCCCGTAAGCAGAGAGGACTTTGTCAGTGGAGCAGTGCTTTTGCCAGTTTAGAGATCATGCTGAACGCATGTCCTGTAAGCCATTCTTCAGGAGTTTGGTTTGCTGGCCAATAAGTGGGTCAATTCAGATGTCATACCAAACCCTAGTAAGATATGATTTGCTGAGAAGCCTGAATCAAGCCTTTATGACTATGTTTGGCAAGAATGCAAGAAAGAGAGTTGTTATATATAGCCAGAGTTGTTAATGTGCCCATATTACAGTGTATGAATAAAAAGCTAGAACTTCTCAATACCATAAAGAGAAGGAAATTACAGTACTTTGCAATGTGCATGAACAAATACCATCTGCTGAACGTTATCCTTCCAAGGAAAAAATAAGATGGGAAGTGTGACCTGGGGCGTAGAACTGATTGCCAACGTTCTACAAGGACATGGCACTTGGAAGAAAATATATATAAAAACACACACATTTCCCAACCTCACCTGAGAGTTGATTAGTTTATTTTTGAAAACTCACCCCAAGGAATTTGACCCTTACTCTGGGGTCCATGAGGTAGTGGGCTTGGAGGGTCAGAGAGGGTTCTTTTATGTCCCGGGGGTGGGGGAGGGGGCCGCTTCTTAGACAGGGTGGAGCTGCCACTAGTGGTTTGAGTACTTAAAGGGAGGGTTGAAGGAGGGCCAGATGGACCTGTAAAATCAAACAGAAACCTTTTTTTACTAACAGAAGGAAAAGTTTTTTTAAAAAAATGTACAAAAAGGAACACAAAATTGGACCATAGTGAAGTTTAGTCAGGAACTGAAAAATAATAAGACATTCTACACATTGCTAAGATTAACAATACACCATAAGCTTTTGTACACAATACAGGTACAGTGGACCCTCGTATAACCAACAGCTTGTATAACGTAAAATTTGTACAACATAAAAAATTCTGGAGATAGGGGAAACTTGCTTAACAGAATCGTCTACGGGGCGAATCCACGCAACATAAAATTGTCGCAATTAGGGATTCCTCTGTTTTCAATGCATTCCTTTGGGAAATTTGTATAAAGGAAAATTTGCTTAACATAATTTCATTTGGAACGAATTAATTCCTTTATACAAGGTACCTCTGTACTTTGAATGAATCAGTTCACATGTACATATAACGATGAAGGGGCAAAACATGGAATATCAGAGATAAACTATCACACACACACAAAAAGCCATTTAATCTTTAGACATGCCAGGTACCGTTTAGATTGCTTATTCAGTGGCCAGAATCCTATTTGCAATAGGGAAATGTAGCGGCTCTGTTTTTGGAGTGCTCTGCCATTTTTAGGGGGACTCATTATTATCCTTTAGAACCACTAGTATATTTCAGTGACCCCATGTACAATGGGATCAATGCAAATGTGGAAAAGGGTAATGTAATACTTGCCTTTATGTGTTAAATCCAGAGGTACTGTATGCATGTTTAGCATGGACTACTGCAAGCAGTGAGGTCTAAACATAACTTAAGTTCTATTAATTTCAACAGTCATCCAGCCCTGCAAATTCATAGGTTTCATTATCAAAACGCCAATTCCACACTAATTTAGAAGGTACATTTGCTTCCAAGTATGGTATAAGTCCACAAGTTGAATTTCAACTCCACCATGGATAACAGGTGGCTCTAGGAAACCTCTTTGCAAGAACATCAGTAAAAACAGGTAGTACAGATTGGTGTAACATATTTTTAAAAACAGTGCACAGCACTGGCTACTGGACTTCTTTTTCTTGAGAGACAGAAACGTTTCGCTGCTCATCCAAACAGTTTCATCAGCCATGACTCAACTTCCAGATAAACTCACCTGGATGACTGAGAATCTTCACAGACATAGTGTACAACCCTATTATTTCAAAACTACTACCTCTTTTAGGTAGCTACACTGGGAGGGAATGGACAGAATGAAGCACCAACTCAGGAAGCCTGGTTAGAATCCTTGCTCAGCTGTGGAAATGCACTGGGCATGTTGGCACAGGTCATTCCTTAACACACCTTGCAGGTCTTGTTCGGGTTGCCCTGGGTCTTATTTTATTTATTTATTACAACTTTAAGCTGTTTTTAGGGGCTGGTCGAGTTTTTTGATAATGCTTATTTAAAGAGCTTTATGTTGATATACAAATTTATGTCAACACATATACAGTATATAAACATGTATACACATACATAAAATTAAGGTTGTATGCCATACATTACTGATTTTATTATTATTATTATTATTATTATTATTATTATTATTATTAACCACACAGCTAACTATGCTGGATTTTGTAATACAAAGCACTAGTTGAACGCTTCCCAAGCGTTTAGGACTATGTGATGAATCAGCGAATTATTATTATTATTATTATTATTATTATTATTATTATTATTATTAT
>JAHTLZ010000204.1:9291753-9302257 GCA_023846285.1 Phrynocephalus versicolor | reverse complement strand
ATTATTATTATTATTATTATTATTATTATTATTATTATTATAAGTAATAGTAGTAGTAGTAGTAGTAGTAGTAGTAGTAGTAATCGATCTCTCCAATTCCTTATTGGCATGTCTCCTTTCATGCTGTTCAGAAATGTATCTTTATATATGGCAGGCATGTCCAAACTTCGGCCCTCTTGATCTTTTGGAACACAACTCCCAGAATTCTAAGCTTAGATTGCCAATGACAAAGGACTGTGGGAGTTGTGGTCCAAAACATCTGGAGGGCTGAGGTTTGGACATGCCTGATGTATGGGAACAGACTATAAAATGTCCACTTCTTCCTCCATGCCTTCCACTGGAAGCCTAACCCCAGCTCAGGCAGCTCATAACTCCTCCATTGCCCTGCACAATCAGAGGAATTTCTAGACTCCCTGCCACCCCCATTTCCCCTTCTTACCAGTTCTTCACATTGGATAGCTTTCGTCCTCTTTGCTATGTCCACAGCTGTTTCTCCTGCTTGGTTTACTGTACAATTTAAATAGAAAGATACTTACTGAATGAACTATTTTGGAGAAATATTACAAGGAAACATAGTCTTCTGAAGAACTTGCACAGGACAAAATCCTCTTGCATAGTTAGAAGCAAAATAGTATCAACCGAAAGCAACAAAGCACTAACAATTACCTTGTTTATTTGGATCGCTCAGTGAATGCCAGTTTGGTCACTAGTCAAATGACTCGGAATACAAGCAAGGACTCTTTAAGTACAGTAGTGGCAATTTGCTGCCGTAGTTACACCACTTCCCTTCTGCTAGTGTAAGAACGCACCAGGATTTTGGCCATTAGAAATGAAATGGAAAATCAGCCTATTGACAGGTAGACCAAAAATGATCTTGTACCACAGAAAGAGCAAGAGCAATTTAAGACAAGGATGTAATTCCAGTTCAGCTAAAAACCTTTCATTTTTACTTGCCTCCTGGTGGCAAGAAAAGGAGTTCCTTCCCTTTTTTGCAATTAATGTAGATGTGTAACAATCATCAGCAGAGATCTGTCCTTCTTGGGTGCTAGAAGCAGGGAAACAATATTGGAAGAGCTTACAAAATTGTGGAAAGTACTGCCACCTGGATCTGTGGGGGATTGGTTCAAGGACACTTGTATCTGTAGGAGGATTGGTTTAGGGTGCACCCACACTGTTAGTGAAAAGTACAGATTATAGCTAACAGTCTGATGGACCCAGAATGTCACCTTTGGGGCCTCTGTGAGTAAGAAGATCCAAGTTGAAATCTTCCCTCCTTCATTCTAGGAGCTGAAAATGACGGGTCCTTGTCCCTCTTTCATCCACCCACCCACAGTTTAAATGCTCCCTTCCCTTGTAGGCGTCTCTTCTTTGAAAACAGTTAAGTATCTATTTCCTTGTTTGCTCAGAGGTATAAGGAAAGGCCCTAGCAGCCAGAAGGCAGGAAGGGGCAGGAGGTGGGATATCTCTCCTAGGGGGCAGTTTGGCTTATTATGGTTTACACTCCTCCATCACCACTCAATCCAACTCCAAGTTTTACAAGAGTTTGCCTTGAGCCCAAGCAAAATGACAGTCACTCCCTCTACTGGCCAGTCCAATAATTACACCTTACAGCTGTATTTGTGGGTACAGTAGTTTCATTTAATATTTTCAGGACATAGTATTTTTCAGCCAATGGATAAGTGAATCAGCAGCTGCCAATATAGGGGACCTATTGTATTGTGTTTGTGACAAGTATTCTAAATAACATTCCATGACTACATCTCAGCTATAAATTTTCCAATTTATAAAAGTTGAGAGGAAAAAAACTTTATGGTTTTAAATACTCTGAAAAATGTACTAGTTGTTCCAATTTTTCATTATCTTATTTTAACAAGCTGTCAAAAGCAATGAATTTGAAACACAAACAAAATGCATATCAGGAATTATCACAAGTTTTGTGCAGAAGTTTTAAAAAAATTAATGTGAAGAAACATTCCCCCATATCAGCTTTATACTTCTGCAATGAATTGTATTCCCCTGTCTAAAGCTTATACATATTGAAAATATTAGAAAGAGAGAAACTTGCTCACCTATATCTATTGTTGGTTTGCTCTTCAACACCAACTTCAAACATTCAGGTTTATTATATATACTGCAGTAATGCAGAACTGTGTTCCCCAACGCTGTTTGTTTATCCACGTTGCCACTAATATCAAAGGCAAAAATGTGTTAGCACCCAATGACAAGTACTTTGTACTGTGCTTGCTGCATATAAACACACTTGATCCTATAGTGACAAAAGCTTATAAATACTTAAGGAAAGAAAACATTAATGGCTTTTCTGAGCTTTCGAGTTCTGGAAATAGTTTAAGGCAGTCATGCAACAGCTGCCATTTTGTGCTCAATTCTGCTACCGTGATTCTTTCACCACTCCTGTTTTGCGCTAGGTGGAATACTGCACCATGGAATTTCCTTACCCCTTTGGAAATTTATAGACATTAATAAATCACTCTTGTCTACCATTACTATAATGATCAGGACATCATGACAGCAGCTGGGAAAAAACAGAAGCTTTGCAGAGGGATTTTATCTTGTCTATCCATTCATTTAACGCAGGGGTGCCCAAACTTTTTGTAAGGAGGGCCAGAATTGTTGGCTGAGAATGTGTCAGGGGCCGGTTGCTCCCCAACCCTGCCACCCCACTGCAAGCCCCACCCACTTTCTTTTAAAAAAACATGGGGTGAAGGAGGGGAGGGAGGGGCGGGCCGGCCAGCCGCGGGCCACTCAGAATGGCCTGACGGGCCGGATTTGCCCCGCCCTCCCAGGCCGGACTCTGGACAGGCCTGACTTAACGTAACCATTCAATATCCTGCTTTTCTCTCTTACAGGATCCAAGGCATTTTACAACATTTAAAAAGGAGAGAATGGAATAAACGACTGTGTTAAAAAAACAATTCAGTGGATTCTGCCATTGAAAAAGATACCGGATAAAAACAGCTTAATTGCCATTAAAATACAACACAAAAGTAAACAAAACAGCATGTGGATCATTTAATTACTCCTCCACATTAGGCATTCAGGGGCCAAAGGCTTATTGATCAGAAATGTTTTCCCTTTCGAAGGGAATTCTTTAGCCTGGGAGGAGCCACAGAGAAGGACCTTGTCCTTAACACATATGCCTGTGAGGATGAACAGAAAGAAAGAAAATCTGCCCCTTAAGCCTTCCTGCGGGCAAGGACTCAAAGTTGCAGAAGTACAGAAATTATTACAGTAGCATTCCAAAGTTGCTATTTGCCATGAAGGTGGCATTTAGTGAAACCCATAGACTATTTTGGGAGTTGAGTGGATGGAGGTCTGCAGAATGTTCCATTCTAAAATGCATGTTTAATGTAATGTGTATACCGACTCTGAAACTGAAAAAGGCAAACACTATTATACAAGCTAAGAACTCAATTAAAGGGCCACTATTATATACTGCCTTAATGAAGATCAGGGCTATGGCCATGTTCGGAATAACATGTACAATTCTGGTTCTCCTTTCGAAATAGCTAGCATGGAACTTTTTATAAAGGACTTTAAAGGCAAGTAGTGCTGGACACCCCCCACCCCCGCAGTGCAATGCAAAAAAGAACAAAAGAAGGCAGCAAGACTACCCCAGCCTGTTCCTGCCAAAAATGCAATGGGGAAAATGCTGACAAACATAACGAGCAAGAGAAACCCAGCCTGTTCTTGCTTACAGAGCAATGGAAAAGATTGCAAACAGGAACAAAAGAAAGCAGCAAGACTACCCCCAGCCTGTTCCTGCCCAAAGTGCAATGAAAACAAACAAATGCCAGGTCATTCCTACCAAAAGTGCAATTGAAACCAATGCAAAAATACACAAGAAAGCAAGGAAACCTCAGCTCCCTACCTTTTCATGCCTGAAAGGTCCAAATCCCTCAGCAAAAAATGCCCAGAAGGGCTCCAAAATACCATTTAAAAAAGCTCTAACTTCCCCCAACCCCTCCACAAACTACAGGGGTGCAATGCATCCTGGGTACACTTTTTTTGTAAGGCATTATGAAAAATTCGTTATCTGAGGCAGCCCATAGGGAAAATTCATTATCTGAAGCAGCCCTATTCCAAGAAACTTCAATTCACTATCTGAATTATTAGTTAACAGGGGCATTTGTTAGCCAAGGTATTACTGTATAAAGAGGAACTCATCACCATAAAAGCATTCATTCATTCTATTTATAAATAAAATCAAATTTAAACCACATGGAGACTTTAGTTAGAAAAGGATACAAATAAAATGAATAAATGATAAATTTAAACAACACCTCAAATGTTTTCTCAAGAAAAGAAGTAAATTCATCAAGTGTAGTTCTATCAACAACTCCCGAAACCAACAACAAGACATTATGTCTTCACCACCGGTGTGTCGTCTTCTCAGATACAGCATAAGATGCTGGACTGGATATTTGTGGCATGGCTTTTTCCTATTCTGGGTTGAGAGCGCTGAGGTAGTACATGTGATTAGTTTTTCAATGCTTGACAGAGAAATGCAATTATAACAACATAGGATATCAGCAAATGGTCTTTACCAGTTTTGTACAAGGAAGTCAACCACATGGAGTGAATTCTGGTCAGCAGTCCGGATTGCTACATGGACCGCTGTTTCCCCTGGCTCCTAAAAGACAGACCAAAAGAACAGAATAGAAGAGAACTCAGCAAAACCTGGAGGATTCTAGATTGTTTTCATTCAGATTAAAAACATTATATCCTAGAAAATACATGTCCCTCACATACATGCTTGTGAATTATGTATCCCTCAATATCAATAGCTGCCTCCAACATCAATGGAACCATATTTCTTCAATCTCTTCAGAGTCTTGTGATTTGAGCCAAAAGCTGAATTGATTGGCCCCAGTTTTTTTAGCTACCATCTTTATATATTTATTTATTTATTTGATTGATAGACCTGACCAATGGTCACTTCACTGGTTCTCTTTTTTTTATCTGTTTTGGTAGGTATGGGTGGGCTATGGGATATGATTAGAGATGGGCACGACTCAGAAAAAAAAATTCATTTTCGGCTAGGGTCCGTTTCGTTTCGTTTCCGTTTTCGTGAGCTAATTTTCAAAATTTTTCGTTTTCGTTTCGTTACGTAACGAAAACGAAAACCGAAAACGAAAAATTTTTCATTTCTCCCCATTTAGCTCCATTGAGTGCTTTTCCAGTAACGAAAAACGAAAACTGGCTCAAAATTAGTCGTTTCGTTTCCGTTTTGGTCCATTTTTGAACCGTTTTTCGTTTTCGTTTCGTTACGTAACGAAAACGAAAATTGCGCTAAGTCGTGCCCATCTCTAGATATGATTTCTGTTTGTACAACCAGAGTAGTGGACTTTAAACAAGCAGAGCAGTATAAAATATCATAAATAAATAAGAAAATAAAACTTAGCTTTAACAATCACTTCAGGTAAGTCCTACCCTATATGTGCAGTCCACTACATACTATAGTTCTTGACAGCAGGTCTCATAAAGCTGTACTGTTATGTTGCCTGGAGTAATTATGAGTTGCTGTCCAATAGGTTCCTCATCCCTGCTTTACAGAATAGTCTTGGGAAATCATACTTTTCAGGTCACATGTCTGACTTTCTTACCTGTCCAAGATCCACCAGTGGTTCCATTAGCTCAACCCCTTCTACATAGACTTGAAGTAGTGCAAGTAAATCCCTGGATTTGACAGCCTCAAGTAGTTCATTCAGTTTAGCTGCTGCAGAGAGGCAAGTCTTTCTGCAGAACTTACGATCTACATATTTAGCAATAATAAATTCTTTACGAAATGCCCTGAAAATAGGAAACAAATATTTATATATATATATACATATTTCTAGATGTCCCAGCAGGCACCAGCACACAACTTTCAAATAAATCAGCAAAGTCCATTTTCTACTTGAGTCCACAGATTAAGTTTAAAGAACTATTGGAAAACGTATGCAAGGAATAAATGGGCTATTTATTTATTTATTGGATTTTTATACCGCCCATCTGGCAGCGAGGTCACTCTGGGCAGTTTTCACCTATTTTTCACAGTCTCCTTGCTATACCGGGAAGTCCTGCCCTCCCCTTAATTGGGACTATTCCCTGTGTAGATGTCAAAACACAATGAAGCAGCCAATTCCTGGTCACTGTAGGAATGCATCTATTAAGCCACATATAATACCTTAAAGTTTAAACCTGAGATAATACTGTACTATATTTTTAGCAATGCATTTTAAATATGACTGCATAGGGCAGGACTGTTCAACTTTGAACAGGCCAAGATCTACTTTTTTCCAGCCCAGAGTGCCTGAGGGCTACTACACTAAAACCTCTACTTACAAATTTTATCCGTTCTCAGCACATGCTCTTAAGTAAAAACTTTTGTAAGTAGAGCAGAGGTTTCCCATAGGAATGAATTGAAAACCAATTAATCTGTTCTGGAGGGAACAGATTTCAATGCACCATGGCCCTTGAACTGCCCCGCTGGGCTGAGACAGTGGGCTGGCAGACCCAGAACTTTGCTGGGGCAATGGTGGTCTTTGCGATGGGGGAGGGAGGGAGGGGTGGAAAATGTATCCCCTCACTTTTTAAATTGATGGCTGATGGGCTACTTTTGAACCCTTTGCAGGCTACCAGTAGCCCACGGTCTACCTGTTGGGCAGGCCTGGCACAGAGGAACCCTTCTGACATATCTCCCATCTAAACCTATGAAGCAAAGAAGCCCCACTTGCAATTGTCCTTGTACTGAGCACATTCTTTTCTTCTAGCCCAGTGGTGTCCAAACTTTGGCCCTCCAGATGTTGTGGACCACAACTCCCACAGGCCTTTGTCATTGGCAATACATGCTTGGAATTCTGGGAGTTGTGGTCCAAAACATATGGAGGGCCAAAGTTCGGACACCCCTGTTCTAGCCCATACTGTAGCTGACAGGAGACCTACAAATATCCATATGAGACAGAACAAGCAATAGTTTGACAGCAGCAGAAAGAAGGAATGAACAAGGGCATACAGAACAAAGAATGACTAAGAATGAGAGCGGATCTGGAGTGGAAGCATTCACAGCATAGGAGAGTAAGAAACCAACCGAATGACAGGTCAAAACTGAGGACAGTGGTGCCCTTATGGCATCAAAGTACTAGGTTTTCCCAAGCTAGTTTGTTCACCTGTAACTGTATTTCTTTAAGTGGTCATCTATTAATTCTCACAATTGGGTTCTGCATTTGTGAGTGAATACGCTCTATGGAACTTTCCAGAGCTTTTGCCCCAAATCCTCTTTCTGCTGCTTTTATTGTCCACGCTCCACCTGGTTTCCTCAGTCCCACCATGCTCACCAGAAAAAAAGTATGTTATATTTTCCAGGAGGTGGGTGCCTTGTATTAATTCACAGACGATCACTCAGAACCACAGTTACAGGTGAAACACCTGTCCTCCTCCTCTGTCATGGTCTTTATGGTTCACACCATTGGTTGACTAGCAAGCTCGCTTACTGGAGGCAGGTTGTCACTCCAGAATCAAAGACAGGACTGGTATGTCAAAAGAACCATCTGTTTTAGCTCTCAAACCATGCCTCTACAAAGGGTCACACACGCTGAGCCCGTACTGGAAATGCTCTGCGTTTCCCTCTCATGAGTGCTACTGAAAAAGCCATAAATGCAGTTCAATGACCATTGATATTTGGATTCAAATGTACTTTTGTGATGTCATAAGCCAGTTTTATCATATTAACCACCCAATTAGAGAGAAAAAAACACTGTGAAGATACTGGGAAATCTTTTTTTATAAGCTTGATAACATACAGAGTCTAGATCTTTTTCTAAACTCTTTTAGTTCTGATAAATAGACGGCTACATCCCTCTTCAAATCTGATGTGTGTCATGTCCTTTCAATGTAATTTATGGCAATGCATAACAGTTGGTATTATCAGTGGCTGGTACATATGAACTGATGACAATCCTCTTGGGAGGAAGGATACTTCAATAAAGAAGATTACCTTGATCTTTGCTAAACAAAATAGATGGTGGATCGCATCTCAGTGCAGAAATTTTACTAGCTATTTAATAGTAATCAGGAATGCCGCTTTGGAAGTCCCTAATCTTAAATGTGTCATTGCCATAAGTTCAAGTGGAATTTTTGTTAGCTCGGTCAACACCAAAGTCAGAGACGGTGCTTGTGGTGGCTTCATGTCCGAGCAAGCATTTTCCAAACACTTTAATAATTTTTTTTAAGCTGGAATGCTACACAGCAGTAACGAGGGCTGATTTTCAGGTTGATGGACTACTCCTGCCACCAAGTTCAAAAACAAAACTAACACTCTCAGTTGGTGCAGGTGAAAGAGAAATTGACAAGTAGTTGAGTAGTGCATAGTGGAACTGGATTGCTACACTTATTGATTATGCACCCCTCCTAAATTTCTTCTACTTGTAGCCATACAATTGTTCATTCCTGTAGATGGTTTTCTAGCTTGCTGCGGAATGCACTATTCTCCACGCAGTCAACTTGACTTGTTCTATATCTGGGTGTTGCACTGATGTACATCCTTCTGATGTTAGGTTAGGCCACATCTGTAAATTCAGTCTGTCTTTTGCCATCAGCAACAGTTAATCGTGGCTAGGATTATTAGAATTGCATCTCATTTGTCTTGATTATTTTTAGTATTGCACAATGAATCATTGGAAGTGAGGAAAATATTCCAAAAGGCATCCTTTCCAAGGATGGAAATACCCATCCCTAATGTTCTCCTATGTTTTCCCCAAAACAGTATATCCTGCAAATCCTCTTGTAAACATAAATATCTTTGGCTTTTTCCATCTACGTATGAGTGAAACATAAACCTGCTAAGAGAATTCCCCTTCATGTGTCTGTGATTCAATCCTGTTGATTCAAGGGGCCTACACCATCAATATATTCTTACATTTAAGAACTTTTATATTTTAAGAGATGCATTGTCTCCTGAACATTTTTTGGCAATTGGATAGTTTAAACTTGTTGACTCAGACAAGCTGATATTGCCTAGAATTACTGCAACAATGAAAAGGCCAACACCTTGATATTCAGATGAATTTTGATAATTGGAAATGACTGTCTTGATTCCATTCTGGAATCAACCCTGAATGGGGTAAATGACAATTGTGACAAATACAGGCTTCTGGCATATAAAAAGTTCTATAGGGGTCTCAGGAGCATGTTCAGGTGTCAGACTCTATGAACTAACAAATGACATTCAATAATAGAGCTGGATTTATGAAGTATAGCCTAACAGAGGTCCTTATTAAATTAAAATTATTTTTATTTTTATTTTTTTCTATCTTTCTTGCTCAAAGACAGAACATATCTCCCATGAGAATTTTTTTTCTGAATATAATATTATTTCATGACTTACATATCACTTGATGGAGTAGGTTTCGGAGAAGGACTTGGTAAATTGCACTCCATAATTTCATTAAAACTATTGTTTCCTATGTTCTTGACCAACTGTGAAATATACAAAAAAGCAACACAATTAAGAATCTGCTTTCACTCTGAAACCCTACATGCACAATATGTGAAATAGTGTACAGTAGATTTTTACATGTTATGTTAAAGGCTGCTTCCTTTCCAACTGAAGTGAAATATCTCAAAAGGAACAATGTAAGCCTCCTAATAAGTTGTTTCCTCTAAAATTGTTCTCTAAACCGTGGTTTCCAATAATTTCACACTGAAGCAAAGAAGTACAGAAATCAGACAAAATCTACCACTCTCCTTAGTGATATGCAGTAAATCTTCACAGTATTAGACAGGCGTTTATTCCAAAATTAGAGATAATTGGGACTGAGCCTGGACCATCTGCATCCAATTATTATTCTCTTATCATTACAAGCAATTGTATTTTAGCTGTTTTATTATGTATTTTATACATTTTGTATGTATTTTGACATAGTTCAAATGGCTAATCAATAAACTAAATTAAATTAAACTATAAGCAACTGGACTAGTTATTAGTTCCAACATAAGGGAATCTTAATTACTTTGCAATGTTCCTTACCAAAAGTTCAGATGTTCCTAATTTGTCTAGCTCTAAAGACTGTATTCGAGAAATATGAACACCCATTTCTCGATGTATTCCAGAACATTCTATGCAGGTTAAAATACCCAGGTTAGTTGAAAGCCATGTGGGATCTGAGCAAAACAGAATAAAACAAAGCATTAGAAAAAGTGTTATTTTGATTTTCATTCATAGTAGCGCTTATGGGTATCACATTGTAGCAGTAAAAGCTACTATTGGCACTTTTGCTAAAATGTGATTTTATGTACCTCTGCAGTTCGTACAAGCAAAGGTCTTAAAAAGGCAATTTCCATATGAACTAAAAGACATCAATTAAAAAGTACCTGGTGATCCACAATCACAGCAGACATCATTTCCAGGTATCCTCTGGACGTCATCAATAATGGCTTTTGTAAGATCATCTAAACTATTGTCTCCTGTGTTCTCTTCTCCACGAAATGCCATATTTAAAGCCTC
>JAHTLZ010000204.1:9273317-9291253 GCA_023846285.1 Phrynocephalus versicolor | reverse complement strand
CAAGCCGCTCCTGAACATTGTTGCTCAGTGGTCCAAAGTCCTCTATTCTGATGAGAGCAACTTTTACATCCCATTTGGAAACCAAGGACCCAGAGTCTGGAGGAAGAATGGAGAGGCACACAATGCACAATGCTTGAAGTCCAGTGTGAAGTTTCCACAGTCTGTGTTGATTTGTGGAGCCATGTTATCTGCTGGTGTTGGTCCACTGTGCTTCATTAAGTCCAGGGTCAACGCAGCTGTTTACCAGGAGATTTTGGAGCACTTCATGCTTCCTTCCACAGATGAGCTTTATGGGGATGCTGACTTCATTTTCCAGCAGGACTTGGCACTTGCCCACTGCCAAAAGCACTAAAACCTGACTCAATGGCCATGGGATTACTGTGCTTGATTGGCCAGCAAACTCACCTGATCTGAACCCCATAGAGAATCTATAGGGCATTGCCAAGAGAAAGGTGAGGGACATGAGACTGAACAATGCAGCAGATCCGGAGAGCAGAACTATTGAAGCACCCTGGTCTTCTATAACACCTCAGCAGTGCCACAGGTTGATAGCATCCATGTCACGCTGCAGTTTGAGGCAGTAATTGATGCAAAAGGAGCGCAAACCAAGCACTGAGTACATATGCTGCATGCTTATACTTTTCAGAGGTCCGATGTTGTTTTATTTTCAATCCTTAGATTTTCAATACTATAGATGTCATGTAATATTCTAATTTTTTGGGATTGTGAATTTGGGGTTTTCATAAGTTGTACGCCATAATAATCACAATTATACCAAAGTAAGGCTTAACATATCTCACTTTGCATGTAATGAGTCTATCTCATATATTAGTTTCACCTTTCGAGTCGACTTACTGAGATAAATGAACATTTGCACGATATTCTAATTTTTCGAGTTTCTCATGTAAATGCCTCAAAATCTGGCATGACACATTCATACCTTTCTTCTTAGCCTCAAACTCTGCCAGTTTTCCTATTTAGCATTTTGTTCTGCAACATTATTTTTGAATTTGATTTATGAAAGTTTACTGATTATGTAATATTAGAGCACTATTAAAATTCATCTCGAACTAAGAGGAAAATGCAGGCAAGGTATTAACATAAGTGACATTTAAATACAGAAGAGGAGGAAAAATTGTAGCTTACTATTTACTAGTTCTCTTGTAGCTTTAATGTTGTCTTTTAATGCTATAAGATGTCCCTCAATTCCCTGTTCTCAAACCTGAATATGTCTTAATTGTACTGGACTGTATATTCTCCTTCATTACTGTAAGCCACCTTGGGTCCTTTTCCAAAGAGAAAGATGGGGTAAAAATGCTCAAAATAAATAAAATAAAAAACAAGTTTATTGACAACTGCTGTGGGAGCCTTTTTACTTTAGTTCATCTATCAGTTTACTACTAGTCTCACTGTTTTTAAGGGAATAAAATCCAGCCCAATAATGTGTTTCACAGATGTCTATACCAAAAACATGAAGACCAGCAATCAACATTCTTGGTACAAGACTCCACTTAACATGAGCTTAGGATGGCTGATGTCTTAATTGATCTGCAATGTGAAAACATATACAGTAGTACCTCTACTTACAAGTGGCTCTACTTATGAGCAGTTTGACTTAAGAGCAGAAAACCATTGGCGTTTTAACTGCTGCCTTACACATTTTAGATGTGGTCCGCTCTACTTACATTTTTTTTCATTTTTCATTTTTATTTTTTAGATAACGGCTGCTCTGCTTACAAGTTGTTTGACTTATGAGCATGCATTCAGAACAGATTAAACTCTTTAAGTAGAGGTACCACTATAACGGCAAGAATCTACATTTGCATTAATAGCACTTCTCTGCATTAAGAACAATCAGATGTAATAGAAGGCAAGAGATGGGCTAAGGCAGTAATATATAACATGCTCTAAGGTTGGGCCAAACATTATTATACAAACTTTATGCCTCTCTAAGGCAAGCACAAGACATATATAAGTAAGCAAAGGTTTCAGTGCCCACACATTATCTTTACACAAGCAATATGTTCAATATGTTTTAAAACCATTTTCGATTAATTCTGTGGTACAACTTTGTTTTCAGCATCTGACTTGAACGTGTGAAGTCTATGGATTCTTTCAATCGTTGTTTTAATCAATGCACCACAGGTTCCCACACAGCAAATGTCATGCATGAAAGCTAATTTTTGGAGATAACTCACCTATGTGTACCTAACGGAGACGGGCACAAAGCACCATGAAGCATGTTGTGCTGTATCCACTACATGCTACCAGAAGTGCTGCATTTAAGCTCCCCCCTTTCTCCTCGCCTGGGAGGGCCACTCACCTTCGTCAGTGTGCCACCAGGGTCCTCTCTCGCCAGCAACGCAACAGTTCGGGAAAGAGTTCAGGCTGCCTTGCCCCGCTTCCTCAGACAGCCAGACAGTCCAATGAGGAGGGAGGAGGGAAAAGGCCGTCAGGCAGCCAATGACTAGCTGGCTGAGGAGGCAGGGAAGAGGACCCCATGCAATTTCTCAGACTGGCATGCTACCAGCAAGGGAGGACCCTGGAAGCATGCCAATGAAAGTCAGTGGCCTACCCGTCCATCTCATGTTATGTGGGTGAATCAGCACGAAGCGCGTCATAGTGCTTCGTGCCCATCTCTCGTACCTAAGCTTAAGACCAGGGGTCCTCAACCTAAGGCCCGGGGGCCGGATACGGCCCCCCAGGGTCCTGAACACAGCCCCCTGGAACAATTGCAAACCCCCACCTACCCCCTGCTTTGCAAGCAAGCCAGCCTCCACAGCTGCTTCTATTGCGGAGGTGGGCTATGTCGCTTCCCTCACTCCCTCCACCCAGCGCCCAGATGAGCGGCATGCTAGCTAGTGGGACAGTTCAAAGTGGGAGGGCCACGGCAACGTCTCCCGCTGCCCCCACCGGCCGCCCAGATGGCTGAGGCACCGGCTCATTTAAAATGTTGGCTTTTTTGGGGGGGGGGGACTGTGGTCCAGCCCCCAGTGGTGTCTGGGGGGTAGTGGATTGGCCCGCTGTTTGAAAACGTTGAGGACCCCTGCTTAAGACCCTGGGAGCACTTTCTCTCCCTTGCATCAGGTCAGCACACTGCTCCTTCCTAGGGATTGGCAAACATTATATTTTTAGACTACACTTCCTAGAATTTGGGGGGGTGAGAGTTGGGTGGCTTAACATGTAATCTGAAATCAAAGTGGAGATGTTTTAATTAGTGGCAATCTGCCACTACAAGTGATATGAATTTCCTTATGCTTGCATCACTTATGCAAGAGGATTTTGGCCACATATTAAAATCTCCTTTCAACTATAATTTGGGGCTCTGGGATGCAAACATAACTGTAGCCTTAATTATCACTGAACATGGAAAGGAAGGGAGGGAATTGTCAGGAAAAGAGCAAAACAGCATGTCAGCCTGAGGGGTGTTCCTGATCTCTCAACCATGGTTAAGAGGCTGGACATATTACTGGGCCTCTGAGCTTATTAAAATAGGATTTGCATGATTTCTAAATATAAGTGCTCAAGAAGTATAAAAAAACACAACTATATTACCTACAGCCTAAGTTTTAAATAACTCTTCTAACTCTAAAGGCAGCTCATTTGTACATTTTAAAAAACGAGGAAAACAAACAATGATTCATCTGAAAGTCCCTTGTCAATTAGGTGGCAAATATGTCTGTGAAGACTCTCAGTCACCCAGGGGAGTGTAAATGGGAGTTGAGTCATGACAACTGGACTTTTTTTTTTTGAGACTGAAATGTTTCGCTGCTCATCCAAACAGCTTTGCCAGTCTGAAGAAAGCTAGTTGTGAGTCCTCCATTTTATAGTCCGCTTTGACTTCTTGTCACCCTGGTCTGAAATAGGCTCCTAAGATGAACAATGGCCTGAATGGGCTTGTTATGTAGAAAATAGTCTCAACAGGGCTTTAGGTGAACAATGGCCTAAGGTGCTGAAACCCATAAAGTATGGGTTGTTAGCCCTGGCCTTTCTGGTGGAGGTGTGAAGTATTCTTGATTTGTCTGGGTATGGTTGGAAACACAGTCTAATAAGTGGCAGATAGACTGTGCCTCAGCCCCCCACCTCTGTCGAGAGAGGGGTTTTCAATGCTCACATGATTGTCTTCCCCGACCCCTCTGTCAAACCACCAATCTTCTCTGTCTAATACACGTACATCTTCATTTTTGAATGAGTGCCCTTTGTCCGTCAAGTGGAGGTGTACTAGCTTTCTTCAGACTGACGAAGCTGTCTGCATGAGCAGCAAAACATTTCAATCTCTCAAGAAAAGAAGTCTGTGACTCAACTTCCAGACAGGTGGGAAATGGACCTTGTCCTCAGACAGTGTGAAAAAAATATCTAAAAAACAAAAAAAAAAAAAAAAAAACAGTAACAGCAACAGAAGTCTTACAGCTAGTTAAGATGTAGCCCAAACAGAAACCTTCAATTAAATTATATAAGAAGAGAATGATGTTAGAGAAGTAGCTAGTTTATGCTAAATAACAAACTTTTTCTCTGAAAAAAGAAATACTGTATTACTAAAAGGAAAAAGGCAAATCATACTGATAGTATCTCTTCAAATTATAATGTAACTACAAGCTGAAATATTATTGGCATGACTTTATGCCATGCAATTATCATCGGTCCACAACAGTATTATCTAATTCAACTGAAAGCTTCCTGTCCCATTGGTTCAAACTCTGAATCTCCCTAGGGCTCCCTTCTGACATGCAGAAGCATTTGGGAGTCTAGGGAGTTTGCACCATTTAGATGTCTATGCAGTATCACTCTCTCACATTCTACCTCTTATGAGAAAAGGAAGCTAATAAGAAAAAGCAGACACAATGCCTTAAAGGAAACTAACATGAATACAACCCCTATCCTGAAAAGAAATTGACAGGTGTTCCATGTTTTTGATCTGCAATCTAAATTAAACTAATGCAAAAACTAGGTGTATATACAACAAGAGAAAATACTATCTGAAAGTACAAATTTGATGGTCTGCAAATATTTGTTTTCTAATGAAAACACATTTACATAATTAGACTGAAATAGTTAACCACTTCTGCTCCTGCTAGGTAATTATTTGAAGCAATATCCAACACTTCAGGTACACACTTATTTTATATACACTAACTGTGAAGTGAGATCTAACTGTGACTAAATTCCTTTGATTTCTGTGGGACTGCTACTAAACATGACCAAGCTAACATTTAACGTACCCTCCCAATTCAATGAACACAGAAAACAATTTGATTACAAAAGGAGCAATCTGAAAATAAAAAACTACTTACGGTTGCATGTGATATAGTCAGGACGCCATTTTTAACAGCACATTTTCTTCTTTGCCAAACTTTTCTTATACTAAATGTTGATAGAATATGACATAATTAAAAATGTTTCATGAGATGACAACTGCATTACAATATTACAAAGTTTACACTGAAATATAATCCTTCTTCTAGATCAATAAATGTCCTATATATAAAAAAGGGTTAATTTCCATGTAGGCAAGAATTAGTGTGTTAAACATCAGAAATTAAAACCAGTTCCGGACATTCCTTTTGAATGGTAAAATGTTATGATGATGTTGAAGAGGGTGATAAATATTCTATATCTCTATTAACCAATGATACATTATCCAGCTGTTCAGAATTGGGATTCTTTCATTAGATACCAGCAAAACAAAGCTGAGATATGACTCATGTGTTATAAATACATTAATCTCCATTCCTCCCAAATTACCAAAATGTTAAAAAGCAAAGTGACTTTTTCCATAAATTAAACTTAAGAGAGATGTGTAAGAATTCTGTGCAAATCAAATCCACTGGGGCTTCTAAGAAGCAGACAAATTTCTCTAGGCTTTTCTACACATGGGTTGCATATATTTATTAGCTTGGGAGATGGAAACATTGGTTATAATATTTTAAATTGTTCAAGACTCAATCTTGTTGCCACAGAAATTGACCTAATTTAACCTCTGGTGGATAGCAAATCTCCCTTGACAGTTCAACTCAATAAAACTTTAAAAAATAAAAATCTGTGCACTAAGATATTTTTCACCACTCAATGTTATATCGAGATGATATACTAACTGAAGGCTATATGTCTATGTATCTGGAAGCCCCAATGATTTCAATATATTATAAAATTGCTTAGAAATGTTTAGTGTATCGTATTTATTTGCATGTTTTTATTGTTCCAATTTTATTGTAACTTTTATGTTTTAATTGTCTATTTTGATTGTGAGCCGCCCAGAGACCTTTGGGTAGTGGGCGGCACACAAGCTATATAAATAAATAATTAAATAAATAATAAATAAATAAATAAATAGTGTAATAAAATTATGAAAAACAACTATAATATGAATGACTTCTTTTTCAGATTATACAATGAAATGGCATGTGCCTTTCCCCAACAGCTGAGGAAGAAAGTAAAGTTTTTTATAATACATTTGATATTTATATATGAAATCATATAAATAATTTTTAGGAGGTGCCTAGTGTGCTGTGTAATTATATAGCTTTTGAAACGAAACACAACTTTCTTCTCTAAAAAGAATTATACTGATTTTAATTAAATCCAATTTATTTTATGCACATTTTAAGATTTTTTAAGCCATATGAAAAATGTGTCATCTGATGCGACAAGGGCCTTTAAAAAAAACACGTATGAGCCCATTATACCTTCTAGGTCATTTACAAGCGGCATGTGTAAAATACTAGGCTCTACAATAAACACCCCTAGGTTTTAACGTATAACGCTTGCACAGATGAACACAGCTAGTTCTTCTACAACTACAATACATACCCGTCACTCTTTTTGAGAAGGTAACCTTTCTTTTCACTTCCAAATTCTTTATTTCCCTGAAGCTGGTGCATGCTATATCCTCCTTGCTTGCTTTGTGAATCCTAGAAAAGGGAGGGGATAAAGAAGTATTGCTTTTCAATTTCAATAGCCTTTTAAAAGGTTTCATGCTAATTCCTTCTTTTATAGGCCCACAAAGGAAAAATGCATGATCCTGCTTCAAGCTTGATGCACAGAGCTTGCTTGCTTTTATTTTTTAAAAAACAACAACCAAGTGTTATGATGTGTTTATGTAAAGTGATGGAGCTTTGAATGAAGGGTTACATAAAAGTTTAGTAAAAATCGAAGTATTTCACAAATATTGGGCAACAAATGCTAGTAAGTTGTAGAAGCGGTATGATATGCATTTCCAGTACAGGTATATTTGTTATCAGACTAGTTTTATCAAGCTGTGCTGTTTGAGCTGATGGTTTAAAACCGGTGGCATAAAATCCAATATATGCGTAGAGACACACAAATATACTATTTTAAATGTATGTTTTATACACCCACATCTACCCGGATAGAAATAATACAACAGAAAAGCCTGCAGATGTATCATGGAAACAAAGATTCATTAAAGCAATGACTTACTCTCCTAGACTTCGATCAGGAAAGGCAAAGGCAACATAGGAAGAAAAAAGTAGAATATTTAAGACAGCATTACTGCTAAAAGAAGAATGTAGGTGTACATTTTGCAGTCACTTTACAGTCCGCAGAAAAAGCAAAGGTAAAATGCTTTCTGGGGGAAACAGCATTAAAAGGAAAAGAGCTAGTGAGTAATAAACCACATCTTTCATATGAAAGATGTGTTGAGATAAATAAAGCTGCCATGGATTCTGAACCTGAATTTATTTTAACCATTAGGAGACCCAGAACCCCCTCCCAATCTTTAGCACTTGCACTGTAGGAAAACAGGGCTCAAAGGCTAAAGTGATGCATTTCAGTTTCTGAGGGCTAAAGTCCAAGAAATAGCAAAGTCCCATGCCTAATGGTTTTGCTGTGTACAAATGTTACATGCTTCCATGTGTTCAATGCGTTTTCAATGAATGCGGTACATACAAGTTTAGTCCTCGCTAGAACTTAGTCCATAGTCAGTCTGTATATTTTGCTTGGAAATCTTACCTCCTTGCTTTCAAAATGCAAAGATGACTTTATTAAGTCTCTCAAGGCAGTTAACTGCTTCTTTTCTTCATCCTGTGTTTGTTTGATCTGCAGTAAAAATACTGTATTCATGATTACTCCAATTTTAAAAGGCCCTACTCACATTTCTAATCAACATGAATCCACCGTGAAGCTTTAATGCAATAAATGTAGGTCTTTTTCTTAAACAGGTGTGGCTGTTAAAAAATATGCATGGATTTTTCTAGACACTGAAATCAAGGAAAACCTGTCCCAAGGCTTTAAATGCCATGTTACAGCAAGTCCAATTATGAATTATTTAAAGTATCATTTATCCCAAATGCTGGTTAATCTCTCCACCATGTCTATATTTTTATACAAAAGGTATCCATTTATATAGAATACATGAATGTTGACTAAGCCAGCAATTCTAATTCCTAGATAGGTAGCTAATTACCTCATACTGTTTCATTTTTCAAGTAAATGCAAGAGATCACTTTTAAAGGGGCAATAAGAAACAGTTCACACTGTTCAGTTATGGAGCCATTTTTCTCATAGGTGTTGAAGCAAACTAGCTGTTTAATTCAAGGCAGTTTACCACAATCTCAACACTCTTATGGTTTGGCGCTATTGATGGCAGCTGAAGTCAAAAATGCAAAAAGGGACGAGATTGAGTGAGGCTATTTTATGTTATCTGATGGTTCCTGATTCAAGGAGAGTTATGAAAGGCAATTTTCTGAATGAAAATACCTAAAGAGTCAAAATTGCCCAATGCTTCTCCTTTACTGAGTATTCTCAGATAAAAAGCTGAGAAAACAGACAGGGTTCCTGTCTTATGAACAACTTACATTATAGAGGTCTGCAGCCAGTTTTTCTACATACTGCTTCATTTTATCAGCCGTCTTCAAACCATCCTGAAAGAAGCTACAGAAAACAAATTTCATAATTAATGTGCACATTATAGCGGACCGTTTTCTTCAAGTCATCTGTAGTTTGGAACTTGATGAAGTGTTTCAGTTAACAGCTAATGGCTATCTGCTCTCAACCACATATATACACACAAAAATAAATTTATGAAGGAAGTACTGGATTCCAGCTGATAAAAATATCTGAGGTTAGTGAAGAAACAGGCTGGGCAGGAATCGTATAAAAATTAGATCTTTGTGGAAGAGTTCCACTGTGTATTCCACCTCTCATAGTCTGGGTATGTTTAGCCTTAAGAAAAGAAGACACCTAACTCCAAATATTTGAAGGATTGTCATGTGGGAATTAGAACAAGCTCATTATCTTGCTGTAGTCTGCACATGGCTAGACCCATAGACTAAATTACAAATGTGTAAAAAAAAAGTATATGAAGCAAATCAACAATATGACATATCCTTAGCTATATGTCATAGCCAAATAACAAAGGAATTACACTTACTTGCACTGAGCATGGTAATATTTTATCAGATTCTGAAGAAGATCTACACCTTTCTTGGTCTTTATCTCATTCACTTTAATAAGATACTGTAAAAGGAAAAAAAATAACTCAGTAAATAATTAGATATTGCACCAATCAGCTGTGCTCAAATACAGGTTCTTTTCCAGCAGTTTCACACAAATTCAGCAATTAAGTGGGACATGGCTTTGCAGATGACATCTAAAAGCTGAGACTGAGAAAATCCACACTCTTAGAAGCCACAGAGAGATCGGGTTGCTGTTGTTGTATTTTGCTGTTGTTGTTTTGGGTCTCTGTGCAATTTTTTTAAAAGCTACCCTTTGGGAGGTTTGTGCAGTCTGCTTTTACAATGCTATATCTCTATACAATTGTCACAACTGTTGATCTTAAGTTCAGAAATTATAGCAAGTAATCTTTCCATGCTATTGTGTCTGAACTAAATTCAGAGTTTGAGCAAACTAAGGTCTAATCTTATGTATGCATGATACAAACGATAACTTGTAGCCGCTTATACGCATGACTCAAACCAATGGTTTGGCACGACATGTCAGCATGCCCAGTATCTGGAAAGACATGAATCATAGGAAGGACTTTGCTCAAGGGATTTATTTTATACACAAAACATTGTCAATGCCCTGCATGGACCGCTCATTATATGCTTCACCTTAATCATCCAATAAAAGACCCCACATATCTAGGTCCACTTAGTGACCTGCACAAACATTTCAGGGATCAGCCCATCCATCGAGAGTCAGTGGAGTCACAGTCCCCCCCCCCGCCCAGTGACATTTATATCTACAAAGGTATTAATGTGCCAGTGACAAACCTGCATCTTCAGCTGTCCAACTTCAAAATACATAATTACATAGGACTTTATAGATCAGGGGCAAATCTGTTAAATCCCTACAATTCCTATAATAGTTGTCTTATTATTTTCTTAGACCATGATGATTTAATTTCCTATGTTCAGCAAAAAGACTTCTTACAAATGGACTTGCAGGCCATTGAGAAGGAACTACGAAAGCTTTTCCAGTCAGCAAAGCTGTTGCCTACCTCGCACATTTGTAACTGGAAGAAACGCCGTTCCTTTTCCATATCCTCAGCAATTTCAGCTCCTGTAATTTCAGTCCTTATCATCCCATGCTGTTTTGCGTGTTCTCTTTTTTCCTTTTCAATCTTTGTGCTGTAATTGCATAAGTATACACTGAGGAAAAGCTTGAAAAGCATTGAACAGCTACGTAAGCTATATTCGACTAAATTAAACTATACAGTATCTCATGATTACCTACTATAAATATTGTAAAACTTTCAGTATAAAACTTCCCTTCCCCCATGGATGTTCTATTTTTAACTATACCAGATACTGAGTTGATACCGAGTCTATTTTGAAAGCATCACAACAACATTATATACAGTACAGTATACTTATCCAAAATACTTTTATTTATGTAAAATATTTTAAACTCCCTTTCTCTGTAAAAAGGACCCACAGTGTTTTCCGATAATCAATATTTACATTACTACCAAGGATTATATATAATACTAAAATATCAATGAACACTATATCAAATAACATAAGCACAAGACTACTTGAAGTCTTGAACCTAGTCTTTAATTTGTGTACACAGTTGCGTTCCAAGCAAACATATTCAAATCTCCTTCCCAGTCATTTTCACTTTCTCTCTGTGATAGCAATCTAAACTCTGGCACATTCCATTTTTCCTTGGATTTAAAAAGCAGTAGTAACATTCTGCTCAATTGATGACAAGTCCCTACAGGCAGACTTCTCTGTATATGATCAGAAACACCAAAAAGGAAAACTTTTAACAGCTACAACTCACTGTGGTTTATGTAAATCCACACTAAGAAAAGAAGTTGGAAGTTCCATTAACAGGGGCTGGATTCAGTGGGCTAGCCAGGATGACAAGCAACATCCAAAAAACCAGCTACCTCTAATGTTATTGCATTAGAACCCTTTTCTTCATGTAGAAGTTCCTAGCTTCTGCACTCTGCAACTTGGGTGTACAGCAGCAGGACCTGCTTCATGAAATCACTTTGGATTGGTTATGTTGGTCTTGTGGTGCAGTGGTTAAATGCCTGTACTGCAGGCAAAACTGTGCTCACAACCTGGGGTTCAATCCCAGTTAGATGGCTCATGGTTGACTCAAGCTTCCATCTTTCCGAGGTCTGTAAAATGAGTATCCAGCTTGATTGGGGTGGGGGTGGGGGGACAATGTGTAGCCTGCATACTGTTATTAAAAAACTGTAAACTGTCCAGAGACTGCTTGAAGTGGTATGGGGCGGTATATAAACAGAACACTTTTCTTTTCTTTGCTTTGTTTTGTGGGGCAATTTGGCCTCCAAAACCAACCTAGTTCCCCGGTCATAATTTATAGAAAAACCACATTTGGAATGTATATAACACTACTTTTTTTAAAAAAAAAAAAAAGGCCAGTGATACTCTTGAAATAGTTAAGAGCTCTCAAACAGATGGCTGATAAATAATAAATTAGTTCAACTAGCTGATGTTTTGGCATGAGGATTTTATTGATTGATTTATTTAGAATATTTTTACCCCACCTTTCTCCTTGGAAAAGGACCAAAGGCGGCTTACAGTATGTAAGCTTTAGTATGTATTAATATATCCTGAATGGTTTTATGTAATAACTCCAAGAAGTTAGTTACGGTATATCAGAAAAAAAGTTCATTAACAGAGCAGCAAACTGTGGAAAGCAAACTGTATTAATCTACTCACAGGAATATACTCAATGTGGCACATTATGTTATGAATTATTTATCAATACAGAGGTAAATGACAGACATATCCATCAGAGATGGAAAGACAATAGATTGTACACTTGAATGTTTCACAAATGTCTACACAACAAAACGAATAATACTTACAATTTGGTCTCATAATCCTTCCAGGCTTTGTCAAAAGGCTTTTTAAGATCCTTAGGAAAGAGAAAATGCACTTAAAATATGTTTATGATAATGCTATGTCAATATATATATATATTTAAGATATTCTATGATTATCATTGACTTTTTTTTAAAAAGGGGGAAGATTTTTTTTTACAGTTCATACTTTGAAAGTATTTCTTTCCCATGGATCTTAAGGCACATATAACTAAAGCTTTGAAGAAAAAAACAATATGAAATGTAAGCATGCAGTTGTAGTTAAATTCTACAGAACGTCATGCAAATTTGACAGTATTATCAAGTACACAGACAGTAAACCACCAAAAGCCTGAGAAACAATGCTAGTAACTCTGTGGTAATTATAAATATATGTACTGTATATACTTACCCCCTTGACGCCTTTCAAATCTCCTTTTAAAAGGGAATCCAATGTGAAGATGACATTGTGGTTCAAGCCTTGGAGCTAAGAACAATAAGGAGTACTTATTCAAACTTATGAAAGCTCCGAAATCTATAATTGCCTTGCTTTTGCTGAGTTATTTGGCATGATAATACAAATGTAAATTACTTCCCCCAAATCAGCAGTTTATCAATATTCTTACCAAGCTATTCAAACGTTATGGCTGCTTTTGAAGGGTTCATTTCCAGCATGCTACACCCTCCATTACTGTCCCCAAAGAGTACCCAAATGGATTAATCTGTTCTACATTAAGGAACCCACCACAGGGCTTCAGTTCGATAGATCCAGTCCCTTCTTTAGAAAAGGACATTGATGCTTTTCTCCACAAGAATGCAGGAGAGCTTCTATCCCTGGTGGTCTCTCCTCCTGATACGTTGTCATCTCCCCAGACAACAGAAGTACCAGGTGTATATTATACCTCTAGGATGACAACACTTGACCCAACCCTGACAATTCCCTATGGATTCTGTCTCTTACTCCATATTGAAATGTGTTTCATCTCAAGCCTCCACATTTCACCTGGATAAAGTGCTACTGTTTTCTCAAGGGGGGGGGGGGCTAATGTTTCTAGTTCACAGTGCTTTGCCCTTATCCCCAGAGTGTTTGTAAAGTGAGTGGAAGTTTAAACCACATGCCTCTAACATGCAGAGTATTCCCAATTTAGCCAAAAGGCAAAATGTCTATGATGTGTACAATTATGAACTGTGATACAGTAGTGAGAAATAGTAAATAGAGATGGGGCACGACTTAGCAGAATTTTCGTTTCCGTTTCCGTTTTTCGTTTCCGTTACGTAACGAAATGAAAAACGAAAAACGGCTCAAAACTGGAACGGAAACGGAAACGAAACGACTAATTTCGAGCCATTTTTCGTTTTTCGTTACTGGAAAAGCACTTAATGGAGCTAAATGGGAAGAAACGAAAAAAATTCGTTTTCGTTTGTCGTTTTCGTTACGCAACGAAACGAAAACGAAAAATTTTGAAAATTAGCTCACGGAAACGGAAACGAGCCGAAACGGACCCCTAGACGAAAACGAAAACGAACAATTTTTCTGAGTCGTGCCCATCTCTAATAGTAAAGGAACAGAGCGTTCTCAAAAAATACTTCATGAAAACTCTCCTTATTCCTTTGCAATAATTACAGTGGACCCTTGTATAACAAAGGGTTTGTATAACAAAATCTGTACAACATGAAAAATTCCGGAGATAGGGGAAATTTTCTTAAAATAATAGCCTATGGGGCGAATCCGTACAACATAAAATGGGACTACTCCATTTTCAATGCATTCCTATGGGAAATTTGTATAAAGGAAAATTTGTTTAACATAATTTCATTTGGAACGAATTAATTCCTTTATACAAGGTACCACTGTATAGAACTAATTCTTGAGTGGGACCACATTCAAAGCCACAAAGGATAACTAAAGGGCTATCTAGAAATACAAGGCCAGATTAACAGTCCAGAAGTACTATAAAAATATGAAGAAACATCCAACATTTGAAGATGTGAAAAGTCCACTGAAAAGACTAGGCCAGTGATGGTGAACCTATGGCATGGGTGCCAAAGGTGGCACTCGGAGCCCTTTCTGTGGGCACCTGACATCACCCCTTCATAGCTACCTGTATACAGGTTAAATTACTGTATTGGCACTTTGCAAAAAAATTAGTGGGTTTTGAATTGCAGTTTGGGCACTCAGTCTCTAAAAGGTTCGCCATCACTGGACTTGGCCATAGTTTTGGCATTAGGTGTATATATGGCCTGTTCTGATAACCATGGGACCTATTTATTCACCATTTTCATTTACTTCATGGTGGAATGAAATATTCTCTATTAAATCATGCACTGTTTACTGCAATGAAGAAGTGCTGTGCGTCTCTGTGTGTTTCCAGTTATCTCCCTACCCCATCCCATATGCTCTTTTGGTTGCTTCCCATTTTAAGCAGCCTGTCTGCCAGCACACACAAACCAACAAACTATGGTTGATGCTCACCTTCCAACTCAGGATTGCACATTACCATATTTTCCCCATATATAAGACTATTTTGTCTAAAATCGTTAGACTAAACATTGAGGGTCGTCTTATACATGGAAGGTAAGGAGATAATCATGTGGGTGGGAAACTGCCTATAACTTATCTCTGCAGAAGGTGGTCTTTATAGGGGGTGTCTTATACAAAGAAAAAATGGTAGCTTCAACACATACATGGTGACATAGGAGTATGGAGGGCTGGAAGCAGTGCCCTATCCTTAAGCTAGGATAGACTGATTCCCTAAGCCCAGCTAAGTGCACCTGAGTAGAATCCAGTTCTACATTTCAAGGTAGCTTCTGTGAATCTAACAACTGCATAAAAATGTTGTATCTTTTATCTTTCCTTTCTGTTGCAACTGAATTGCTTGCACATTTAAAGATTTATGGCACATGCTTAAAAGAACCTTTAACTACAGGTGTAAATGAAGATAACACCTGAAATCCTGTTGCTTGGCATAGCCAGTCACAATTAGAATAGGCTTATTAAACCAGTGGAGGTTGGATGATTCACTGCTCTTATCTTTCACGAATTCAGTAGGCCTAATCTGATAGAGCTGCCTAGATCCCCTAAGCACATCCGATCTCGCCTGATTTCGGAAGCTAAGCAGGGTGGGCCCTGGTTAGTACTTGGATGGGAGGCCACCAGGGAATACCAGGTGCTGTAGGCGCCTGGAGTAGGAACTGGTAAACCACTCCAGTATTCCTGCCAAGAAAACTCCATGGACATGGAGTCATGAAGAGTCGGTCACGACTGTAACGACACAACACACACAAAATCTGGTTGCAACTCACTACACTAAGCAACAGGATTTCAGTCAATACAGTGGACCCTCGTATAACAAACGGTTCGTATAACATAAAATCTGTACAACAAAAAAATTCCGGAAATAGGGGAAATTTGCTTAACAGAATCGTCTACGGGGCGAATACGTACAACATAAAAATGGTTGCAATTAGGGATTACTCTATTTTCAATGTATTCCTATGGGAAATTGGTATAAAGGAAAATTTACTTAACAGAATTGCATTTGGAATGAATTAATTCCTTTATACAAGGTACCACTGTATAAGGAAACAATCAGGCCTACATAGACATAAATTCTACTGGAATGTTTCTATGCATTTAAAATCAAATTTAGTTGTGTATGACGTTTTTGACAGGTCCAAACAGGGAATATATTTGTGCAACCTAAAGTTAGGATGTGAACTAAGACAACTTACATTATTGGAACAAATGATTTTATAAACAGAATGAAATCTCCCAACTAAATATATGCTCATAGCCCTATGATACATGATGTTCAGCAAGCAGTTCCCTGCCAAATATCCTATAAAGTTGGCACCTAGAACATGACACGATTTCAAGAAAATTAGAAATATTGTTGTTACATAAATATATGAATCAGCACTTATATAACAAATTGACAGGAACACATTACTGGCTTAAAAACATATTTTGAAGAAACAGATAATTTGAAACACCTTACTAGATTTTTCAGCAGTGTTGACAATTCTTTTGTCAGTGTGGAAAATTTTACGAAAGCAGTGCCAAGATCTGGATTATCTCTACTCAAGAAATTGCTTCCAAATTTATCTAGTACTTGTGCATAGTTTTCTTCATTTTGGACGTGTTCTAGGAAGGAACATATAATTATTTTTTCTTTCTAGGAATAAGGAACAATACTACTAAAAACAAATGAACCAATATTATTTCCCACAGAAAATCAATTTTGCATTCAGCTTTCTGCTTGCTAAGACCTCCAAACTTTGCATAAGATATTTTTCCCCTCGTCCTTTGGTCTTGAAATCAAGGCTGGAACTCAACAAGTTAATTTCAAAATAAGATGGTGAAGAATGGCTTAGAAGCAAGAATTTAGTATGTGAGGGACTAAATATCACTGCCTAATTATACAGTCATTGCATACACAGAAGTCATGACTCACCATGTTTTGGTGTGATACATTTTTATAACGATCTGTGTTTTAGGTACAGAATACATCTTAGGTTTGCAATATGTGGTCCACAGGACACGATTAAGAGAAACAGTGGTGAACTCTGGATATAATCTGAGTAACTGCAGTCACAAATTTAAGGCTATGTATAAATCAAAAATGTATACGTATGAAAAATATGGGACGTGGTGGCTCAGTGGGCTAGAGCACTCAAACTGTTGGCTGCAAAGTTGGCAGCTTGGTGGTTTGAATCGTGGGTGCCACACAGCGAAGTGAGCTCCCGCAGTTAGCCCCAGCTCCCACCAACCTAGCGTTCAAAAGCATATAAATGCAAGTAGATAAATAGGTATTGCGGTAAAAAGTAGGAAAGTAAACAGTGTTCTGTGCACACAAATGCGTTCAGCCATGCAGGCCACATGGCCACAGACTTGCACAACACTGGCTCTTTTGCTTATAAACGGAGATGAGCGCCACCCCTAGTATCAGATACAACTAGCCGCAGGTGCGGGGAAAACCTTTACCTTTTTCACTTCATAAATTGAAAATAGGCAATGAAATGTACCTTTTGACCAGTCAATGGAATGGACAATAAATTAACTAAATAAAATAATAATTTATCAGTAACATGTGACAATGAACAGGCATCTTCTAATACATTTAACATCCCTATAGTCGTAAATAAAGACATGGTAGCAGTAGCAGCAACCATGAGATATTATATAGATTACTGTACTAGGTAAGCACTAAGAAAGAACAGCATGTTCCACAGGCAGTTGTATGTATAGTTGAACCAAACAAGATTCTGACTTAATTCTCTGCCGCAAAAGCTTATATATTGCCCCATATCACTTTAAGTAGTCTCTGGGCAGTTTACAGTTTAATTACAGCATGCAGGCTACACATTGTACCCCCAGCAAGCTGGGTACTAATTTTACCGACAGCAGTGGTTCCTACACTTGGGTCCCCAAATGTTCTTGGACTACAACTCCCAGAAATCCTGGCCAGCACAACTAGCAGTGAAGGTTCCTTGGACATTTATACAAGGGAGAGCAGGGAGAGAATAGCAAACAAAAACGCAACTCAATATACAGTAGTACTTCGTAAGATGAATGCCCCTTAAGACGAAAAACTCGCAAGATGAATGAAGTTTCTGGGAATAGGAAAAACCT
>JAHTLZ010000204.1:9262166-9272817 GCA_023846285.1 Phrynocephalus versicolor | reverse complement strand
TTTATATTTAAACGTCAAACCTTCTGGCGTTTCCCACCTAAATGGGAAGTTACACAAAAGCTAATAAGCTTAAAGCCATTGATACAGTATTATTTGAAAGCAAGTACAAACAGGCCATGGAAGGATAATTCAGAACTGAGTCCTACTCCTCTTGTGCTACCCAAACAAAAGCCCTGCAATGAACTGAATAAATTTATTTATTTATTTATTTATTTATTTATTTATTTATTTATTTATTTATTTATTTGTACTTATTAACCTCCCGATTTTCCCATAGGGAACTCTGGGGGGTTGTACAGCACATCACCAAGGTGACAACCCAACAATCAAACCCCAATACAAAACAACACAGAAATCATAAAAAAAGCATAATAAAACACACATTCATATAAAATTGCTACACCAGTGAGGCGCCAATAGAAAAATAGACCTCACACCACCCGACAAGGAGGGGGGGAACACGACACAGTGTGCTCAGAGGTCCCCAAAGCATTGCCCGAAGAGCCAGGTCTTTAAGGCCCTTCTAAAGGCCAGCAACGACTCCGCCTGCCTAATCTCAGCTGGCGGCTTATTCCAACAGCCCAGGCCAACCACCGAAAAAGGCCTGGTTCCTGGTCGAAGCCCTACGGGCCTCTCTCGGTGTTGGCACTCTGAGAGAGAGGGAGGACCAAGCTCTGGTTGGTCTGGACGAGGTTAAAATTTCATAAAATGCATCAATTGTGATTTTTTTAAAAAAATCCAATGAGGTGTCACATTTCATGAGAAGAATCTTATGCTTTTTTTGCCTCCTGCAAATACCAAACCCACATCCCTAGCTAAAGTTACAGAATTGTGATATGGAAATGTTTTTACATAAGAACTGCACTGTTGGATTTACTTGACAGAACCAATTATTATTTAAACTGCTAAAACGACAACTGTTTTCTCCACAAAGTGCTTCACTGTTTCAAAACTAAAAACAAAATTGGATTTGTTATAAAGATAGGATCACACTGCGAAAGCCTGAATCATTTTGGGGACTGCATGATTTTAAGTATATTGTGATTAGAGTAAAGATATTGATTTCAACTGATTAAGTTCCAGCAATAGAAGGGGAAGAATGGAGGCAATGACAGAGTTTATTTTCTTGGGCTCCTTGATCACTGCAGATGGCGACTGCAGCAACGAAATTAAAAGACGCCTGCTTCTTGGGAGGAAAGCAATGGCAAACCTAGGTAGCATCCTGAAGAGCAGAGACATCACTTTTGCCAACTAAGGTCAGGATAGTCAAAGCTATGGTTTTCCAGTAGTGATGTATGGAAGTGAGAGCAGGACTATAAAGAAGGCTGATTGCCGTAGAATTGATGCTTTTGAGCTATGGTGCTGGAGGAGAGTCTTGAGAGTCCCCTGGACTGCAAGGAGATCAAACCTATCCATCCTGAAAGAAATCAACCCTGAATGTTCACTGTAAGGACAGATTTTGAAGCTTAGGTTCCAGTACTTTGGCCACCTCGTGAGCAGAAAGGAGTCCTTGGAAAAGTCTCTGATGTTGGGAAAGATTGAAGGCAAAAGGAAAAGGGGACAGCAGAGAATGAGATGGTTGGACGGTGTCATTAATGCAACCAAAATGGATTTGACCAAACTCTGGGAGGCAGTAGAAGATAGGAAAGCCTCGCGAGCAGTGGTCCATGGGGTCACGAAGAGTCGGACATGACTGAATGACTGAACAACAACAACAACAACAACAACAATAAATGTAACCAGGTTGAAACTAAGAGAAGGAAACTAGTCAAAAGCCACATAATCTTAACACATGGACAGCTAAAAACAATATATAATTTTCGAACAGCAACAAGTTATAAATTCCAGAAATAACAATGAGCATTATGTATAACTTTCATGAAGTGACACAATCTACTTCAGTATGAAAACCTGTGAGGTTAAAAATAGCAAAAAACAACAACAAAACACATTTCACAATTTACTAGCATATGACAGCGAGCAGAACTAAAATGTTTATAGATCAATATCAATAGACACTATACAAAACAAAATAGAACAGATATTAACAAGTGTTCAAGCAAAAACAATCTTGACTTACTGGATACACTAATGGGATAGACAGCCTTTCACCTCCAGGTCAGAAAACTAATCCAGCTCAGACCAACAACAATTCAGAAATGTTACCATCTGTTACATGTCTGGTGTCTAGGGTAAGATGACTTAACACTTTCAGTTCATTTCTACTGGTATCAAAATAATCAAAGCTAGAAAGAGGACTTATACTGAATGGTTTCAGCAAAGGCCGTATTATTAGTGAACACCTGAGGAAAATACTCCGCTATTCTTTGCCACTCCAAAACTGAAATTAATTTTTGCAAATTTCATATAGTTTAGGATACAAGGTAAGTAATTCTACATTTTCCTCCAGGAAATATGGAAAAAAACTAATATACATCTGACCACAAACTGTCAAAATGTATTATGAAAAGTAGCATCATGTTTCACCAATTGTATTATTATGAAATAAAAATATGAAATGTTTGCTGGCTTAGCCCATTAATAGAGGAGGGGTGGATCCCTTAGACTGAAGTTTCAGCTGACATTTGAAGCCAACCACTTTGTTTTCCAAGAAAATGAATCAAATATTTACATAAATAAGAAGAGGGTGATAATCACATTCACAGGAATTTCGAGAGACCTTGGAGTCTGTACAAAGGGTAGGAAAACTAAAGAAAGTGAGTCATTGCAAATAGCTTGCCCTGATTCATACTTTCCAGATAGAGATGTCACATCAAAAATCATCCAGCAGCTTCAAATTTCTTTTATGCTCCAAGACAGTTCTTGACTTAAAAACCATACATTGCACTGAGATGCCCTTGAGGATAACTCAGAAGCTGCATCTGGTACAGAGGGTACAGTAACAGCTACATTGTTCAATGGAATGGGGGGGGGGATTACACCAATTTTAAAGGAACTGAATTAGCTGTCAAAGTTCTTCTGTTCTGAATGTAAGGTGCTGGTAGTGATATGCAGGTCAGCATCTTGTTCTGGAATAATGTCCCTGAGCAGTTTTTTTATTTTATTTTGTAATATGTAATCTGCATCCAGCATTATAAAATCAATAATCATGACTTTGCCAAAGGATCTTTTGATCAAACCATGGTGTAACATTTCTGTTTATCTCCTCCGCTTAACCTAGCACAATCTGGTCCCCACTCCTCTGCAGACCACAAACAGAAAGTGTGAGTTGTCAGAAAGTATCCTTCTTGTACATGGAGTATAAACTCGACAGTTCTGTCCTTCATAATAACTCTAAACGTATTAAGGGTTCTGTGGCATTTAATATTCGTAATTGTGCAGTTCCCATCTAAGTGGACAAAGTATCCTGAGACCCTGTCCCACTGCTACTTCCACATGTGATGTATTGTTCTTCAAGTGCCATGTCCTCATAGAACATTGGTGATCAATCTCTGCTCTTAAGCCAGAATGTTCTTCTATGCCCCGGGCCACGCTTCCCATCTATTTTTCCTTGAAGGACAACAAGCAGCAGATGGTATTTTTTTACTGTGCAATATGAGTCCGAAATATTGCAGTTTTCTTATCTTTACGTTATTGAGCATTTCTAGCTTTTTATTCATGCGCTATTCTACACACATTAGTAACTCTGGATGCCCAAGGTATCTTCAGAATTCTGTACGGCCACATTTCGAATGCTTCCAGCTTCTTGTATAATGCATCTGTAAGGGTCCAAGTTTCAACGCCACAGAAGTACTGTATACTGAATACATAGGATTGAAGTATTCGAGTACGAAGTCCTGGTTTGTCAAGACTTCCCTCATTTTCTGGAAGGCTGAAGAGTTCAGCTCATCTTAGTGAAGAGTCAGAGTTTCAGTCAGGTTCCCCAAAGTCCCATCATGCTTTTGTTTTGTCAGTTCATCTTCAGTTCTCTCACACATGCACACAGGTACTTCACCTCATTCCAGACCAAGCATGCCATATACCTTACATACCAGCATGTATCCATCTTACATTCATTATAACATTGCTGAACTAGTATTTGAAGACTAAATAATTCCTAAATAATGCCTCCTGAGTTCCAAATCCATTCCTGAATCCAGATTGGGTATCTCCAATGCTCTCTTCACACTTCCGATATATTCTTAAGTGCAGGACTTTTAAAAATAACTTCAAGATGTGAGTCATCAAACTGACTGTCTGGTATTCATTACAACTTTTTGCATTAGTTTCTTTGGAAGTGGTATTAAAGTAGATTTGAGTCAGTCCTGCGGGATGGTTCCACTTCTATAGATGTGACATATTAGTCACAGTATATTCATTTTTTAAAATTACATTTTGTTTTGACCCGGATAGCTCAAGGAGTTGGATATCCAGCTGTAGGCTGAGATCAGGAAATGGATTCCCCAGTATGCCACCTGGGAGAAGCACCAACATGTCCAGCATTAGACAAACTGCTCAGTCCAAGAGTGCACCCAGAAAAAGGGAATAGCAAACTACTTCTGAATATTCTATACCAGGCACGTCCAAAGTTCGGCCCTCCTGATGTTTTGGACCACAACTCCTAGAATTTCAAGCCTGTATTTTCAATTGCAAAGGACTGTGGGAGTTGTGTACCAAAACATCTGGAGGACATGCCAGTTCTATAACCAAATAACTCTAGCAAGGGTTGCTATAAGTCAGAATTGATGTAGCAGGAAGTTATTATTAGAGCTGCTGCTTAAGTTCTGCAAGTCAAGGCATGTCCTCCTCTCAAAGCAGAATCATAACTCTGCATCAGGCCATGCCTTTGCAAGCAAGAAAATCTAACTTTATTTCCAGCTCACTCCAGTCTCCACTGAGTAAGAACAGGCATTCAGCTGACTAGTCTAGAATTTTCCAAATGACCCTCAAATTACTCTTCTTAAAGAGAGAGTTGGAGGGAAACGGAGAAAGAGAGTGCTAAATTTTCTATTTTGCACTGATACGCTGCACAAGCAGACCTTAAAGGAATGTCAATCACTTTTGTCAGAACATCAGTGGAGCAGTACCTCCATATTTGCAAGATCACTGTCCAGGGTTTCAGTTATCTGCGGTTTGCTGCAGCCCCATATATGGCTGCAATAAAGTACAGATTATGTAAAATGATGAAACCTAGCTAACAATATAGGCAAGTATGTGGCTCATTAAATAAGAAGCAAAATGTCACAGGGGGAAAAATGACAATATGTGTATGTGAACAACTCTTGACTTGTTTACACAACTTGTTTCTGGCATGATAAGAAATACAGCTTGCATTCATTGATTTTCCTAAGTGCACACACTAATTTATATGATTTTCTTTTTAAAAAATGAAGTTAATGGTGCATTACAAACATATCTGTTCCTAATTACCCGGAGGTTATTCCTGGGTAAGGAGATATAGTGTACCGGAGAGTGTCAGGCACATGTGTTCAAATCACCAATTGAAAGTTACTGGATGGGTAGCACTGGCAAAACCGCTTAAGTGTATCTTAGGACATCTTACTAGGGTTGCCATCCACCAGAATCCAAATTCATGGCATGTAACATGCACGTATAACACGGCAAACAAAATGAGCATAAAAGAAATATTGCACTTTTGGAAGTGGGAAGGGGCTTTGTATTCAGAAAGGGATGAGGAGGAGGAGGAGGAGGAGGAGGAGGAGGAGGATTAACAACAACAACAACAAAAAAACTGGTGCTTCAAAAGGGGAGGAGAGGCACTAAATAAGAATAACAAGGATTGCTGTGTATTAAGAGGCATTACAGTGGACCTTTGTATAACAAACAGCTTGTATAACATAAAATCTGTACAACATAAAAAATTCCGGAGATAGGGGAAATTTGCTTAACAGAATCGCCTATGGGGTGAATCCGTACAACATAAAAATGGGATTACTCCATTTTCAATGCATTCCTATGGGAAATTGTATAAAGGAAAATTTTCTTAATATAATTTCATTTGGAACGCATTAATTCCTTTATACAAGGTACCACTGTACTTTGTATTTCTTACTGATTCTGATGTTTATATTGTAGGCTTATTTTAATCTGTGAATGAAAGACAGTATTAGTGCACAAAATACGCATGTGTCTTCCACAGCTCCATGACGTTGAAAATGACTATATGTAGTCATCTGAAACGTGACACAAATGGCAAGGATGCCTTGAAGACTTCTATCTTATGGCAGAATTACTTTTAAAGTTAATTAATTTTGGTTAAAGTGGTTGTAACTATTATTCCCTGCTACTATTGCTAACAAAAGTGTACTTCAGCAGTTGTCTTGTATAAGCTCAGTTATCCTTATGGCAAGCTCACATCTGAGCAGTAGGGATGTGACTTCAGTCTGGAAATGAACAATCCAAACAATTCAAAGAGCAAAACTCTTTCATTTTTGTGGTCTTTCACTAGTTTCTATAAGAGAGCCCTGAATCACGGATGTTTTGCTGAAACAACGACAAACAAAAATTGCATACATTCTTTCACCTGGTGTCCGTCTAATTGCCCAGTAAATGTTTGATCATAGAGCCTTGCACGGCCTGCTGTCACCACTCAATCAGAACACCACTGCTTAATGTTTAACATCAGCACCAGGGTCCTCTCTCCTCATGGTGCAGCAAGCTAAGCACTGTTGCAGCCGTTCCCACCAGACCTGGCAGGAAAAATCCAGAAAAGGCATGAAAGTTTTAGGAACAACTCCATATACCAATGCTTCCTTTCCACTCCTCTTTTCACATGTATATCCTTTCTCCTCAGGACCATTCCCATAGCCCAGATGCCTCCGTAAGGAGTTCAGAAAATCAATGGGGAAATGCAAAAAAAAAAAAAAAATGACCGGAAAGAATTGGCACTTTTCACTTCAAATAAAACTGGCTCAAAACAGAAAAACAGAAGGCTAAAAAGCAAAAGGTGATGCTTATATACCACCCCATAGTGTTTAAAGCACTCTCTGGGCAGTTTCCAAGTAATTATGCAGGCTACACATTGCCTCCATGGCCCCAGTAAGCTGATTACTCATTTTACCAATCTTGGAAGGAAGGATGGTTGAGTGAACCTTAAGCCTGCTGCCTGGGATTGAACCCCAGAGAAACAAACGATGATAGAGCACCCCCACAAATTAAAAAAAAAACTTGTTCACAACCTACATCCTTACTAATAAGTACAACTGTTAGTTCATTTCATAAACTGAACATGGGCAAGGCACTGGCGACAGAGAGTTGGATAATTTTAAATTCCATATCTCCTGCTACTCTTAGTTACCAAGCTTTGTGCAGAGAAGCAGACATTTCTTTCTGCTGCAGGTAATTATGTGGAAAGAATATAAGGAACTCCAACCATCCTTTTTTTTTCCTTTAAAGCAACTGTAAGTAAAAAAGCTCTCTGTGTGCTGGTCTGAATAATGAGCACATGTGATTATAAAGATATATGAAAGAAAAGGTACACAACACAGGGGGTGAAGTACAACTCATTTTTAATAGGCAGGTACTGTTAATAATAACTAAGAAAAACATTTCAAATCATGATTAAGAGTAACCAACTACCCACATAATCCTCAACTCCTCAACTGCAAAGACAGACATTCACTCAAATGGCAAGACACTGAAAAATATACATATGGTCAGGTCCTCCTCCTCCTCCTCCCCTTCATATTTCAATGGTTAAGGGATAGGGTAAAACTAAGTCCTCACCTATTATATTAATACAAACCAGGGTGTATTTGAATTAAATCACTAGTCACTAAAGCTCGATTTAAATCATGATTTTCTACATAAAGACTCATTTTTGCTGGAGTTGTTTTAATCTTAATATTTACAACCAAATAAACGTTTCATTTTTAGAATAAAAACTTTTCAGATTAGTTTTACAGTTATATCAGAAAATTACTGATTTGGTGGTTATATACCATTAGAAATACATAGATAGATAATTATCAAATCATTGCAAGGTGAACTATCTCCAGTTTAATAGGTTAATCATTCCTATTTGGACAAATGTCCTGTTGTACTTTATTTGAAGGAGAAAATATTCATTACCTTAATAACAATTTAAATAGTTTTACTTAATCAAAACAATAACATTATATGGCATTATGTATGCTTATACAGTAGGACCCCAGTATCCGCTGATTCACTAACTGCTGATTCAGTTATCCGCGGCTGGTGATCAGCAGGGGTGGGGGGCGGCAAGGGGGGGGATCTTACTTTTGCCAACATAGTAGAAAAAGCCCTCCTCACAGTCACCACGGGCCAGCCAGGCACTCTCCAGAGGGGTGGAGGACATCGGGGGTGGCAGCAGAAGAGGCATCCACACCACGCCACTCACCCGGAACATCCGGGTGGCGGCGGAAGAAGCACCCGCACTTCCTGCAGGCATCTGCAGGTCCACGTGGGCACCTCTTCTGCTGCCACCCCAATGTTCTGGGAGAGTGGCACGGTATGGGCACATCTTCTGCCGCCACCCCCAATGTTCCGGGTGAGCAGCGCAGCGTGGGTGCCTTCTCCTGGCCTGGAAGTAAGGGCTAGGGTGGACAGGGGTTGCGGGCTGGGAGGGGGGAGGCTTCTCTTTTACCCCTCTCTGGCCAGCACTGCCACCTCCTTCCACTTCACCTCCTCATCACCACTGCCACCCCGGATAAGAGCGTTAGCTCTTATCCGTTGTTATTACATTGTGGGGAGTCCCGGAACCGATCCACCGCGGATACAGGGGGTCCTACTATATTTGCTTAAACACCCATGTTTGTTATCTGATATGGTTAAAATATATTTAAAAATGGACACACTAGTTAATCCCAAACTGGGTCTCTTTTATGGCCTACTGCAATTACAGTTTTTTTCTCCTCCAGGGAGAATGAGAATAATATGATAACCCTCAGGTCGCTATACCCATAAAGATCTCAAGATGTGGAGTACTGTGCTCAAAAAGTTTCACTTTCATTTTACTGCTTGCCCTCCCTCTTTTAACTTTGCTCTTTGTGCAGGCCTATTCCATTCCAGATAACCTGTTATTCATTGAGCTTCTTGAGATGCAGCACTTAAGAGGTAAGGGGGTTGATTCTGTGTACATAGATTTGCAGAGGAACAATGGGATTCACATCTTTTTCTCAATTCTGAAGTTTATTTTATGAAGGAGGCATGTTATCGTTGCAGACCCAAATGCAATTTTGAAAATAGCAAAACCAAGCATCTCTGAGAACATCTTCTAGATAGAAAAACTGCCCCAAATAATCTGAAACCTCTGGGAGATCATGACCTTGTGAATGGATTAATGCAGCCTAATGCTACATAATTAAAAATTAATTTCATGATGAATAACATTTGGACTATAATGTATCTTAACTAGATCATGATTTCAAAGAGGTTTCCCCTCAAAAAGCATTTAAAATTTTAAAAAAATAATTAAAATCCAATTTTTTATTTTTTTAAAAAAATCATTTGATTTTTGTCCACCCTGATACAAATGTGTTCAAACTTTAAAACAGTAAGTGGTGCAGGCAGACAAAAGGCTGTGGATGAGTTTCCTACAAAAACCAAAAGTGATAATAAAAACCATTGCTCTCATTTTCTCTTAACAGGATATTCAGACTCTCCCAGTACTAAACACATCATAAATATCAACACTTCAAATAAAGCTTGACAACATTATTATAAAAGTGAACGCATTTGTATTACTTTGTAAACCAAGATTAATTGGTGCCTAGTTACTCAAAAGAAGAAAAATCCCCTTGAAGAATCCCCTTAAATCATTTTGAACTACCAAGAAAATACTACTCATTACGTAAACAAAACAAAACTGCAGGACATTAGCAGGCCTTACATTATTCTTCGAAGTAACACCACAATCACCCAACTACTCTCAAAAGTAGTGTGCGAGTGGGGGCGGGGGGGGGGGGAAGAGTCATTATTTGTACCTTCTAGTCAGAAGCCCCAGAGAAACAAATACATAGATCGTGGGCACATGTTATGCCACTTTTTACATGCTACAGTCTGTCTCCAACTATGCAGCCTGATTGTATGCCAGCCTATTCAGAAGACTGTGAGAGGTGAGTGTGCTTACAGGGATTCTTGCCAAAGGTCTTTGGTAGTGGGCCCTTCAGAACATGGCTGAACAGCTGACAGAGGTACCAAGGAAAACATTCCTTAAGAACAGCACTCAAACTCAAAAGGCAGTGAAATCTCAGATTAGAATGGAAGCAGGCATTGTTCTCAAAAAGGTCATTTGAGGAGCTTATTTCAGCTGGGTCAGAACAGACAGATACAGTGGTAACCCAACTTAAGAGCAGCTCGACTTAAGAGCAATTTGTCCTAAGAGTGGAAAACTGATGGCCTTTTAACTACTGCCTTACAAATTTTAGATATGGTCTGCTTGACTTGCAATTTTTTTTCTTTTTTAATTTATTTTTTTCCCAATTTTTTTAGATAGGTACCCCAACTTAAGAGTAGTTCAACTTAAGAGCATGCATTCAGAACGGATTAAATTCGTAAATTGAGGTACCACTGTAAATGATCCGTCATGTGGCTATGTCTTCAGCATGAAACATAGAAGCCCAAGCACCTTCTTCATCATCACTAGAATGTTAGTAATGAGTTACCCTTATGGTGAATCAGTTTAATAATAATAATAATAATAATAATAATAATAATAATAATAATAATA
>JAHTLZ010000204.1:9230026-9261616 GCA_023846285.1 Phrynocephalus versicolor | reverse complement strand
AATAATAATAATAATAATAATAATAATAATAATAATAATAATAATAAATCTCATTTACAATCTGGACTAACACATGGAGTGCATTTACTTCTCCACTGATACCAGTTTTAGCCATGCCCAATGAGGTACACCTTATCAATAAAGTACTAATCTGGCACATAAGGTCACCAACTAAACCTAACTTTACACAAAGGAAATTATTTAGCTTAAGCAGAATGCAATTTTTATGCAGCCATTTTTCAGTTGCCTCATGGAAAAGTAATTAAACTGTAGCACTTCAGGGAAGATTCTGCTCACGACCTGAGTTCAATCTTGGGCTAAATTTGACTCAACCGTCTATCCGTCTAGATGGTAAAATGAATACCTGGCTTGCTGGGAGTGAGGGTTAAAGTGCAGCCTGTCTAATTAAATTACAAACCACCCAAAGAGTCCTTTAAACACTATGGGGAAGTATACAAGCAGTACATTTGGTTTTCAGTAATTTATTCATTTATTTACCATCTGGTAAATAGTGGAGGATATATGTTGATTTTCTTTTACCTCTTTCAGTAGTCTGGCTGCTGTATTCTGGAGCTTCCACCTCAGACTCACAAGCAGCCCCATGTTGAGACCATTCAAGTAGCCTAATCATGCCATTACTACTGCATGGATCAGAACAATGAGAAGCCCCACTGTCGAGGTAGCTGGGAGAGCCCCCAGAGATGGAAGAGGACAAAACGGCTGCCTGGGATTCCATCAAAAGTGCTGGGTCCAAGAAAATGGCCAAAATGGAAAACATCAGACATAGCTGGGAGAGTCACTTCCCCAAAAGAGTGGCTTTCAAGAAGTCTAGAGCTGGACCAGTGACCACAGCCTCTGCATGGATGTTGAAGTTCATGGCATGCGCAGTCTGGGGACCTCAACAGAGTTGCGGAGACAAGGGCCGCGAGCTACAAAAAGGAGAGTGCTAGATCATGGGGAGCGCGGTAGGCCAGCACAATCTCAAAAACTTCCCTGACCCTGATTAACACAACAGCCTCCAAGGTGTTTTAATAGACAATGGTTACTCCCTTGCCACCCCTCCAGTCTATCTTGGTGTTAGGGCAACACCACCCACCCAAGTTTTTTGTCAGGCAGGTCAGACATGCTTTCTCATCCAGGATTGAATCCTAGATGAGTTGGGCCTTATTTGGGGACATTTGGCATTCAGCAACACCAGAGATAGGGTAGAAGGGGGCAGAACCTGCCAGCTGGCATCAGAGCTACAATATTAGCAAGGATCTATTTCTATATACAGTGCTACCTTGTATAAAGGAATTAATTCATTCCAAATGAAATTATGTTAAACAAATTTTCCTTTATACAAATTCCCATAGGAATGCATTGAAAATGCAGTGATCCCATTTTTATGTTACAGCATACGGATTTTCCCCATAGGCAATTATGTTAAGCAGATTTCCCCTATCTCTGGAATTTTTTATGTTGTACAGATTTTGTTATACAAGCTGTTTGTTATACAAGGGTCCACTGTATTTCAAGATCAGTCATTACTAGCAGTCATATTACCCAGGATCACATGGTCTGTTTGTCCTTTCTATGTTGGAGTGGTAACGGTGTAGGAAAACCTACTGATAAACTAATGTTAAATTATTTTATTTTCCTTCAAAATACCCACTAATATTTACCCTGGGCAGAACCCTTCAAATTGACCTTGAATCTCTCTTTATACAATAAAGCTCAGAAAATGTAGTTATGCATGAAGTGCATATGTTCAAACCCTTACTCTATATTTAGCTCTAGCATTTACTTGCTACTTATGTACAGTATATTGTAGAGAGCATTATTAAGTATAAAATCACTTTTAAACTGCGCGGCTCATGTAGTAATAACACTTGCTGCACATGATCTGCCATTTCGGTATATACTGGAGGTAGCAATACAGTGGACCCTTGTATAACAAACTGTTTGTATAACATAAAATATGTACAACATAAAAAATTCCAGAGAGAGGGGAAATTTGCTTAACAGAATCGCCTATGGGGCGAATGCGTACAACATAAAAATGGTCGTGATTAGGGATTACTCTGTTTTCAATGCATTCCTATGGTAAGTTTCTATAAAGGAAAATTTGCTTAACAGAATTTCTTTTGGGATGAATTAATTCCTTTATGCAAGGTACCACTGTATTTAATACACCTTTCACTTTTAAAAATATCACTCAAACATCAACTGAAACTGAGAGTCCTATTGCTGTTCTTCCACAAGTCGGCATTGTCTTTACATAGGATATACAGACTGTTGCCACATTAAACACGAGCAAGCTTTGTTGGGTATAGGGGGGTGAGGAGAGAAAATGACTGACTCTTCTCTCCTCTGTTAAATCTCTATCTGTTTTCAGCTGGCATGGAGTAAACCACAGAAGCAAAAAGAGTCAACTATAAATAGAACATGAAATATACTGAAGAACTGTCAACTGCAATAGGCTGTCTTTAACAGGATTTTTTAACCTTACAAATATTTTTCCCCTTGGACAGATTTACAGGTTACAGTTACAGGTATAACTTCTAATCAAGGTCCAAATGTCCAAGCAAACTTTAAACAAGAAAGGAGCACACATCCTTCCCCCCCCCTCATAAAAACCGAGATCAGTGAACACAGCATGTAATTAAATCAAGCCAGAAACTAAACTGAAGAGCAGTAAGAGAGGAACTCCCAGTGGATATGAAACAGCAGCATCAAGTATTCAAAATTGCAATCAGCACACCAACCCACACAAAAAGGCATAATTTCTCCCAGAAAAGGGCACTCAGAGACTGAATATACCACAAGATGTATAGACACCTGCAGTCAGTGGAGAAACATAAAACATGGCTTCAGGGGTCGGAAATATACAAGAGAATATACAGTGGACCCTTGTATAACAAACAGCTTGTATAACATAAAATTTGTACAACATAAAAAATTCCGGAGATGGGAGAAATTTGATAAACATAATCGCCTATGGGGAGAATCTGTACAACATAAAAATGGAATTACTCCGTTTTCAATGCATTCCTATGGGAATTTGTATAAAGGAAAAATTGCTTTAACATAATTTCATTTGGAACGAATTAATTCCTTTATACAAGGTACCACTCGCTGTACAGTAATGCCTTCACTGAAGAGTAACTTGATTTAAGAGAGTTTTGCAAGACAAGCAAATATTTCTTCTAAATTTTTCCTTTATCAAGAAGGAATGACTTGATATACAAGCACTGGAGCAGGTCACATGATCACAATCTCTGTGCTGGATTTTGGGTGATTGTCTGGAACGTTCCATCTCAGGCAGCCTCCAAAGCAGAAAAAGGAGAGTGGAATGGAGGTCTCCCTTGCACCAGCCAGGAACATTTTCAAAGGGCAGTGCAGGTTAGAGTTTAATATTTTCTTTATATTTGTACAGTATTTATTTAATTTGCTTTCAACATTCTTTCTTATTTTTCCAACTATTTCTAGTCATGGGGCAGCTAGTCAACTGTGTATAGGATTACAAATTGCACTTTATTGTTGTTACATTAAAATTACAGGGTACAGTAAAATCCAGTTGTTAGTCCAAAGCAGAGCAGATTCCGAAGCCAAGTCCCTAAACTATGGTGTGAACGTGGACTTCTAGCCAACTTCTTTTATGGGTTTGGTCATGTGTGTATGGTATGTAACCTATGGGTCCTCAGAATGAATCATCTGAGCTTCTATTATTTCTTATGGTGAAATTTGCTTCAATATAAGAGTGTTTTGGTTCACAAGCAGGTTTCCAGAACAAATTATGCTCGTAAACCAAGGTATTACTGCACTAAAGTGCCAAAAAGCTACTCTGGGTGTTAACTGGTTATAGTTTCTGTTCTAAATATTGTATGGTTGGTTACATACAGTCCTGTTGGACGTGATAACTCTTGAGGTCTTTTCCTGCAGTACAATTCCATGTTTCTATGTACTTTATTGTTGTTACATGTTCCTATGTTACTGCTGTTCAGTTTTGTTTCTGGCATGCATATAAAGTAAGAGACTGCAACAACCACACCCACCGCCACCTTTGAAATGCAAGAGCAGGAAGGGACCCTGTGGTCCAGCACCTCTAAAGGATGCACAACAGGGGACTGAACTCCCAGGCTCCATAGATGTCATACTGAAGAGGGAACAGGTTTGTTTTCCATTACTAGGACTCGGGGCAATGGTTTCAAACTACAGAAGAGATTCCATTTCAACATTAGGAAGAACTTCATGACAGCTAGAGCTGTTTGGCAGTGGAATATGCTGCCACAAAGGGTGGTGGAGTCTCCTTCTTTAGAGGTTTTTAAGCAGAGGCTGGGTGGCCATTTGTCGGGAGTACTTTGATGGGGGTTCCTGCATGGCAGGGGGTTGGACTGGATGGCCCTTGAGGTCTCTTCCAACTCTATGATTCTATGAAAATGAGAAATGAAGAGGGAAGCCGCACTGGACATGAGACAAGTTCCAAAACTCATATTCTAAAACCTTTATTAAGACAACTAAGAGGGCATTCAATTTTCCTTATCAACTTTCATGACAAAATGATCTCTTCATTGGGCAAGAGGGAAAGAAGCTCAGTATAAGAGCAATGTATTCTGCGATTCATTCTAAGGACTTAACGGGGAAGACATTCCAAATATTACATCCAGGCTTCCCAGATGTTAAGAGTTCATCTTGTATAGTCCCCTATAGCTTTGCTGGGGGAAAGAAAAGCTATGGAAAGCAATAAACTATAATTGAAGTCATAATCCTTTTGTAACCCAAAGCTGTCTCTAGCTAGCATAAAGTCCACAGCCCCTTTTAAAGGAAACATTTGCAACAGGAAAAGTACACTTCAAATGCAGCTTTTAAACTACAGCTTTATTCTGTCTCAGAACCTGTTTCTCAAAAAGCCCATTTTGAGCAAAAATGTACTACACTAATTAAACCAATCCAGACTTTTTATTGCACTCTTGTACAATTTATTCACAACAGTGCTCAGAAAATATCAACAAGGCATTTTAGAAAGAAACTCTTTAAATGTCTACTGTCACCAAACAAAATAGTAAAACCAGTCCTGTACAATACAAACATCCACCATAAATATCTCCCCAAAAGACCGGTAGAAATAAACATAACCTGTGACAAACCAAAGGCACCCAGATACATTTTATTTTTTGCATTTGATAGCAACAATAATTGCAATGTAAATCACTCACAACTCAACACACGAGCAAATCTTCCTACACAGAATGTGGAAATGGAAATTCTTACTTTCCAGCTCCACATTCACAGGAAAAAAGTGAAACAAATGTTTATTATAAGAAATGCAGAATCAGGAAGTGGGGAGGGACCAATGTAAATCAAACAAATCCTTTTCCTCTGGAGAACATTTTTCTGTTCTAGCAACAACCCCTATTACAAACAGAAGAAAAGTAAGTCAAATTTCTAAAATCTCAATATTGCATCTAAATCCATCTTGCCATGAACTGTTGGGATGTACATCTAAGAGTAACTTTCTTGCAAAATCCATCCTGCCATGAACTTATTAGGACTTGAACATCTTCACGCTAGTACATGCCTGACAGAGTGCATGGTCCTGAATTCACAAAAACCCACAAACTGGGTGATGGTTTTTAGTGGTTTATAAAAGTATTGCCTACTCTTGTCTTTGCATCCCAAATATAAACACCTAATAATAAGTTACACAACAAGAATGAAATAATCACAAGTTGCCCTCTGAAGATTCCAGCCACAGAGTCTAGAGAAACATCAGGAAGAAAAACTTCCAGAACACGGCCAAAGAGCCTGAAAAAATCACAACTATCAGATCCCAGCCATGAAAGCCTACAAGAATACAATTACTAGTAACTAAAATTGTGCATCTTATTACTAGCTGACCAAGGTCCCAAGCCATCAAGACCAAGAACCCCGATATGATCACATAGTGACCAAAGATCACGTGTAATACAGTGGAACCTTGACTTAAATCATTAATCCGTTCCAGTGGTCTGGACTTAAGTCAAACATGACTTAAGTCAAACGAACGTTTCCCATAGAAAGTAATGGGAAAGCGGATTAATCCATTCCAGATGATGAAAAAGACCCCCGAAAACAGCAATTTAACACAAATTTGACTGGGATAGGAGATTCCTTCTGGGGATGTAAATGAAATGTCTCTTCAAAGAGAGGAGGAGGCAGCGGAATTATAGTCCACAAGTTATACGCCTCCACTTTTTAATGTTCATAGCAACAATGTCTAACATTTAAGTTTTACTGATTTTTAACATGACGTTCCAAGTTCTCTACAACCCTATGCTTACCATTAGAGTCCCACAACTTTACAGCTCCCCAACTAAAATGCTTCAATTGTGGACCAGACTTCTGCAGCCAGATTTTTTACAAGACTGAGCCGACTGTCTAACCAGCGAGGCCAGCCCCGAGCTCCCGGCCCTTCTTCTCCTCCGGCAGCAGCGGCAGATTCGGTGAGGCCAAGGACCAGCTCCAGGTGCTCTGAGCTGGCCTCACCGAAGCCGCCGCTGCCGGAGGAGGGGAAGAAGGCAGGAGCAGTTTGGAGGCGGCAGCCGCGATGCTGGGTTGTGGCTGCCGCCCAATTCCGGTGCCTTGCGCCGGGACTCCGAGATGTAAGTCAAAGCCTGCGACTCAAGTCAAACAGGCCCCTTCTTGCTGCAAGTCAAATATGATGCAAGTCAAGCAGTATGCAAGTCAAGGTTCCACTGTAGGTCTGTGCAGAAGGTATATCCCTATTATATCCCCAAGCAAAGGGCACACAGGTCAGGACCAACCTACTCTGTAGCTTTTAGGACACAGTGGGCTTTTAACCAGAATATTAACACTGAATACATATAGACTTTTCACATAAATATTTCTGAAGTTATGCAAAAATAAAAATTATTTTTCAGTACAAGATGTTACTCATAACCTTTTAGACCACTGGTGGCGAATTTTCGGCATTCCAGATGTTTTGGACCACCGCTGCCAGAATTCCAAGCACAGAATGCCAATGACAAAGGACTGTGGGAGTTGTGGTCCAAAACATCTGGAGTGCCAAAGGTCCACCATCACTGTTTTAGACTATGAATGACTTTGGGCAGCATTATAAAGACTGGCTTTTGTATAATTTCCCTGTGTATGCAGACTACACTTGCAAGAGGACACTCTGCAGCTGGAAGTGAAGCATGGTTAGCAACTGCATCAAGCATGATTGCTATCATATCATATCTTTATGAAAGTGCATCAATGCTTATGGCTCCCCCCCTCCATCCTCCCCTTTGTAATGGGATTAGTATCCCTCATAAGGACAAATCCTACAGCTGTGATTCCTTTTATTCTATCTGAACAAAAAAAAACCCCAGCACATTTTTGGTGAACTCACTCCATAAACAAATTCAATTGGGGGTGACTTCCAAAAAGAAAGGAGTGGGGTGGGTTGTTTCTTGGATGCTATCCCTTGTCAGAAATGTTATACTTGATGAATTTTGATCAGTACAGAGCATTTCTCCTTGAAAACTTCCACTTGGGCACCCAGATATAGAGTGCTGGGCTTGAGTATCAAGAAGCTAAAATAGAAGATAGCTGAGGCAGACCCTATCAGGGTCAACATCAGCAATCTTAATGCAACTCTTCACACAGACATAGTGTCAAGAGTCCTTTATTTATTTATTTAGAATAGTTTTACCCCACCTTTCTCCTTGGAAAAGGACCCAAGGCGGCTTACAATACTGAAAGACAACATACAATCGAGTAATGCCAAATCAAAGACAATCTTGTGCCATCTTAAATACCATTAGGTTTTTATTTGACACAATCTTGAAAGTAACCCACTCCTTCTGATAAACAAGATCCACTGTCCTCCTAGACTAGTGGTGGTGAACCTTCGGCACTCCAGATGTTTTGGACTACAACTCCCAGAATTCTGAGCCTAGACTGCCAATGACAAAGGACTGTGGGAGTTGTGGTCCAAAACATCTGGAGTGCCGAAGGTTCGCCACCACTGTCCTAGACAGTAGCGTACTTTATTTCAGGGACGACTGAATCAATTTTTAAAAGGCCAGGGAATCTCGAACACCATTCAGAGTTTGATGACCTCCATTCATGATGAACCAACACAAATACATAATCATGAAATAGTGTTTTAAAATGTTAGATAATAGCCATTCTTCAGCTTTGATAAGCCAAAGTTCAACAAGATTGGGTACTTGGAAGCTCATCTGTGAAATCATTCATTCTCGTTATATTATTTCATATTTACTTTTAATTGTATATGCCCACAGGAATTCCCATCTCGTAAACATATTAACACTGCTGGCGCAAAAGAAAAAAGTGAATCTTATGAGTCTACGATTCTGACTTTTTACCCAATCAATTTCTGCGAAATACTTTCTACTATATAAAAACTGAATACAGCATATATTTTCTGTCAAGAAAGCTTTTAAGACAGTGGCATAAAAAACTCCCCAGGCTGCTTTAATCTCCAAAACATCTATTTTGAAAAAGATGCTGGTACTTTATTAGCATGCCCCCTCTAAAAACTTGCCATGGGGCAAATATGCAGTATATACTATACTGTATATATATATATATATCTGCTGGCATCTGCTTCAGCCATTTCTTGATGGCTTTTAAAAGGCCGTTCCAGCATTCTCTTTCCACATTTAAGACACTGTCACAAGGCAGTATCAGAGCTGGATCCTCAACTCTCTGGCTTGCCTTGTGGAAAAAGGGAATAGAACTGTGATCAATAAAGCCAACAAATTCCATCACCACCTTTCTCCATTATGAATTCATTTCATTTGTTATGACAAGGAAGCAAAAAAATGCACATCTTTCTGTTTGTTGTTAGAAATGAAGAAATGCAAAACAGTTATTCATGTTTTCTCACAGTCTTACTGAGAAATGGAATCCTGATTCAGTGACTCACTGGACACATGAAAGGGAATCAACTGCTTCTTGAAAGGAATTAAACAAAACTGGACTGATCCCTATCAGCCTGGTCCTTCTACTGTTAAAGAGTTTTTGAGTGTGCACCTGGATAGATTTCCCAAAGAAGCAACATTTATAATGTTTATCCTCTGCTAACGTGCTCTTGAAATGCTTTAATTTTTGTTGTAAACTAATGGCTGTTCCAACACAATATTTTTAAATTAATTATTATATTCTTAGTTGCATTTGTCTTTCAAATATTATGCAAGATGCTTGTGAGTCCCATTATTGGGAGAAATATGGGCTATAAATAAAGTAAATTCACAAATCAATAAGCTCACTTTCCTAAATTTGGTGTTGTGAACATACTCTAGCATCTGAACAGATGCTAAATGTCACGCAAACTGCTTTTAATAAAATTTACTTCCCCATAAGTGTGTTTAGTTAGGATTGTACCACTGAAGAAAATATCTCAGATAGTTTAGAAGTTTGCTTTTTCCATTCAGCAGCATAATGATATTTTTAACAACAGAGTAAATACAGGTTTTCCCCAACAAGTCTCACTTATGCAGACAGAATCTAGGTTATAAAAATTCCAAACAAATAAGCATCATGCAACTAAGATGTTTGTCACCATGTTGCATTTTCAGGAGCTCAAATACCAGCTTTTCAGCATTCCACTTATATGCAATCATGAAAACAGTGACAACTCATTTTAAGACTGTATGAAATTTGGCTCAGAACAACAGTGAATTGTTCAATTCCTGCTGCCTCAACAGTACACAGCATGTCAGCTAGGACACACAGAAGACCAATCCCTGTGATTCAACTGTCATACACCAACTGACCCCACAGAGAGTTGTGGGTTACTATGTCCCTGTGAGGTTGCAAAAGTCCTATGTCCTTCTAACTAAATGATAACCAGCCCTTCAAAGGAGGAAACCTGAAGGCCAGGCATGGTCTCACAGGAAGACAGGCAAGCACAGAACTTGGAGTCGTCCCTGGCATGTCAAGTGGTATCATTTTTCTGACTCCCTTCCTTAAAGGACCAGCAATTCTTTAAGAGAGAGGACTCAGAGCTTCTTTCACGGGTGGATGCAGTAGCATTCCACATTCATGCTCTCTGAAACCATAAAAGCTGATGAAAGTATCTGATCCATTACATCTCTTCAGGCAAGCTTTCCCTGAATGATGGACTACCTATAATGTTTCTTTTATATGAATCCACCATACATGATCCCATAGAATTTGTGTTTATAACCACTTATGACCTTGTGTGATTGCACCGATACTATGTTTTCAATGTTAGTTTCCATCCCTCATAGCTTTTACATGGAATTTTTACTCTCTCTTTAACTGCTTGCGTTCTCTTGTAGCTTTAATGTCATGTTGTCTTTTAATGCTGTAAGATGTCCCTCAATTTCCTGTTCTCAAACTTGAATATGTCTTAATTGTACTGGACCATATATTGTCCTTCATTACTGCAAGCCACCTTGGGTCCTTTTCTGAAAAGAAAAATACTCTAAAATAAATTATATATATCACCTAAGGAACTTTACCTTTGCTCAGGGTACCCACGACCCATCACAGAAGAAAGTTTGAATCAACGGCACTCCTCTAAAACAAACAACATATCCAAACACATCTTCCAGTTCTATTATCCAATTACACAGCAGCACTTAAAATATGCTTTAAACTTGTAATTATTATTAATACTTCAGGAGATCAATTGTACCAAAGACAATCTTGTTCCCCAGAGCAATTGGTACAATTTCACTCTGCCACATCAGCAACGCCAAGTCCAGAAAATATACTGTCTGCAATAATCTGCACAAAGCCTTTGGCAGGGAGGAGGGGGACTAGGGAATCTGGAAAGCCTCAACTGGAGATTACAAAACGCAAAACACAGAAGAGGTAACTTCATTCTACATAGAGAGAACATTAGAAAAACAATTATTTAGCACCTTCAAGCTTGCTTTTATCCTCTCTGTAAACCTGCTTTCCATTCATGACAAAGACATTTCTTAAATATCTCAGATTCTTCAGCAACAATCCATTCCGTATCACTTATATCTTGCAGTTCTCAGAAAATATTTCCCAGTATATACAATATGCAATATTCTGCCTCAATCAAGAGGGGGGGAGTGGTACAGAACATATCAGCACCACGATAAAACAGCCAATGTCACTGCATCATTTCTCACTTGCTGTCAGCATCATCTTTCAACTGCCTCTTAATCCTATTATCACAATTCCCAATGGAAAGGAATGCAGTTTGTTACCTATGCCAGACACATCAAGTTCTGTTCATTCTGCATGAACATTTGCTTTGCATAACCATACAAACAATCCTGCTTATACCACCACTGCTGTCACCGGGATTGCAACATAAGGTAGCATGACATAAGAAACAAAAATATCCAGCCTCTTTTTTTCACTCAAACCATTGGAATTCATAAACACAAAAAAAGATCTAAATACTGCCTGCACTTTATACAGTATACACTATAATTCATTAATGCAGGATAGCATTTAGCTGCAATATGGATGTCACTTAGGTTCACATGCATGTATCTCCCCCCTCAACACAAACACACCAAGTTGGCCCGAGGAGTGTTTATTTACCTCTTCAAGAAGCGTGACTGTATTCCTGCAGTTCTGTAGCCGGGTAGTAAAGCTGGATGTTGTTGGTGAGTTGTAATCCTCTGTGGTCTCAGTAATAAACTCTGACACAGTGATCTGGTCCGGCATGATCCTGCCCGGCAGTTGTAGATCATCAAGGAGGAGAAATAGGAGAAACAGGTGAGGGGAAAGGAAGCGTTAAATACACAGAGCAGCATCAAGAAGCGTAAGGTTAAAAGGGAAGGCAATTTTAAAAATATCCTGGATGCTTATAATGGTAGTCTAAACAAAATAAAGAAAAAGGAGAGATGCCCTTGGGATCACAGCCTGTTCCATCTAAGCAAGGGAGCTGTTTTCACTGTGGCTGTTTCTGTCCCCATCACAACTTCAAATAGGAGACACTTCAAACCTGTGTTTTATTAAGCACCACCAAGATAGGAAAAAAAATATCAGTTTGTCTTAGGCTCAGCTTTGCACCAGACAGGCTCCCATGAAAAATATGTACAATGATATATATTTTTGGAAATGTTCTTTTCCTCCATCACTTCCTACTCCTAATTCCAGCCCTGGGCCCCCCTCCTCACTGTTATCCAGCTGACTCACTGTCAGATCATCCTACAGGCTATATTCCTTACTGGAGGGAGGAAGGGGTGGCAGCAGGTGATCCATATCTTAACTCTCCTCAAAACCATTTTCGGGGGAGGAGGGAAGGCTCCTCACACAAACAGTTTCTTCTGGTATAACTAGCAATTTACTCTGGGCCATTTCCCCCCCCACTTGCAAAAAGAGAGGGTGTGTCTTCCAGTCCTTTCAAGTCTTCTTTCCTTTTAAAAACTGCAGGAACCCCCCCCCTCCAAAAAAAAAAACCTCTGGTCCACCTCCTTCTTCCCCCTCCCAGGGAAAACAAGCAAACACTTTTTCAGACAGCAACATTTTGGACCCTCACACGACTCCTACTCCAACATTTGGTGGGGGGGAGGAACAGTCTAACGCCCTTAACCTTCAATGCACAACACAATACCCCCCCCCAGCCAAGGAAAGGATGCTTCTTTTTTTCTCTCCCAGCGCCCAACCTGAGGCAGCTCGGACTTTAGTTTTTTTCTTAGCTGGGGGTGGGGAGAGAAAGAAAAGAGAAAAAAAGAAAGAGAAGAAGAGAGAGAGAGAGGAGAAGAGAAGAAAAAAGAGAAGAGAAGAGAAGAGAAGAGAAGAGAAGAGAAGAGAAGAGAAGAGAAGAGAAGAGAAAGAAAGAAAGAAAGAAAGAAAGAAAGAAAGAAAGAAAGAAAGAAAGAAAGAAAGAAAGAAAGAAAGAAAGAAAGAAAGAAAGAAAGAAAGAAAAGAGGGTCCCCCCCACTCTCACACACACAAACCCCACCTCCCTCAAAATGTGGGCCAGGGATGCAACTCCCTCCGCAACTGTTATTATTACGAAGACTATGGCTGTTTCCTCCCCCCCCCCCCAACTTCAATTCCCTCCTTAAGGTACAAACTGAGGAAGGACACTTAAAAAAAAAAAACACCACCACCACCACCCAAAAAAAATCCAGTTCCGAGCTTCTTTTCCATACTGCGAGGGGGGAACTATTATACACTCTCTGTCTCTCTCTCACACACACACACATACACAGCCCCACAACAAACACACATACACCCCTCGCTGCTCATCCGCGCCAAAAAGAGCAAAAAAAGGGGCTGGGGGGGAGAGAGAGAGAGAGAGAAAGAGAGAGAAGAGGCTTGCTCTGCCTCTTCTCTCCCTCCAACCAACTAAGCAAACCACCACCGGCAACCCCCCCTCCAAGGAGGACAACACACACACACCCCGCCAGATATACACACACACCCCTATAGACTCACAACCCCGCCACCGCCACCGCCACCGCCGCCGCCGCAATTGCTCCTGCTGTACTACTAACTTGCAGGGGGGGCAGCTGCTGCTTGCACGGCGGAGCTGCTGCTCTACTCCCCCCGCCGCCGCCGCCCCCCAACCTCCGAGCCCGAGTCGGGCTGGAAGAAGGGAGCCAAAGGGGGAAAGATGAAGAAGAAGAAGGAGGAGGAGAACCGCTTTTCCGGGCGGCTGCTGCGGGTCCTCGCCCCCCCTCCCTTCCCGGGGGCTGCTGCTCCTCCTGCTGCTGCTGCTGCTGCTCTGGAGGAGGAGGAGGCGATGCTGCTGCTGCGGCAGCGCCTGCCTCCCGCTCCTCCTCCCTGGGGCGGCTGCTGCCGCTGCTGCTGCTGCTGCACAAGGCGCGCCCCCTGCGGCTTCCTCGCGCACGCTCGTCCGACCGGCGCGCGCGCACACGCCTGCGGGAGACTCCTCCCCCCTCCTCCTCCTCCTCCTCCTCCGACCAAGCGGCCTTGGGGGGACTGAGGAGCCGGCGCGAGGCGGGCGGAAAGCGCGCGTGCGCACTCCCTCCACTCCTCTCTCTCTCTCTCTCTCTCTCTCTCTCTCTCACTCTTGACAGTTTGAGCCCCCCCCCCGCCCTCCTCTCGCGGCTCGCCCTGCCCTCGCGGGAGCCGTCGCGAGAACACACACACACACACAAGGCAGCGGGGCTGCGCATGCGCCGGATGAGTCCTCTTCCCCCCCCCACCCTCCAACCAGCAAACAACCACCAACCGGAGAAATAGGAGGAGGAGGATTGGGGGTCTCGGTGTCCCGCGATGAAGCCTGGCTTCCCTTGGTGGGCTTGACGTTAGCCAGCGAAGTTCCACTCGGAAGGACCCCCCCCTCTCTTTTGTCGTCTGCAATGGGACCCTTCTGGCGCCCCATTGCAGACGACAAAACAAAAAAAGCAAAGTACCCTGTTTATATACCGCCCCATAACGCTTCAAGCACTCTCTGGGCGGTTTACATTTTAATTATGCAGGATACACATTGGCCCCCCCCCCCCCACCCCCCGCAAGCTGGGCACAGGGACCTTGGCACCTGCCTGGGTCTCTCTTGTGCGCCTTGCATTTCAAACTGGACTGTGCAGATTGCACACATGGTCCTGGGCTGTATCTTGTTCCTCATTATTCTAAGCCACCTTGGGTCCTTTTCCAAGGAGAAAGGTGGGGGTAAAAATATTCTAAATAAATAAATGCATCCGGGTGCAAGCAAGAAAATGGGGACTGAATTATCTGTCTTAAATGGGGGTGTTTTGGAAAGGTGGGGAGACCAGCAATTCATGACCCTGGTGTGGAAATGATGCCAGCAAGGTCCACCTGGCTATTTTGTAAAATCAACCCGTCCTGGCCAAAAAGCTTCCTCCTAATGTTTCCTGCCTGCCAACAGGTCTACTAATGAATTGCCTAAAGTATAAATAGCTGCCTAGATGCCCTCAGCACATCTGATCTCAGAAGCTAAGCAGGGTCAGGCCTGGCTAGTACTTGGATGGGTGACCACCATGGAATACCAGGTGCTGTAGGCGCCTGGAGTAGGAACTGGCAAGATTCCAGTATTTCTGCCAAGAAAACCCCATGGACATGGGGTCCTGAAGAGTCAGTCAGGACTGTAACAACACAACAAAGTGTAAATACCTGCTCCTTAAGTCATTTAGTAGGTACACTTGCATTCCACTACCCTCATCCTCTTTGTGCTTTCATTGTAACTTGCAGACATGGCATGAAATGGGGAAGTTGTAGAAACAAGGCCCTGTATGTGTGAATAGACTTTCCAGTTTTACTTCTAGGGGGTGGAGGTTCTGTGATGCATCGCTACAAAACACTGCTCATGTTGTATGATTCATGGAAGTTAGCTCAGAACTTGAGCTACTCCTAAGCACTTGATGAATGTGTCAGCTGTTGCATGATACAGTACACCTCCTTATTCATATTTTACCATTATTAAAGTTTTAAAAAATAATGTTACGTAATGATAGCTGTTGTGAGTTTTTCGGGCTGTTTGGCCATGTTCTGGAAGTTTTTCTTTGTGGCGTTTTGGCAGATTGTGGCCGGCATCTTCAGAGGGCAAGTTGCTCAGGGAACTAGGAGTAGAGCACAGAGAGAACTCCTAGTTCCCTGAGCATCTTGTCCTCTGAAGATCCTGGCCACAGAGTCTGCCAAAACGTCAGGAAGAAAAACTTCCAGAACACGGCCAAACAGCCCGAAAAACTCACAACAGCTATCAGATCCCGGCTGTGAAAGCCTTCGAGAATACTTATATAATTGTTACAATTATGAATATCCAGCACAGCAGCCCTTGAAGTAACTGAGCTGTAGTAATCTGTGACTTGTCTTTCTTCAAAAAGTGCATATTTTAAATGACAATTGCATCCCCCCCCTATACAATCCACTATTTTTCTACTTAAAAACTATGGACAACTTTACTAGGGTTAGGATTTGGACTGTTACTCTCATAATGCTTGACTGAGAGTTTGTGGGACTGAGCAAAATCTAGTAGCCAAAACATTAGGCACCTATAGCTTACCATGCAAATTGTTTTTGTATTATGCCAGCTACCTGTCAGGCTCCTGGAAGCGCAACTGAGTTTGCAAGCAGTTATGCAATCCAGACATGTCAGAGCATTCCACAGACAGCTGGCCAGATCATTGTGGCTACTGACTTCTATTTCACACTTCAAAGCTGTTAAGATTCTGGCCATTGCATTTAATAGGCCTTACTCTAGACCCGTGGTTCTCAACCTGTGGGTCCCCAGATGTTCCTGGACTGAAACTCCCAGAAATCCTGGCCAGCTCAGCTGGTGATGAAGTCTTCTGGGAGTTGCAGTCCAGGAACATCTGGAGACCCATGGGTTGAGAACCACGGTTCTAGACCCATTTACACAGGTGCATATCCTATTGAACTTAATAGGAGTTGCCTCTGAATAAAAGTGAACTTAGTGCTGTCCTATGGAGGAGTGGGGTTAATTCTGTTTCCTACTGGTTCCACAGAACCAGAATAAAAGAAGCCGCCATGTCAACATTTTGAATTAAATGTGCTTGTTATAGTTTCCCACTCAATTACACTGATGGCAGTCTGGCACAGTTCTTACTTCTCTGAAAGATGGGTGGGGAGACTGAGGGGAAATCTTCCAGACCCATGGGTATCCAACACACCATCAAACATAAGAACATAAGAAGAGCCATGCTGAATCAGGCCAAAGGCCCATCTAGTCCAGCTTCCTGTATCTCACAGTGGCCCCACCAGATGTGTTTGGGAGCGCATGAGACTAGATATCTGTCTCCTGATACCACTCCCTTGCATCTGGCCCTTGAAGTACCCTGGTTTTAAGCCTGGAGATTACACATCTCCATCATGGTTTGTAACCTGTGATGGACTTTTCCTCCAGGAATCTGCCCAATCCCCTTTTGAAGGCATCCAAGCCAGATGCCATCACCATATCCTGTGGCAGGGAGGTCCACAGACTAACAACGCGCTGGGTGAAAAAATATTTTCTTTTGTTTGTTCTTACTCTCCCAGCCCTCAATTTGAGTGTATGTTCCCTAGTTCTGGTATTTTGTGAGAGGGAGAAGAGCTTCCCTCTATCTACTTTACTCATGCCCTGCATTATTTTGTACGTCTCAGTCATATCCCGCCTTAGGCGCCTTTTTTCCAGACTAAAGAGCCCCAAATGTTTTAGCCTTTCCTCATAAGGGAGGTGCCTCATCATTGGCAATGCACATGTAAGCTGGTCCCCTCGGTTCACAAAGGTTGGGAGTCGGGCACCAAAGTACTGCAAATTAGAAATTGGGTACCAAAGGGACCAGGCCAGGTCTTTCAGATGTGGCCGAATGTAATGTCCTGCTTCATGTGTCCAAGTAAGCTGGTGTGCGTGAGACTTCAAGTGGCTCAAAAGCAGGGAACTTGCCCTCTGTGGGAAGCCAGATGCAGTAAATGGGTATAGAACTGAAGTTTTATTTTAAGTTTTCATGAAAGGTGACTCTCTCTCCCCTCCCCACTCTCTGGATTTTTAGTGTGTTTAGTCTATGTTTTTTATATTAGCTGTTTATTGTTTTGTTTGCTTTTAATCATTGATTAATTTGCTTTCGTGTAAACCGCCCAGAGTCCCTGTTTGGGAAATCAGGCTGTCTAGAAATACAATAAATAAATACATGGTCCCTCGTATAACAAACATTGTGTAACATGAAATCTGTGCAACATAAAACATTTCGGAGATAGGGGAAATTTGCTTAACAGAATCGTCTATGGGGCGCGTCCGTACAACATAAAAATGGTCACAATTAGGGATTACTCTGTTTTCAATGCATTCCTACGGGAAATGTGTATAAAGGAAAATTTGCTTAACAGAATTTCATTTGGAACGAATTAATTCCTTTATACAAGGTACCACTGTAAATAAATAAATAAATAAATAAATAAATTACACACCAGACTTGGGCCCATGCCTAGGATATGGCATATTGTGGCTTATACAAAAAAAAAAAAAAAAAGAATGTTTATAAAGGTTGTAATTTTTCTTTTACAGGGTGAACAGTATTGGTTGTGCCGTACACCAATTTGTGAACATTATTCTTCCTCTTCCCTGCTCCCGTTCTTTATATTTAGTTCTCCAGAATTATCTGCAGTCCCTACCTCCAAGGCAGCAGCCCCCTCATCTTACTTTTCTTTTAAAATCAGGGAAGAAGTGGAAACATAATCGCCCCTCTCCACCCAAGCAAGCTCCGCTGATGCAGTCAATAGGGACCCATGCCTGCTTGATCAGTAATAATGGAGTTCAGAGATAAGCATCCTTCTTTCTCTCCCCCCACCACCTGTTGTCATGAAAGTCCTTAGAGAGCATTGTGGAAATGTCACCAGTTTGCCTGAATTTGGCTGGGGAAGGAGGCAACAGATATCCTTCCATTAGTGCCAAGACAAGGTAGGGAGGTGGGAACAATGTTGACTTTTATAGTAGACAGTTCGATCCTCCCCACCCTTCATTTAATGAAACAGAGAGAGAAAGCACCAAGAGAAGGCAGAGAAAATGTAGCTGTATTGAGAACACAATATAGTGGACTAGAGATGGGCACGAATCAAAAAATGGCATTTCGTTTGTCGTTTGTCGATTGGAGGGTCCGTTTCGGTTCGTTTCTGTTTTTCGCGATTTTTTGCAAAAAATTCATTTTTGTTTTGTTCATTTCGTTACCATTTTGTTACCATTTATTTCAATTTTTTGTGATTTTTTTAAAGGATTTTAAGCAATTCACTCATATTGCAGTAACGGAAACAAAATGCACAACAAAATTTCTGGTGTTTCTGTTTGTTTCGTTTCATTTTAGAGACAAATTTTATTTGTCGTTTTGTTACGTAACGAAACAAAAAAATGAAAACGGAAATGAAAAATTGTTCGTTTCATGCCCATCTCTACAGTGGACCCTCGTGTAGCAAACAGTTTGTATAACAAAAAGTCTGTACAACATAAAAAATTCTGGAGATAGGGGAAATTTGCTTAACAGAATCAATCACCTATGGGGCGAATCCGTACAACATAAAATTGGTCGTGATTCGGGATTACTCTGTTTTCAATGCATTCCTATGAGATATATGTATAAAGGAAAATGTGCTTAACATAATTTTATTTGGAACGAATTAATTCCTTTATACAAGGTACCAATGTATTTATCCCTGGTCGAAAGCACAAAAGCAAAAACAATGCTGATGGTATGTGATGCAAATTCTGAGCAAGGAAATAGGCAGAGAGGTCTCCTTTGTCACATCAGTTTCTCTTTTTTAAAAGCTGGCTGACCCACATTTCCAGATTTGCTCCAATCCCTTATTGTTGTTGGGGGAGGTGGAGTGGGTGGGTGGAAGACACTCAGACCGATCCCCACCCTCCCTAAGCTGAACGACAAGGATTTAAGAGGGATGTAGGTAAAAGTCAAGCTGAGATAAGCTGTGGTTGCAGCAGTAGCTCTTTGCTAGGAAAAGTGCTGATTTCAAAGGCCTTTGAAATGCCTCAATCCAGTGCTGTTGCTGTTGGAATCTATCTGTCTATCTGGGAATATCTACTAGATGAAACTTGTGATTGTACCAGCTGAAAAAGAAGAAAGTAAGGCTGACTGGGTTAATGTAAACCTTCAGAAGTTTCCGTGCAACGGCAGCGTGCAGCTGTCACCAGAGATGGAAAAGGGCAGAATTTTTAAGTTGCTTTTTTTTTTGCAAAAAAAAGCCAACCAACCTAAAAAATAACAACCCCACACATACACAATTTTTAGAAGTTCTGCCACCCCTCCCTGATACTCCCAGTCTGATGCAACATAATCCTATTTTGAGTTCCTCTGACACCTGCAGCAATGGGTGGGTAATCAAAAATTGAGGCAATTTAGCATCCGATTTAGCATTTCTTGACTTGGTTAATAACCGTAAATAAAGATTAATTCATTCATCCAATCTACCCCATTCCTCTGAAATGTCCAGTTTCACTGCTAAGGCCATATTCACTGTGCAATAAGTAAGACCAGACTAGATGACATACTAATGTAACAGTAGTTCTGTGATTCTGTTTAGAACAAGAAAACTGTATGGGGGTGAGCAATTTGAAATGGTATGGGGTTGCTTAACCCTTTCCTTGCTTCCCTCAACTTGCTCACACCAAAGTGCATTTCATTCCAGTACCAGAAATCCCCCCCCCCATAAAATCCCAGTCAAATGCATTTTTCCCTCTGGATCTGCACCTGCTGGAGTCCCTGCCCGCCTTCAAGAAGGCCTTGAAGACCCTCTCTTTTAGAGAGGCCTTTGGCGACCTTGTTAGTTAGTTTGCTTTTTTTTTTTCCTCCCTCCCCTCGCTCGGGCCTGCTGCCATCTTGCCTTCTGCTGTTCGGAGCCCTTTATCTTGTTTTACTTGTTTTATTGCTGTTAGCCGCCCAGAGTTCCCTTTGGGAAGATGGGCGGGATATAAGTTTAACAAATAAATAAATAAATATAAACAAGGTCCTCCCCTTTCTACATATTCCATTTCTCCAAATGAACATTCTTAGGTGTCTCCATCCATCCTTCCACCCTATGGCTGTTAACAATCATTTCTTCCTTCCTTTGGTACTTGTCTAGACAGATCTGTGTTCACCAAAATAATGAAAAACCCATTCTACCTCTCCTCTGCATTTTCAGCAGAATAATTCATGGCCCCATTAAGAAACCAGCAACTATTCTTTCCACTGCGTGCATGCAGTGTCTTTCCCAAAGCAGCTGATCTGTTCTGGCAAACCCGACACAGTTCTGTAGCATCTTGCAGACTAAAATCCTTACACCCTAAGCTGCCAAGCCAGCTAGGAAATGTAGGGTGGTGCACCCAGGTAAAAATAATGAATTGCACAAATATAGGATGGGAGACACCTGTCTGGAAAATAGTACCTGTGATCTGGGAGTCTTGGTGGACCACAAATTGAACATGAGTCAGCAGTGTGATGTGGCAGCCAAGAAAGCCAATGGGATTCTTGGTTGCATCAACAGAACCATAGTGTCTGATCAAGGGAAGTGATAGTACCACTCTATTCTGCTCTGGTCAGACCTCATCTGGAGTACTGTGTCCAGTTCTGTGCACCTCAATTTTAAAAGGATGTTGACAAACTTGAACAGGTTCAGAGGAGGGCGAACAAGGTGATTGAGGGTCTGGAAGAAATGTCTTACGAGGAGCAGCTTAGGGAGCTGGGAATGTTTAGCCTTACAAAAAGAAGACTGAGAGGGGATATGATAGCTATGTTTAAATATTTGAAAGGATGTCATTTTGAAGAGGGAACTGGTTTGTTTTCCATGACTTCAGAGAGTAGGATGTGGGACAATGGTCTCAAACTACAGGAAAAGAGATTCAATTTAAACATTAGGAAGAATTTCATGACAGTTAGAGTTGTTTGGCAGTGGAATATGCTGCCACGGAGGGTGGTGGAGTGTCCTTCTTTGGGGGTTTTTAAGCAGAGGTTGGATGGCCACCTGTCGGAAATACTGTGATGGGGGTTCTTGCATGGCAGGGGGTTGGACTGGATGGCCCTTGAGGTGTCTTCCACCTCTATGATTCTATGATTCTAGGTTGGGTGTTTGATTCCCCAGGGTGGCTCTTGTGAGTAGAGCCAGCCTGTGTGGCTTTGGAGAAAGTGCAAGGTCCCAGGATTCCTTCAGAAGAAGGGAAGAAGGGAACGGGAAGCCACTTCTCAGTACAGTGGAACCTTGACTTACATGCTGCTTGACTTGCATCATATTTGACTTGCATCAAGAAGGGGCCTGTTTGACTTGAGTCGCAGGCTTTGACTTACATCTCGGAGCCCCGGCGCAAGGCACTGGAATCGGGTGGCAGCCACGACCCAGCATCGCAGTTGCTGTCTCCAAACTGCTCCAGCCTTCTTTCTTTCCTCCGGCAGCGGCAGCGGCGGCTTCGGCGAGGCCAGCTCCGAGCACCTGGAGCTGGTCCTCGGCCTCGCTGAAGCCACCATTGCCACCAGAGGAGAAGAAGGGCCAGGAGCTCGGGGCTGGCCTCGCTGGTTAGACAGTCGGCTCAGTCTTGTAAAAAAAAAAAAAAAAACTGGCTGCAGAAGTCTGGTCCACAATGGAAGCATTTTAGTTGGGGAGCTGTAAAGTTGTGGGACTCTAATGGTAAGCCTAGAGTTGTTCAGAACTTGGAACGTCAGGTTAAAAATCAGTAAAACTTAAATGTTAGACATTGTTGCTATGAACATTAAAAAGTGGAGGCATATAACTTGTGGACTATAATTCCACTGCCTCCTCCTCTCTTTGAAGAGACATTTCATTTACATCCCCGGAAGGAATCTCCTATCCCAGTCAAATTTGTGTTAAATTCCTGTTTTCGGGGTCTTTTTCATCATCTGGAATGGATTAATCCATTTTCCCATTACTTTCTATGGGAAATGTTCGTTTGACTTAAGTCATGATTGACTTAAGTCTAAACCTCTGGAACGGATTAATGGCGTAAGTCAAGGTTCCACTGTATTTGCTACCTGTAAAAACCTGGAAAGAGTTGCCATAAGTCAGAATGAACTTGACGGCACATCATCCATCATTATGCATTTTGCTGATTGAGAGTCCAATTCATCTGGAGCATGAAAAGTTACTTTTCAGCTGGAGATACAAGAGTGGGGAAAGGATTATAAAAAAGGAGATGGCAGAAAGTTGAAAGTACAGACAGTGATAATTAGCTTAGCAGGACGACTGGCAAAACAGTATTTCAATGGCAACTCAAGCATCCTTGCACTAGTAAACTGATTAGCGCATGTCTGATTAAAAGCCTTTCATTAAGCCACAGGAGAGGGAGTAGAACCTCGGTGAATTCTCGTTCGTCTCTTTTGGACTGAAAGCTGCCTTGGAAGGCAATTTAAACATGCATTGTAGTCTCGCTAGTTCAGTGGCCGTTAGACTTAAATTGCTATTCTTATTTCAGGTGACAAATTCAGAAAGGCAGTAAAGTTCATGTTTTATATGGAAAAGTTACAGGTTCATTCCATGATATTTCCAGGCAGGGCAAGGAAAGCTTACTGCTTAAGATCATGGATAACTGTTATTTATTTATTTATTTATTTATTTATTTATTTATTTATTTATTTATTTATTTATTTATTTATTTATTATATTTATATACCGCCAGATTTTCCCAGATGGGAACTCAGGGCGGTTAACAAGGAATAGCATACAACAAAATACAGAGAGAAATAATCGGTTCCACAATATGACATAAAGAACAAAAACAAAACTAACAACAATCAGTAGAACCAAAATTTAAAAAGCTAAAAATACAAAACATTACTAAGGCAAGATGGCGAAAAACAGGCAGACAAACAAACTCATAACACCTACTTATAAAATAACTCAACCTCCTTGATCACTGAACGCGGTCGTATAAAGCCAAGTTTCTAACAGCTTCTTAAATGCCGGGAGGGACTCCGCAAGTCCGCAGTCCTAATTTCACTCTGAAGGTGGTTCCACAGTGTTGGACCCACCCACGATTCCGGGTGGAGGTTTTATGAGCCTCACGGGGGGGGGGCAACCCGGAGCGCAAGGGGCTGAGATGTTTTGGTAGGCCGGGTCAACGTTGACCTCCAGATGATACGCTCCGTCAATTGTTGTCAATCAGACCAAGAGTTTGGGAACATTTAAAAAACCAAGACATCAACAATTCCTAGAAATCTTCAGCAAACATAGCCACATGAAGAATTCTGGGAGCTGATTTCCAAAAAAGTTCTACACTTCCGATCCAGCCAGTACTGAGTTCTTGGGTGCTGAGTGGTCTGACTAGGATAAGCCACCTTCCTATAAACCCTGAGGCTCACTCCCTGCCATAACCTTATATGTTGCCCGTTTAGCCAGTAAATATTCAGTCACTGTTTTACCAGCACAGTGCCAGAGAGAATATGATATTACAGCGGCGTTGCACAGAGTGCAGATGTTTAACAGATGTCAAAATCCAAGTCATTTTGCGACTGAAATACGATTGGACTGCATAGCAAGTCTATCTGGACACAAGTCCAGATAGACTTGTGTCCTTACATTTGTAGAGCTTCTATAAACAGGTTGCAAGAGACTGATTTCTACCCTTCCTCTGTTTTCAACCTATTGCTGTTAGTTGCCAAGTGTCATATAAATTGCATGCTGTGAGAGTGTCACTCCTGGTGCTCCCAGGAGACTGCCCTCACCCTTGAGCAGGTGCAGAGGAGGGCGACCAGGATGGCTGAGGGTCTGGAGGAAATGTCTTACAAGGAACGGCTTAGGGAACTGGGAATGTTTAGCTTCTCTAAAAGAAGGCTGAGGGGGGATATGATAGCTATGTTTAAATATTTGAAAGGATGTCATATTATAGAGGGAACAGGTTTGTTTTCCATGGCTTCAGAGACTAGGACGCGGGGCAATGGTTTCAAACTACAGGAAAAGAGACTCCATTTGAACATTAGGAAGAACTTCATGACAGTTAGAGCTGTTCGGCAATGGAATATGCTGCCGCAAAGGGTGGTGGAGTCTCCTTCTTTGGAGGTTTTCAAGCAGAGGCTGGATGGCCATCTGTCGGAAATATTGTGATGGGGTTCCTGCATGGCAGGGGGTTGGAATAGATGGCCCTTGAGGTCTCTTCCAACTTTATGATTCTATGATTCTATGATTCTATGTGCCCCCTGGCAGGCCCAACAAAATCTCCTGCTCCTAGGCCGCAAGAGGGCATAAACAAGGAGAAGAAAACTCCAGGTGGATGAAAGCAACAAAGCTTTTGTCACTTGTTTTCTCAAACCATTTAATTCACTTTAAATGGAGTGCCTGAGGATGACTCAGCTGGGATCACTGAACATGCGTGGTTTATGCGCATGACAGCCTCTACCACAAACCCAAAAACTAGTATAAAACTCAAGTGGCTTAAATGAAGAATTAAAAGTGTGTGAGAGAAGAGCTTTAAACTTCGTCACAGAACATTGGGCACAGAACATAAAAGAGAAACAAACCTCAGATATGGAAGCCTTCACTTTAATCCTTCCTATAAAGATTTTCGGTCCTTGCATCTTTGGAATGGACTCCACTCTCATTTCTCCCTTTGAATAAACTTGGCATCAAATGGTGTGCCTTGGGTTACATCTGCACAGCACTGGTTCTTAACTATGATACATCTGACAATTGGATCAGACTCCACTCCCAGGAAATGAGCAAGTGAGAGTTGAAGCCAAGATGTAGGATATTCTAAAATACAGAGCTCAGAGATTACACTCTGAAAGGACCTCATTCTTGATTCCCATAGTCATTATTCTACACAGCAGTGTATGGCATTGCATATTATTTATGTGGCATTACCAAGACATTACAAAATACAACATTTGTTCCCTTTAGTGGCCGGTTTCAGTTTTGAACCTTAAAAATACTTATAAAAACACAAAAGACCCATCCAAAGTCCCCTTGCCACCTAGGGCGAATAAGAGAATGATATAAAACCTATAAACTTCCTGTTAAAACGTCTCTTAAAATGTCTAACGCCGACTTTACAAGTGGCAGTTAAAGGTGACTAGGTGTTTTTCGTTGTACGTTGACTTGGGTCATCCTTGTTGCATCACAGGCAATTTTGTAATTACTAATCACATTACCACTGTAGCCAGATTCAAAAGTGCACAGCTGTCTACATGCTCAGTAAGTAAATAGAAGAGGGCGTTACAAGAAGCATAGCTGCCAATTACTGTTATGAGCCTTCAAGTTACATCTGACTTATGGTGATCCTATGAATGACCCATCTCAAAAATGTCCTGTCTTCGGTAGCTCTGCTGAGCTCCTGTGAACTCAATCCTGGGTCTTCCTTTAAGGAGTCACTCCATCTTACATTTGGTCTTCCTCTTTTCCTCCTGCCTTCTGCCTTTCCTGTTCTCCAGAAAATCCTGCCTTCTCATCTTGTGCCCAACGTACTTGGCTTCAATGTTTTATTTATTTATTTTTTGCCTCGGGTGATAGTTCAGACTTGATTTGGCTGAGGTACACCTGTCCTTCTATGAATGGTATATTTATTATATATTTATTTGATTTATATAGCGCTCATCTGGCAGAAAGCCACTCTGGGTGGTTTACAAAATAAAACAAACTGATTACAAAATATAATGGAAAGCAAAAATATTAAAAATGAAAACTTAACTAAAACAACAGCATTCAGAAAAATCAAAGGTAAATTATATAAACTAATGGCAGACAAGATTAGATCACTAAATCAATAAAGCAACATAACACTTAATAACCAGGGAAAGCAGATTGAAATGACCAAGTCTTCAATCTTTCCTTGAAGATCAACTATGAGGGGGCCTGGTAGATCTCCAAGGGGAGTTGGTTCCAGAGTCTAGGAGCCACCACCAAGAAAGCCATGTTCCTTGTTATTGACTTGTGGGCCTCCTTCGGTGTCAGCCCCCTCAGATGACCTGCCTGTGACAAATGGATGACATGGGTAGAACTCTGGGGTAGGAGCCACTTTGACAGGAAGGTCCCAAACTGTTTTAGGGCTTTATATGTCAAGTCATTAAGACCTTGAAGCCAATGTGGTAACAGATCGGCAGCCAATGCAGTACAACCAGAGTCAGGGTAATATTATGGAATCTTTTAGTGCCCAATACTAGTCTGGCCGCAGTATTCTGCACCAGCTGAAGCCTCCCACATTAACTTCCACAGCAGCCCCACGGTACAGGAGCCTGGGTCATTTTTTTGTACCTGAGGACCTTTCTTGTGAGCCACCTGCTTGCCAGATGGACTGTGGCCTCCCATGCACTTGGCATCTCCTGTTTTTGCGGACATGAGAAGTAAGAAGGCAGAAACGCACCTTATTTCAGCTGCAAAGCATTTCCTTGGCCTTTCTCTCCCCCCCCCCCCCATACTTCTCCTAGAGTCTGCAAACCTTTCCTGATGCATTTGAAGAGGAGGAAAAAGACAGCTTGACAAGCCTGATTAATCCCGAGTAATCACAGGCCCAGCATGCACAGTTTTGCATTGTTAAACTCGCTTAAATCATGGCCCTCTCTCACTGCAGGTATAAAATGGAGTGTTGTTCTGCCACCACAATGCTCAACGCCTATCTTTTGGAAGATCCATCCTTTTGCTTTACAGAGGGACAACATATTATAAAAAGCAAAAAAAAAAATGACATCAAAGTAGTCGAGACTCTTGTGGCACCTTAAAGTACAGTAGGACCCCGGTATCCGCTGGAGATTGGTTCCAGACATTCCCGTGGATAATGAAAACCATGGATAAGAGAGGACACCAAAAAAATCCCCCAAACTGCTGTTTTGTGACAGTAGCTTGCTTTACAGCTGCTGTTTGTGACAGTAGCTTGCTTTATTTACAACAATAGCTTGCTTTGTGGCTGCAGAATTATTTATTTGATTTTTTCCTCTGTCATCCGTGGATAACTGAATCAGTGGATACGGGTGTCCTACTGTAGTTGCGCTTTATTTGTCATAAGGACTGTGAGCTGGTTCATGTGCCTGCCTGATGAAATGACAGTCCATGAAAGCTTACGTTAATTAAAACTTGACCACCACCACCCTTTTACAAGGTGTCAAAATTCATTTTTTGCTAAAAGCGACATATCTTTCCCTCCCCCTCTGTGCCAGATACAATAAAAGGGACATCTGTAACTACATACATGCCCATCTGGCTGTCCCCTGAGAATATAGTGTGTCAGATAGGAAGCAGAGCTCATTAGTGTTGCTGTTTTGGATTGCAGTGGCTAGAATCCTCGACGCTCCCCATGTTTTCAGGAGGATGCTAGGAGTTGTGGTCTAGAAATCTCAAGTTTAACAGGTGGCAAAAGAAAGACTGATATGGAAAACACTGTTATCCCTGGTGAATGCCAACCATCTTTGCCAACCGTGAACCGCACTTGCAGCCAGGATTACAACTCCAGGTCTTAACCATCCTTCCACCTTTCAAGTTTTCCGTAGGTTTGAGCTTTTCAGGATGGGTGGTTTCCATCTAGCTTAGTTGTCCAAAGCTGATACCACCAGGGTTTAAGACAGGCATGTCCAAAGTCAGGCCCGGGGGCCAAATGCGGTCTGTCTTCAAATTTTGAGCGGCCCACAGCCTCTTCTCCCCACCCGCTCAGCCTGTCATGCATCCCCGCCAGCTGGCCTCTCTTCATACCATGGGGCGTCAGCTTGCAGTTTTGCGGTTTGCCTGCCCTCCCTGCCTCTGCCCATCCCCCCAGCTACCTGCCCAACCAACTTGCCGCCAGCTTCCCCAGCCACTTGCCCAGCCTACCCATCCCTGGCTGCGTTGCTGCAGCGTCCTCCCCGCATCCTAGCATGTTATAGAGATTTGTCCAAAGTCTGTCCCGGGGGCCAAATGTGGATGAATGGTTGGCCCCCACACACTTTCACCTCGACAAATCTGGCCTTCTTTGCAAAAAGTTTGGACACCCTGGTTTAAGACCTTGGGGGTCTCTCTCTCTCTCTCTCTGTCCTGCCCCCCTCCCCACACACATAAGCACACTTGCTATAAACACCAGAAAAGCCTTCTTGGAGGTTGCCCCCAGGTTTGTGGGACTCTCTTCCACAAAACGCCAGGCTAGCCCCCTCCCTATTACCCTTCTTTTGGGATGCCACCTGATAACAAGATAGTTGGCTGAATGAAGGATGCTGTGTTTTTTGTTGTTGTTTTTTTTTTTTTGGCCAGGGATGCTGGTTGTCTATGTGTCCAAGTCTCAAGTCTTTGCAACCAAGTCCCAAGTCTGAGTCTTTGGTACCAAACCCCCAAACCTGAATCCTTATTAAAACAAGCATTTCCTCCCCCCTGAAAATAATAATAGAGTGGTCTGAGTCAAGTCACTGGTGTGACTTAAGTCTAACTTGACAGCGAATCCTGCAATTAAAATTCCCATTTCTGTTTCTTTGCCTGTCAATGTGCTGTTAACTGTTTTTTTAAAATAATATTTGATTACTTTAATACTGTATGTTCAATTGTTATATTGACTTAATGAATGTAACACTCAATGTAGCAATGTGTAGCCTGCATACTGTCATTAAACTGTAAACTGCCCAGAGAGCACTTGAAGTGGTATGGGGCGGTATATAAGCAGAACACTTTGCTTTTTGCTTTAATTTATTCTATAATACTAATATGTTTTAAAGAATAAAATCTTTGTAACATATAACTGTTTTCTAACATTGCAACTTAATTTGCATTTGAATTATATTAATATTTGTCTTTTGAATGCGTTGTAAGCCTTCCAGGTCCCTTTAACTAGAAGAAAGGTAGGGTATAAGTAAAACGAATAAATGGACTGGTGAACAGAAGAATGAGTTAAACATGGAACAGAAACAGGAGACCAGCAGGAGTTAGGAATATCTAGATTTGTTTTCAGGCCTCTGCTTGAAATGTCCTTTTGACCCTATTGTGCTAGGTAATTCCATTCAAGCAGATGGGGAGAAACAGCAGTAGTCATAATATTCATTAATGTCAGTCTTAGGCTGATGGGGAGTGATAGTAATTCATTTGCCAGCGTGAACCCAGCTGAGACTATCCATTTCATCTCAGAGGGGTCAAGCAATCAATACACCCAACAGTTCACCCTCTCCTTGCCATCACCAAATCCTACCTGCTTTGCATAATTAATTGTACATATACCCCATCCATATGCTTCAACCCACTTCAATTAGGGATGCTCAGGCACCACCACACTGAGCTTCTAAAAATCAATGCATGAGACTGGCATGAGCTCATGGCAATTTGACCCTGTGGGCGCCTAGCAAAAGGTACAGTTGTAATGACATTTAGGGGACCTGGGAATTGTCCTCTATACGTTTCTGGCACAGAACAAGCAGAGAATATTGCCTTGCATTATATGGCCTGTGTCTGGATTGTCCCACTGACATAAGTGAATTGGACTTTGGCCTATGTATGTTTTAGTTGTTGAAGCAACTGGGTAGTGTATCGTCATGCAGATCAATTGAATAAACTACAATTGTACCACATTATTCACATTGTGCCCTGTCACCTAGACAGTGCATAGACAATTTTTTTCAAGGCTCTGGAATTACTGCTCGTTGGATGCTGGTGGGTCCAACGTCACTAGGGTGACGAATCTGCTCTGAATTTAGTTCAGATGTTCCATAATCTCTTCCCGTATGCTGAATCCTGTCCCTAACCTTGCATCAGCACCTTGAATAATAAATAAATAAATAAATAAATAAATAAATAAATAAATAAATAAATAAATAAATAAATAAAGCTCATTTACAATCTGGACTAACACATGGAGAGGATTTACTTCTCCACTGATACCGGAATCAGCAATGCTCACTGTGGTCCTCCTTAGAAATACAGTGGTACCGCTACTTATGAGTTTAATCCAGGGGTGTCCAAACTTTTTGCAAGGAGTGCCAGATTTGATGAGGTGAATATGTGTGGGGGCCAACCGTTCAGCCGCACTTGGCCCCTGGGCCAGATTTTGGACAGGGAGGACGCTACAGCAATGGAGCTGGGGGCGGGTAGGCTGGGGAGGTGCTGGGGGGACAGACAGAGGCAGGGAGGGCAGGCAAAGCATAAAGCAAAGCAAAGCAAAGCAAAGTGTTCTGCTTATATACCACCCCATACCACTTCAAATAGTCTCTGGGCGGTTTACAGTTTTTAATTACAGTATGCAGGGTACACATTGCCCCCCCCCCCGCAAGCTGGGTACTCATTTTACCGACCTTGGAAGGATGGAAGGCTGAGTCAACCATGAGCCTGCTACCTGGGATTGAACCCCAGGTCGTGAGCTCAGATTTACCTTCAGCACAGGCATTTAACCACTGTGCCACAGGGCTCGTATAAGCTCACATCTCCATCCAGTATGGGGACAGGCTAGCTGATGGGGATCCATGACAGGTTGAGCCAGCAGAGAGAAGAGGCTGCAGACCACTCATTATTTGAAAACAGGCCGCATTTGGCCCCCGGACCTGACTTTCAATATGCCTGGTTTAATCCATTCTGAATGCATGCTCATAAGTCGAACAACTCGTACGTAGAGCAGCCGTATCTAAAAAATAAAAAATAAAAAACCATTTTTTAAAAATTGTAGGGCAGACCGCATCTAAAATTTGTAAGGCAGCAGTTAAAATGCCAACAGTTTTCTGCTCTTAAGTCGAATTGCTCGTAAGTAGAGCCGCTCGTAAGTAGGGGCAACATTGTGCTGTATTAATCTGGCATATAACTAAACTGTGTGATTACAAATCCCATCAGTTGATCTTCTGCTTACATAAAACGGGCACACTATCAAGTTTCCTTTCCCAAACACCTCTGTAATCGCACACAGTGGGTCTCTAGAATTTATAAGGTTTTTCTTCTGCTTACAACTCCCAGAATTGGTCCTGGAGATGTAGCACGAAAAGTAACTTTTCCAAACTAAGAATGTATCTTAATCCTCACACAAGTATTCTCCAGGTTTCCCCACTGATTTTGATATGCATGTTGCACCACTGTAAAAAGAAATGCTTCTAAATACAATAGTCTTCTTGATCACAGTATTTTCCCCTGTATAAAACTATATTTTTGTCTAAAATTGTTAGACTAAAGATCGAATGACACCTTATGCACAGAAGGAAGCCAAGGAAAAAACTGTGTGGTTACAAAGCTGTAATTTTGGGTTGGAAAATGGGAGGGTTCTTTTATTTATTTATTTATTTATTTATTTATTTATTTATTTATTTATTT
>JAHTLZ010000204.1:9208027-9222986 GCA_023846285.1 Phrynocephalus versicolor | reverse complement strand
AGATAGATAGATAGATAGATAGATAGATAGATAGATAGATAGATAGAAATGTGTGGAGAGGCAGTGCTAAGCCAGCTGTTCTCTGCCTGTTACTGTCTTCTGTTTTCCCCTGACAACTACTCTTCTGCATTTGTCCAGAGGAGGAAATGAGTGCAGGCTGGTGACCTACATCGCCTGACACATTGGAAGCTCTTGTATATTTGCAACTACCACGAGCCTTCAAGCTGAGGTGTGGAGCCTTCCAGACTGTCATATGCAAATGAGTGAACATTTGGATTGTTTCTTGGGAATTCAGAGCTTGAGAACCTTAAATCCTCTCTGGGAGGATTTAATTCACTGAATGTTGTCTGGAGCATTCTAGGAATATTTTTCTGAAAAGCAACATTTTCAAGCAAAAAGCAAAATGTGCTGCTCATATACCACCCGACAGGACTTAATTTATTATTTATTAATTATTAAATCGGTACTTATTAACTGCACCGACTTTCACAAAGGGAACTCTGGGTGGGGTGAACAAAACAAGTAAATAGGAAATTACAGAAATACAAACATTTAGAAATATTAAAACCAACTAATAAAACAACAACAATGATAACTACCTCCGGCAAGGCATGAGGGTGGGGGAAACAACTGAGCAAACAGCACAATACACCACTCACAGTTCACAATTAGCAATCACCAAAATGGTATTTAAAACGCCATGTTTTTAAGGCTTTCCTAAAAGCTGGCAAAGAGTTAAAGTTCTCTGTGGGTGGTTTACAATTTATTTCTGCAGGCTACACATTGCGTCCACCCCCAGCGATCTGGGTACTCATTAACCAACCTCGGAAGGATGGAAGGCTGAGTGAACCTTGAGCCGCCTACTTGGGATTGAACCCCAGTTCACAAGCAGAGTTATGGCTACTGCACTATGAGCCCATCAGCTGGATAAAATCGAGCTAACTGGATAACACAACATCCTGAAACAGGTGGCAAGGGGCATTCTTCAGTGGTCAGACTGGGGGCAAACATGGCAGCTACAGCAAGTGCTATATGTGTGGGTGTTTTGCACCTTTCAAGCCTGATTAGGAGCCTTGTGGCACAGTAGTTAAATGCCTGTAATTAAGGTAAAACTGTGCTCACGACCTGAGGTTCAATCCCAGGTAGCAGGCTCAAGGTTCACTCAGCCTTCCATCCTTCCGAGGTCGGTAAAATGAGTGCCCAGCTTGCTGGGGGAGGGCAATGTGTAGCCTGCATATTGTAATTAAAAAACTGTAAACCGCCCAGAGACTACTTGAAGTGGTATGGGACAGTATATAACAGAATAATTTGCTTTGCTTTGATCAACAACCAGGAGCGATGGGTAGGGGTTGGAACGCAAGGCGATGGGTGCATTCATTTGGGCGGTTGTACCATTTAAGCAACATACACACACATGAATCAAGGCACTGGTGCCGCAGTAATCAGATTCCTTGCCCGTGCTGCTTCCCCATGCTGATTTGTCTTCACTTGGCATAGCAATCCCCTGAGGCTTCAGGTGATGACGACCAGAGATCTTGCCATTTCATGACAGCAACCGTGCATCTATCATCTATGTCAGTTTGTCATGGAGTGCAACATAGAATCATAGAACTATAGAATCATAGAGTTGGAAGAGACCTCAAGGGCCATGCAGGAACCCCATCACAGTATTTCCGAAAGATGGCCATCCAGCCTCTGCTTAAAAACCTCCAAAGAAGGAGACTCCACCACCCTCCCTGGCAGCATATTCCACTGCCGAACAGCTCTAACCACCATGAAGTTCATCCTAACGTTTAAATAGAATCTCTTTTCCTGTAGTTTGAAACCACGTCCTAGTTTCTGAAGCCATGGAAAATAAACCTGTTAGCTGGTACTTCCTGGTGGCAATTGGGCATTAATTTCTCCATAGTTTTTTGTGATATGCCATCACCTCTGACATTAGGGAGTTGGAAACTGGTCTTGTTCTAACTTTTGGGTGTGACCAATGAATTCTACATTAATAACTTCCTCAAGCAACTATTAATGCCATGGTGTTGTAGCAACTGCCAGTATCCGCTATATTAAGACAGGGAATTAATGACTATTTTAATTAACATTCTTCTGAGCCTGAGTAGCACTCTCTTTTTAATTAAGAGAGGGAAGGATTTTGAGAGGGTGAGGAGGACAGGATGGTGGCTGTGTCCAAAGGTTCAACAGGAGAAATTCTACATTTGTGAAGATGCTCAGTCATCCAGGTAAGTTTATCTGGAAGTTGAGTCATGGCTACTGGACTTCTTTTCCTTGAGAGATTGAAACCAATCTCTCAAGAAAAAAGAAGTCCAGTTGCCATGACTCAATTTTTGGATGAGAAATTCTAGAAAATCTTGCTGTCCTTGGCAAGTTGTAAAGCAGCTGATGCATGACAGTTCTGCGGGGGGGGGGGGGGGGCAGACACACAGAGACACACATTACACTAAGACAACTCATGCAGGCATATTGCAAATATTTCAATATTTTCAGTTTTTTGGGTTTTTTTTAAAAAAATCTCCCATCTGCATCCAGGAAGAGCTCCAGAAAACACATAACTAACTGTAAAATGCCAATTAGTGGCCTTGTTTGTTTGCTCTGAGAGAAGAGAGTGCAGTTCTGGGACTTCAGCCAGAGGGAACCCTGTCTAGGAGAGCAGATTCCATTGGGTGGGCTGAGAAGGCAATCCAAAGGAAGACGAAGATAGCCTAATAGTGAGACATCTTCCAACAAATTGAAGCTCAGCGAGAAGGCGATAGAGGTACTGTTGGCAAGGTGACTTGTTTATTTGGAGTGTTCAGGCTATTATGGGAAGAGATGCACCCCTCCGAAGCGGACATGGCTAAAGACCCCATCCCTTAGCCTCCTCAACACTCTGCCTCCTGGAACCCTGAAAAAAAAAACTTAAATATCACAAATTGTGCCCCTGCCACCAAAACCTTCCAGGAAGTGATCTGTCTGCTACAAATCATTTCCACCCAGCCCTTGAAAAAAAATAAAAAGCCAGAAGTGACCATTCAGGCTCTCAAATCAACGGTGACCTCTTGATACCTTTTGAACCCACTGACTGGGCCGGGTTACAGAGATCACCTTACACCCCTACTAACACAGCTCCACTGGCTGCCAATCAGCTACCTGGCACAATTCAAGATGCTGACTTTAACCTACAAGGCACAAAATGGACTGGCTTCAAGCTACCTCAAAGATCGAATCTCACAGTATAAACCGGCTAGTGTGTCAAGGTCATCAGGAAAGGCCTTCCTCTCCATCCTGCCACCTTCACAGGTACGTCTCAGAAGAACACATGAAAGGGCCTTCTCTGTTGCTGCTCCCAGGACTTGGAACTCCTGGTGGCCAGGACTGCCCCATCTCTGCTGTCTTTCCGGAAGCAGGCAAAGACCTTCCTCTTCATGCAAGCTTTCCCTGAATGAGGGACTACCTACTATGTGACTTTTGTATGGCTTACCATATATACATGATTGCATTGAGTGGCTATATGGATTATCAAACACACACGACTGCATTGAGTGGTTTCATAAGAACACCGGTATTTTCCATGTTTGCTTCCACACCTCCTAATGGATTTATTTTTCTTTTTGCATGCTCTTTGTAGCTTTAATGTTACTTTTTAATGTCCTAAGACACCTCTTCTAATTCCCTGTTATTAACTTGAATATATATTAAATGTTCTGGGCTGTATATTGTCCCTCACTATTGTAAGCCACCTTGGGTCCTTTTCCAAGGAGAAAGGTGGGGTAAAAATATTCAAATAAAAAATAAAATAAAATATTGATAGCCTACCATGAGGGATTCCTGCCCTGGTACTCCCCTGATTACTACAAAGCTCTATACAAAGAATCATCTTTGAAGACTACCTAGAAACCTTAATCAGCACAAAATATGTCAGCAATAGTGTCATGATAGGTGTTGTCAAGTTATATCCGACTTTTAGCAACCCTAACAGGATTTTCAAGCTAAGTGAGATGTTTCAGCAACCCTCTTTGCACGACTTTCCAAGACCAACTAGAGATCCCAACCCATGTCTACTGAGTTCTAGTCCATCACTTTATCTACTATACCACAGTGGGTATCAGTCAACAGTAGTATTGGGCTAGAGTTGAGCATTTCAGTATAGTTAAGAGAATGCTGTGTTATTTCCGCTAGCCCCTGGTTTCTCCTCCGCATTGTTCTTAACCTATAAAGCCCTCCCCGAGTTAGGTGTAAGTGAAGGAACAAATAAACAAGGAATAACAACACTGATATACTGTAAATGTGTTATTGCTAAAAGCACAAACTGTTATATAAGAGACATCTGATGCAATACAATTGTTTACAAGCCTACCAAAAATGTGCGTCAGCTTACGTAGTTGTCCATATTTCCTACATTACTGTTTTCTTATAGCATTCACTATGTCTGTAATTTTAGTTTGCTGTGTATGTTTTGCAACATAACCATTTTGTATTGACCTTTTGTGAGCATACAGAAAAGCAGAGAGATTTTATGCTGTTCCATTCAGAGACAGTGTCTGCTAGTACAGTTGAAGCTTTTGTAAATAAATTCCCCTTGGGACAATTCCTTAGTGGCCTCCCTTCCAAAAGTTGCAACCCTTCCCTTTTGTGACAACTCCTTACTTGTACAGAGCCTGGACTTGTTCTTTGAATTAAACGTGGTGCTATATAAATCCAAAAAATAAATAAAATAAATGCTTGCCTTCTCTTCCAAAATGACTAGTTATTTTGCAGCAATAATCTTAGGAGCCTGATAAGTTTTCTTATTGGTGGCTAACAGTCACTTGTGAGTAGGGTGGGAATATAAATTTGGTTTAAGATATTTTTGATGAGAAAACAGTTTGGATATGCAATCCAAAGCAAGAGGGGGTTTCAGCTAGTTCTGTTAAAAAAAAGTTCTACACTGAGAGTGTCAGTCCTAAGAGAAATGGGAGTTTGGATCTTCAAGTTTTGTTTAATTAACAGCCAACAGCTAGAGAATTCTGTGAATGACTGGGCCAAAAACAGAACAGATAGGATTAAAAGGTTTCCCCTTGGGATGGGCACAAAACGGAAAAATAATGTTTCATTTTGTGCTCACCTCCGTTGTTTTGTTTCGTTTCTTACGATTTGTTTTGAAAAATCATACGAAACAAAATGAAACGGCTCCCCTGGGTCCCAGTGGCACCAGATTTGGTGCCTGGGACTCCGGGAGCCATTTTAAAGAGCTCCTGCCAAACTGTCAATGGCTGGAGCCCTTTAAACCTGGCCCAGCTGGCAGCAGGGGGTCCCCCTGGTACCCACTGAGCCAGGTTTAAAGGGCTCCAGCCATTGACAGCTATGCAGGAGCCCCAAAACAATGGAACGGAATGGATTATTACAATGGGAAAATGACGGTTTCATTTCGTCTATAACGAAATGCTGCTTCCTTGTTTAGTTTCGTTTAGTTTTGTTACACAACAAAACAATGAAACAGCATTTCGTTTTTGTTTCCTGCCGATACCTAGTTTCCCAAATCCATTATCCTCTAGATGTGTCAGATTACAACTTTCATTGTCCCTAATCAAGAGCAATACATCAGGACAGCATCAGATAGGAAAATGTTCCTATCCCACCCACCCTGATTATGTTGTGTGGACTTCAAGCTATGGAGGATGGTTCTTTATTGGATCCCAAAGGACTATAAGAGAGGGGGGTGCAAATTTTTGCTTGGCAAATTCTCAAAAGCAAGAGGCAAACATTCCAAAAATGTTCACCCCACTGGGTGAGATGACCAGAGATCCTCTGTATTTTTGCACATGGAATGTTATTGTGTGTGAAAAAATTGTTGAAGTGTTTGTTTTGGGCACAAAACTTACATTTTGTTTTTTAACCAGAGGGATGTTTACTCAAAGTGCAAAGAGTCTGGAAGTTGAGACATGGCCAATGGACTTCTTTCCTTGTGTGTTTGAAACATTTCGCTGCTTATCCAAGCAGCTTCATCAGACTCCACTTCCAGATAACCTCACCTGGATGACTGAGAATCTTCACAGACCAAGTACGATGAAGTTTTTTCTGATACAGAATAGAAGGGAAGTTGTGTAAAATCCACTTCCCTGTTTGTTTGTTTGTTTGTTTGTTTGTTTGTTTGTTTGTTTGTTTTGGTTTGCTAATGCTAATGCTTTTCTAGGGAGGTAGGATCAACAATGCAAACATTTCTGAAGATTTGCTACATCCTTTTCCTACAGAGTTTACGCTGTGGGCTCGGCAGTAAAAGCAGGACTTGCTGATTTTATATTTCCTTGCAGTTGGGCTTTCAAAGTGTCCTGACCTCAAAATATCTTAACTCAGCACTTTTATTTTGTAGAATTACAAAGTCATCTTTAACTGCCCCCCCATCCTCCACCCTACTCCTTGGTTTGTTTTAAAACTTGTGGAAGGGACAGTTCGGGGTGTCTGTCTTAAATCGAGCATAGCTTTTGTGGTTTGTTCAAATGCATGACAGGCCTTCTGTGGTGTGAACAAATAAAAAGGACATTAAAGGGTACTCTGCCATTCCAACTCCATCTCCCTCCTCCACAGTCACTCTCACCACATTCCCAACAAGAGTTCAGATAAATCACTTTCCATCAGGGAATGAATGAAGATGATGGAACATGTATCACTGCAAGAGATTCAAGGAAGATCTCATTTCCAAAGAAAAACAAGGAAGGGAAAGAGGTGGGCAAATGCATCTAAAGGCTGTCCACGTCAAAAGGAGGACAGGGTTCCTCCACCTTTGATAGCCATGTGAGTTACAGGAGATATAACTTGCCACAGGAACTTCACCTGGTGAATTCTTACCCTTCCATCCAACTATTAAAAATACAAAGAGCTGATCCTCCATTTCATGGGGCTGGACTAATTCAGACATCAAGGAATCCCCTAGCCTAGTGGTTTCCAATCTTGGGACCCCAAATATTCTTGGACTAAAACACCCAGACACGTTCACCACTAGTCTGTGAAGATTCTCAGTCATCCAAGTGAGCTTATCTGGAAGTGGAGTCATGGCTACTGGACTTCTTTTTTCTTGAAAGATAGAAATGTTTCGCTGCTCATCCAAACAGCTTCATCCAAACTGAGGAAGCTGTTTGGATGAGCAGTGAAACGTTTCTATGTCTCAAGAAAAAGAAGTGCAGTAGCCATGACTCCAGTTCCAGGTTCACCACTAGCTGCATCGGCCAGGATTTCTGGCCAATACAGAAATAATTTAGACAATATAGTCCAAAAATAACAAGGATGGTCAGGGAGCTAGAAACAAAGCCCTATGAGGAAAGAATGGAAGAATTGGGCAAGTTGTTGTTGTTGTTGTTGTTGTTGTTGTTGTTGTTGTTGTTGTTGTTGTTGTTGTTGTGTTGTACAGTCCTGACTGACTCTTTGTGACCCCATATCCATGGAGATTTTTTTTTTGGCAGGAATACTGGACTGGCTTGCCAGTTCCTATTCCAGATGCCTACAACACCTGGTATTTCCTGGTGGTCACCCATCGAAGTACTAGCCAGCCAGACCAACCTTGTTTAGCTTCCCAGATCAGGCCAGATCGGATGTGCTCAGGGCAGGTATCGCAGGGATAAAAAAAGACTGAGAGGAAATATAGTACCACTTTTCAAATTCTTGAAAGGCTGTCATGCAGATGAACACCAGGATCTGTTCTCGTTCAGTCCAGCGTGCAGAACACGTAATAATGGGCTCAAACTACAGGAGTCCAAGTTGACACTGAATATCGGGAGGAGGGGGAACTTCTACAATGTTAGAGCAGTACATCAATGGAACCCGTTACAACATTTTCCCATATATAAGGTGATATTTTTGTCTAAAATTGTTAGACTAAAAATTGCAGGTTGCCTTATACATGGAAGTAAGCCAAGGAGAGAACTGCATGGCTGCAAAATTTATTTATTTATTTATTAGATTTATACCCTGCCCCAACCTGTAATTTTGAGTAAGAAAAGTAGGTGTCATCTTATACATGGGGGTGTCTTATAGACATAAAATAATACAGTACCTCAAAATGTGATGAACACTCCAAAGCTAAGGGCAATTAAGAGAAAACTGGACAACTATTTCTCAGATCAGCCTTCATTTGAATTCCTGTACTAAACAGTGGGTTGGACTCAATGGCCATATACCTTTTCTAGCACAATTCTTCTATGATTCTGTTAACACCTGGGACCCTAGGTTAGAACCACTGGCTTAGCCCATTGGTTGCTGGACTTCATTTCCCATCACTGGTTATTCTGGCCAGGGTTGATGGGAGTGAGTCCCCCACCAAGACCAGGAGAAATGCAAATTCTACATAATAGGCCTAACATGATATCTTAACATGAGCAGTGAGAAGCACCCTATCTTGATTGCTCAGTACTTGGTTGTACATGGTCAGAATGCAGATGTCCATTTACATGCAGTAAAAACTCACCCATGTTTACTCAGAAACCTTCATTCTGTTTACTGGGGCTCCCTCTTAAATCAGTAGGCACAGAATTACCATCATGGAATAGGAGACTGCTGGACAGTTTAGAACTGGTGCTTTTGTGGCGTTCATTTAAAAAAAATATTTCTTTGCCCAGCATGTTGTTAATCTGTGGAACTCCCTACCATAGGATGGCCTGGATGCCTTCAAAAGGGGATTGGACAGATTCCTGGAGGGAAAATGGTTACAAGCCATGATGGGGATGTGTAATCTCCAGGCTTAAAACCAGGGTACTTCAAGGACCAGATGCAGAGGAGTGGTATCATGGGACAGATATCTAGTCTCATGTGCTCCCAGAGGCATTTGGCGAGGTCATTGTGAGATACAGGAAGCTGGACTAGATGGGCCCTTGGCCAGATCCAGCATGGCTCTTCTTATGTTCTTATGGTTTTTATGTTCATTTGTTTAAATTTCTCAGCCAGATGGCTCATAGCCTGGGGGTTTGGGGAGCAATTGGTCCATAAAGAGAAATACTTTTTGAAGAGAAGCACTGCACCTCAAAGACAGCAGATGACCTTAGGCTAACCACTGGCCTTCCTGGGGCACTTACACACCAACTACACATCTTCATTAGTGTATGAGGATAATGTTGGCAAGCTTAGTGCAAGGATAAGGATAATGTATACTATATTTGGCAATTCATGCAGTAATGAAACAAAATTAGCAAATGCCTCAAAATAAATGGAGATAATATTGACCTAAATCTAATTTCTAGCCCAAGCTGGAATAGATCCACTGCTGGATCTTAGTTAGGTCAGCAGCACTTATAAGAGTCCCATGGATTTTGTTGGTCCACTGTCGGTCCAAGCAGACCAACAGTGATTGAATCTAGGCCTGTTACTTAGCTATCAGAATAGTGTAAGTGGCCCACCTGACAGGTATGTCCAGACCTCTGTAATTTCATCCAACTGAATGTCTTTTTCTTGCTTCATATAAAGTACACATAACAAGGCAAAAGCAAAAAGACTGGTTGTCTTTCCTGCTTCCGCAACATAGTCCTGTGTACATGGAGACTGCCATAAGGGTATGTCAATCAGTCATGGCTCAAGTTGCTTTATTAAACTACAGCTCCCAGAGCTCCAGAGCTGGATTCTAAAAGAAACATTCCTCATCACGAGAGCTGACTAATGGTGCTACTGAGATCCAGTCATACCAAAGGGAAAACACAGAGTAGCTAACAAGGTACTCCCAATCTGAGCACAAGCTTCATCTTAGTCCACTGACTATTTGTATGTGTGTTGTGTCGTTACAGTCGTGACCGACTCTTCGTGACCCCATGTCCATGGAGTTTTCTTGGCAGTAATACTGGAGTGGTTTGCCAGTTCCTACTCCAGGCGCTTACAGCACCTGGTATTCCCTGGTGGTCTCCCATCCAAGTACTAACCAGGACTGACCCTGCTTAGCTTCCAAAATCAGGCAAAATCAAATGTGCTTAGGGCATCTAGGCAGCTACTGACTATTTAGCCAATCATTATATGAAAGACACTTACAGGACAGGTTATTTGTTTTCCTGAATGAATTTAACTGCTGTCTTTTAAAGTAATCCCTGCTTGCTGTAGCTAAGTAGAAGTCAATAAAATACATACATCAAACTACTAAATATTGAGATGGGCGTCAATTAAAAGCAGGGTAGTTGACATAGGAAAGCCAGTATTAAAACATCAACTAGAAGCTACGTAGAGCAGAGCTGTCTTTTAAAGAACCTTAAAAATCATCCATGATGCAATTCTTAGGAGAGGAAATACCAAAAAACAAGGAACCACAACCGGAAAGACTGGGACCCTGCTTCTTCCCAGTCTGATTGTTCTTTTTTGGTGGACCAGAAAGTAAGGATTCTCTGAGATGTCCCTTCACAACACAGCAGATGTAAGAAAGCCATTATTGCATCTGACCAAGCCTTTATGCTGCCTCTCTGTTTTCTTACCGGTTCCATAATGAATCCCTTGAGGAAAAGCTGGACAGCCGAGAAGCTGAAGATCTCATGTCTCATCAGTCACACCAAGAAAGTTACCTGTAGGGAAAAGAAAAAAAAAGAATGCCACAAAAGTTATTCAAAAAATTGAATGCACATACATATGTATACAGAAATATGGCAAAACCCCTCTGTGGTGTAGTTGGTTGAGTGTGTATTAGACTAGTATTCAGGAGATCCAGGTTCAGTTCCCGGCTCAGCCATTAAAGCCACCATGGGGAGTGGGGTAGGAATGGGAAATCATTCCTCAAACATCTCATTCATACCTCAAAAATCTTATTATGGTGCCAACAGCCGTAGCACATAGGAGCTATATTTATATCCGTCCCTCACTTATTCTCTCTCCGTCTCACTGTCTCACTTTCTCTCACACACACATACAAATATACACACAACACAAAGAGGGGGGAGGGAGAGAGAAGATACAGTAGTACCATCAGGCAGATTGCACCATATTTTTCCATCTATAAAACACCCTTATCCCATGTTTAAGATGCCCCCAACATTTCCAACTCAAAATTTATTTATTTATTTATTTATTTATTTGTTTATTTATTTATTTATTTATTTATACATTTATACATTTGTATACCAGGGCCAGCCCTGGTTATTGCTTGGATGGGAGACCACCAGGGAATACCAGGTGCTGTTGGCGCCTGGAGTAGGAACTGGCAAACTACTCCGGTATTCCTGCCACGGAAACACCACGGCCATGGAGTCACAAAGAGTCAGTCACAACTGTAACAGCACCTCACACACACACATACGACCCATCTTCTAAGGGAACTCTGGGCAATTTACAGCAATCACCAAGTATAGCAATGTTAAAAAAAAACATAATAATATAAAATTGAGTCAGAAGACAGCAAACGGCAAAAACTACAAAGAAAACTGCCAAGGCAGAATTCAAACCGCAGGACACAAACAATGACAAAACAACAGACATTACTCATTCAACGATGAGGATGTATGCATATTAGACAGAGAAGATAGGTGGTTTGAGAGAGGGGTCAGAGAAGTCATTCATGTGAGCGTTGAAAACCCCTCTCTCAACAGAGGTGGGGGCCTCAGGCACAGTCTATCTGCTACTTATCAGGCTGTGCTTTCAACAGTACCCAGACAAATCAAAAAGCCTTCACCACCAAGGCCATAGCTAACGATCCATACTTTATAGGTTTCAGCACCTTAGGCCATTGTTTACCTTACAACTATGGATACTATTGTGTACCTAACGAGCGTATTCAGGCCATTGTTCATCTTATGAGCCTATTTCAGACCAGGGTGACAACAAGAGGTCACAGCTGACTATAAGATGGAGGACTCGCAGTAGCTGTATTCAAACTGATGAAGCCATTTGGATGAACAGTGAAACATTTCTATCACTCAACAAAAAGAATTCCAGTAGCCATGACTCAGCTTTCAGAGAAACTCACCTGGATGACTGAGAATCTTCATAGACAATCAGACATTACTATTTCACTGCAATGCGTTTCTCTCCTTGGCATAAGATGACCCTCAATTTTTAGTCCAACAATTTTAGACAAAAATATACTCTTATACATGGGAAAATACTGTACTTATTCATTTGCTATTTTAATTCTGCCCTTTCTCCAGAGCAAATATGGCATACACAACTCTCCTCTTCTTCTCTGATTCTCAAAATAGCCCTGTTAGGTCAAGCAGAGAAACTATGATTAAGCCAAGGTCCTCCTGTGGGTTTCATGGCCATGTAGTGATTTGAGCCATGAGCTTCTGAATCCCTGATGCAACCATCTAACTACTGCGAATTATTATTTATGCATCACACACCCACAAATACAGCACCAGCAGTACTATTTGGACAAGTGAACTCACCAGGCTGAATAATTTGAGGCTCATAAACAGGTTCAACAAAAAGTGGGTGACATAATTTGCTGTCATGGGACGAACCCACTGGAGACTTGCGTAATATGTACTTAGACTTGAAGGTAATTTTTTGCACCAATCCTACGAACCAAAATTGCTTGGGCCAGTTAGGATGACAGGCAAAAAGGACACAGAGAGGCAGACATACCCCGCACACCCTTTTTACAACCGCTCGTATCTTACGAAAGTACAAGCAAGAACTGTCATCATTTTCATTGTCGTCTTAGAACTGCAGAGCGGGAAGGGAATCTATGGGTCAGCAATTCAAGCCAAACTGGAGTCACGGTCAAATACCTGGACACAAATGGTGTCTTTGATAATAGCCAATTAGGCTCTCTCTGTTGCATCTAATCCTGCTATTTTCATCTCAACATGACAGCGACCATTTAAATTATGGCCTCTTTGGAAACGGGGAAGAAGAAAATTGTTTCTGCAAGCACCGCTTGAGACTAAAGAAGCAACAAATATACACAGATTTATCTCAAGATAGATGAAAAACATTTCCAGCCACTGTGAGATGTTTCACTCTTGACAATAAACTGAAGCCCTTTTTTTCACCACCACCACCACCAGCATTAGCAAACTATGCAAACAAATAAAGAACACCCAACCCTCCATATCTTGACTTTTCAAAACCATATCTTTAATTTGCATTTTGGATAAATACCAACTTATTTATCTAAAATGCAAGGGCATTCTTTGGGGGGGGGAGCTTTTTTGTTTTTGTTTTTATTTTTCTAAGAGGCCCCAAATGCTTTGCTCCTGGGCTATTTAAGTCAAACAGATAAATATTCGGCAGTGAAATGTGCTGCCACGGAGGGTGGTGGAGTTTCCTTCTTTGGAGGTTTTTAAGCAGAGGCTGGATGGCCATCTGTCAGAAATATTGTGATGGGGGTTCCTGCATGGCAGGGGGTTGGACTAGATGGCCCTTGAGGTCTCTTCCAACACTATGATTTTATGATTCTATGAAATAAATAAACAAACAAATACAGTGGTACCTTGTATAAAGGTATTAATTTGTTCCAAATGAAATTATGTTAAGCAAATTTTCCTTATACAAATTTCCCAGAGGAATGCATTGAAAACAGAGTAATCCATAATCGCAACCATTTTTATGTTGTACAGATTCGCCCCATAGACGATTCTGTTAAGCAAATTTCCCCTAACTCCGAAATTTTTTAAGTTCTACAGATTTTGTGTTATATAAACCAATTGTTATGCGAGGGTCCACTGTAAATGTTATATATGTACAGTGATATATATAAACACTAAACAGCTTAAGACCTAGTTCTAGCCAGGGGGGCCTCTTGAAAGAGCCATCCCTCAAGGAGGTGAAAGGGATGGCTTGTAGGAACAGGGCCTTTTCGGCAGCTGCCCCCAGATTATGGAGTGCCCTTCCAAGTGAGACCAGCCTGGCGCGACGTTAATGACATCTTGGTGCCAGGTAAATCCTTCCTGTTCCAGAAGTTTTTAACTGATGGTTATGGGTCCTGATGGCAATTTTAGCGTTTTGTATCTTAATGTTTTTATTGTTTTTATTGTTCATTGGCATTTTAATGTTTTAATTGTTTTAACTGTTCATTGTAATTGTAAGCCACCTGGAGACCTTTGGGTAGTGGGCGGCATTTAAGTTGTATGAAGTAAGTAAGTAAGGAAGGAAGGAAGTAAATAAATAAATGGTTCTTGTAAATTTCTGCAATATCAAAAAAGTATCTCATCACATAGCTGCCTTTTTTTTTTCCTTGCAAGCATCATTAATGGTTGACTTTTCAATTGTTATTAGCAAGCATTTAAACTATATTTTTGAAAAATCTGAAATGCTTCCAATGCTTCTTCCAATGTTTATTTATTTATTTATTTATTTATTTGACACATTTATATACCGCTACCATTTTCCGTACCGGAACTCAGGGCGGTTCACAATAAAATAGCTAAAAAACACAACAAACAATTAAGACGGCAAACACGGAAAAAGAAGGCAAGATAAAAATAATGTTAGCAATGAGGAGAACCCTCGGCGGGGGGCAGCAGGTAAAGAGAAAGGGGGAAAAATTAAACAGTAATAGAGATGAGGTCACCATATGCCTCCTTGAAAAGCAATGTTTTCAGTGCCTTTTTGAAGGCGGGCAGGGACTCTGCAAGGCGCAGCTCACTCAGGAGTTGATTCCATAAAGAGGGGCCTACCACCGAGAAGGCACGGTTACGGGTTGCCGACTTCCGCGCCTCTCTCGGGGTAGCCACCCTGAGTGAGTGCGCCCGCAACGATTGAATGGGTCTGGCCTCAGTTGGTCTCTGGGAATGTTTTAGGGATAACAAGAACATTTTAAGTTTACACAAAATAAATTGCCACTCTAAATATTGCATTTTTAAAAATAGAGGTCCTTATTATTCTCCCAAATAATATGTAATAAGTGACCATACCTTAAATCCTGGTGCACACTTATGCAAATGATATAACTATTAGATGTGAATTGTCATAAACTAACAATTCTTACCAGCCATTATCTGTTACACACTTAGTTGCAACAGATAATATGGCCAGATAGGTGGAGATATGTATGTATGTATGTATGTATGTATGTATGTATGTATGTATGTAT
>JAHTLZ010000204.1:9194669-9208017 GCA_023846285.1 Phrynocephalus versicolor | reverse complement strand
ATGTGATGATGAAAAAAACGCCACTAGATCTCAGACAGAACGATAATTATTCTTCTTGAAGTAAGGTGTTGAGACGTTCACTTTGAAGGCACCTATAAATAACTGCTGCAGCTACAGGGAGCATCTTAAACATTAATGGCATTAGTCAGAGTGCAACTGCACTGTTGAATTAAATCAAGAGCTAGTCTGGATTATTATAAATCGATGTAAGGTCAGGTTGGTTTGGGATCAGTGTGTCCATTAATCAAATAACTTTGTAAGCTGCTCCTAAGGACTGCCCCCAGTTCTTTTTTTTTCCTCCTTGCCCATGCATGCTCACCCACCCCCACTACACCCTCCTGTCTAGGGAGGAGACCTGCTGAGAGAAGTCTCACTCCAGGTGAGGAGGGCAAATGGATGGCAGCAATTTCATTTGCAACTGGAAAGACAATCATGAGGAAAGGGTGCTGACTGCACCCAATGTGTGTGTGTGCATGAGTGGGTGCCTTTCTCCCTGCCTGTCCCTCTTGCTCCAGCCAAGTGAAAGCAAAATAGAAGTGTGCTTTGCATTGCGTCCTTAGCAAGGAACTCCCCTTGGGCCACTCTGGCACCTCACAATTTTCAATATTTACAATTTCAGTATTTCAATTTTTTCTGTATGCTAATATAAGTGCCATAGCGGTAGATTGAGCTAGTGGTAAAAACTGTGATAGATATTTAGATGAGGGGGAGGAGTAATAAGAGTTTCAGCTGCCGGTACCCTTCAGCGCAAAACCTCTTTTACTCGACGCCCTTCAGCAGACTTGCAGACCCTCAGAGATACTATTTACTCCAACACAGGTGTTCATATGTCAAAATCGTTCAAAATAAATTGTGTAAGGATGAACAACTCCCTTGAGGCTGTTTAAAAACACTCTCTTTCCAGTGCTAAAAAAGTGCACTTAACTGTACCTCACGTAGGCAGATATTTTTAAAATTGCTTTCAAGTATGCTAAAACGGACGCAAAACCTGGATTATCACGATGTGCAACTGAGCCCTCAGTTAAACTAAACGTAATCTCTCTGGCACAGATTAAAATGTGGGTTTTAAATCCAGGTTTCACGAAATCCTCAAGCGAACGGGTGTTCTGTGCTGACTCCATTGTTCCAATTGTTACACACACAAAAATCCATTTACATATGTTTGCCCAGGAAAGAGATGATTCTCCTAAAAGGATGTGTTTGTTTCTCTTGCCTTCCTCAGTTAACCTCAAGATGTATCTCCCATTACTGGGTTCTTTTATTTATTTTAATTGGATGAGTAAGCAATTAATTGGATGCGAGGCCAAGGCATTTCATCCACTCAAAAGCTTTTAATTGGTTTGCCACTTTATTCCCAAAACGCAAGGCATCTGGCATAAGTGCCGAGTTATGCAATCAGATCTCAAAAGCTGTTTTCCTCCAGAGCTGTTACGTTCCTGAAATAACTCACCTGTCCATACTAAGGAGGAAGTTCTGTATAACCCAGTGGTGATTGACATTTTCTTGCATGCGTTAAGCCATTCGGAAATTCTTGAGGCTGCAACCTAAGGAATACTTAGTTGATCTAAAGCAGTGGTTCTCAACCGGTGAGTCCCCAGATGTTCCTGGACTGCAACTCCCAGAAGTCCTGGCCAGCTCAGCTAGACTTCTGGGTGTTGCAGTCCAGGAACATCTGGGGACCCACAGGTTGAGAACCACTGATCTAAGGGGAACAGGGAAGTCTGATGTTGGTAGGAGAGGATATCATAGTCCTTGCTACCCAGGAGGACTTTTGCCCTGTGAACCTTTGATCTCTACTACATAAACCAAATTATCCATGTGCATGACCCTGGCACACCTGTCCCACTTGCTCTATCTCCCCTGCTCCCCTGAACCTTTTATGAAAGAATGGTCCATCTTGTTAAATATTTAGTTTTCCACTAAATGGCCAACAGAGAGGAGAAATCTACCCATCTTGGGACACACCCAAGCTGTTTGTGATAGACACAGAGAGTAAACAATCCATGAACTCCATTAAAAACATAAGAACATAAGAAGAGCCATGCTGGATCAGGCCAAAGGGCCATCCAGTCCAGCTTTCTGTATCTCACAGTGGCCCACTAGATGCGTCCGAGTGCGCCCAAGACTAGATATCTGTCTCCTGATAACACTCCGCTGCATCTGGCCCTTGAAGTACCCCAGTTTTAAGCCTGGAGATGACACATCTCCATCATGGTTTGTAACCTGTGATGGACTTTTCCTCCAGGAATCTGTCCTATCCCCTTTTGAAGGCATCCAGGCCAGATGCCATCACCACATCCTGTGGCAAGGAGTTCCACAGACTAACAATGCGCTGGGTGAAAAAATATTTTCTTTTGTCTGTTCTTACTCTCTTGAGTGGATGTCCCCTGGTTCTGGTATTTTGTGAGAGGGAGAAGAGCCTCCCTCTATCCACTTTACTCATGACATGCATTACTAAAGTGGATAGAAACTCTGCTGTGAAACACTTTTCTAGTCAAAGCAGTTTCTGCTGAAGAAGACTTATAAACTCTTTAATGGTATGCAAATGTTGTTGGAATGCATCATCCCAGCAACCCTGCAAATTGCTTGCAAAGAGACCTCAGTAGAAAAGTGGCTGAACTTCCATAGGCCTTGTAGGATGAGCTGTTAACATCTTATGTCAAGGCGATGACATTAGTGACCATATGACAACACAGCCCCTGCACTAATCGATAGACTCCTGATGACCCTGACAATGCCAGACTGAATGGCACAAGCAAAGCTTCAGAGTTCAGACCATGCATGAGAAACATGTATTTAACTGCTCTTCACTCGCATCCAAACTCTGCCCCAAGTTACTCTAAAGGTTGCATACAATTAGAAAGGAAATAAGATAAAATGACGTCTCACAAGACATGAAAAGATGAAAAGACTTTAGGTTGAAGAGAGGGGTCCAGATTTAAAATTGAAGTTCTTCTTAAACTCACAACAGCTGCCATGAATGGATAAAAATGAGAGTTCTGGGATGCATTTGAGTTTTCAGGCAAGAAAATCAACAAGGGTTTTCTTTGAAATTTCTCTGAGAGAATTGGATGGTCCCTCTGTCAGTAGTGTTCTTAATGCCTAATGTACCTTCTATGTTGGAAAACAATTAACTCCCCTGGGATGCGAAGTCAAACCCCAACAATGAGAAATTATTTTTAAGTAGAGATGGGAGACACCAGTAGAAAACCAGGGTTTGACAAAACCAACGTCAAGATGGTTACTTGTCTTTCCAAAGATTTCGGATAAAGACCTGTATCTCTAGACTGTTTTATTTATTTATTTATTTATTTATTATAGGACTTATATACCGCCCATCTTCCTGGTGGGGAACTCCGAGCGGTTTACAGCATTTAAAAGACAACAAATTCCACAGTATAATAATAAGAGCTAATCAAATAAAACAGTAGGTGCAGGAGATGGCGATGGCGGAAAGAGGGAAGGAGGGAAGGGGAAAAAAAAAATCATCCAAACGCCTCCCGAAAGAGTAAGGTTTTAAGAGCCTTCCGGAAGGCGGGCAGGGACTCTGCTAGGCGCACTTCTGCTGGTAGATGGTTCCACAGCGTTGGGCCAGCCACAGAGAAGGCTCAGGAACGGGTGGAGGTTCTCCGAGCCTCCCTGGGCGTGGCCACGCGCAGCATGTGCGCCCGCGACAACCTAGTTGGACGGGCCGAAGTTAAAGAAGCAGCAGCACATATGGATGGGCAGTTTGTTTTGGAACCAGTAGGTTCTGAAATGACCCGTATGAGCTCAGGTGGTGTTCTGAAGTCTCTGACACACACTCAGTCGATGTCTTATCGTTCTCTGGGCTCATGCAGGGTTGAACCCAAACGAGGAATCAGGCTGCCGCATCATCTTTGCTCCTCCATGGTGCTGGCCAATCAGAGAGGGAGGCGGGATGATGCCTGTCCCTGCACAGCTCCTGATTGGCTCCAGCATCACGGAGGAGCAAAGATGACTCGCAGCCTAATTCCTCATTTGAGTTTAACCCCGTGCGAGCCCAGAGAAAGGTAAGACATTGGCTGAGTGTGTGTCAGAGGCTTCGGAACACCACCTGGGCTCACGCAGAATGAAGTGCCTATCCCTTGCAGCGCACCATCAAGGCATTAAAAAAATCAGTCTTAGACACACACAACACACAGAGTTGCAAGGGGTCTATAAAGCTATTGAACAAACCCCCTCTGCTCATTGTAGGAATCCAGATCAAAGCAGATCTGACAGATTGTTGTCCAGTTTTCTCCTGAATGCTTCCAGCATTGGAGCACTCACTGGTTCCATTATTGTACTGCTCTAACAGTAAGGAAGTTTTTCCTGATATTCAGCAAAATCTGGCTTCCTGTTATTGCATGCCCTGCACTCTTCGGTTATTGAGAACTGATCCTGGCCCTCCTCAATATGTCTACCTTTCAAGGATCTGAGAAGTGCTTTCCTATCTCCCCTCAGTCTTCTTTTCTCAAGGCTAAACATGCCAAGCACTTTCCGTCTGTCCTCATATGTTTTGTATCATCCTTGGTTGCCCTCCTCTGAATGTGTTCCAGTGTGGTGGCATCCTTCTTAAAGTGTGATGTTCAGAACTGGACACAGTATTGAAGATGAGGTCTAATCAGTGGCAAGTAAATGGGGACTAGTATTTATTTACTGATGAGCATTTTTTACCCTGCCTTTCTCCTTGGAAAAGGACCCAAGTTGGCTTACAGTATGGAGGGACAATATACAGTCCAGTACAATTAAGACATATGCAATTTTAAGAACAGGGATTTGAGGGAATTGATGGGTATCTTACAGCATTAGAAGACCACATTAAAGCTAAAAGAGAATGTGAACAGTTAAGAAAAGAGTATCCATTCCATGTAATCATGTATGATAGATCATCTAAAAGTTATGAGGGATGGGAACTAACAACTGATAATAGTGTCAATGTAATTCCACAAGGAGAGATACAGGCAATTAAGATATAGCCAGGGGGCCCTCCTGAAAGAGCCATCCCTTAAGGGAGGTGAAGGGGATGGCTTGTAGGTCTAGGGTTAGGGTTAGGGTAGGTACAGGGCCTTTTAAGCAGTTGCCCCCAAGCTATGGAATGCCCTCCCGTCTGAGATCCACCTGGTGCCAACGCTGATGACCTTTCTGTTTCAGAAGTTTTTCAACTGACATAACATAGATTGTGGGTCCTGATGGCAGCTTTAGTGTTTTGTATTTAAATTTTTTTATTGTTTTAATCAACATTTCAATGCTTTGTTGTAACTGTTCGTTTCTATTGTAAGCTGCCCAGAGACCTTTGGGTAGTGGCGGCATATAAACTGTATAAATAAAATTGTATAAATAAATAAGTTATAAGTGGCTAGTACTTCATCCGATTTGGAGACTAGACTTCTCTTAATCCATCCTAAAATAACATTTGCCCTTTTTTTTGCATCTCTATCACTGTGTTGGCTCATATTCATCTTGTGGTTCACAGCATCCATGATCCTTCTCACACTGCTGAGCCAAGTATCTCTCATATTGTAAGTGTGTGTTTGTTGCCCCGCCCCCCCAGTAGAACTTTGCACTTATCTCTGTGAAATTTCATTCTATTGTTTTCTGTCCACTGCTTGACCCTATCAAGATTTCTTTTAATTTTGTCTTCCAAAGTATTATTTATTTTATTTTATTTATTTTTACAACTTATATGCCGCCCACTACCCAAAGGTCTCTGGGCGGCTTCCAATCAAAGAATTAAAACAGTTAAAAACATCAAACAACAATAAATAATTAAAACAATAATAAAAACCTTATACTAAAGTAAAGTTATTCCCTCTAACTTTGTCTCATCTTCATTCCCTGCACCCCCTCATCCAAGTCACTAATAAAAATGTTGGTGGTCTTTAATGAAATGTGTGTTCTTATTGATCAAGAAAATAAACAAGGAATGATGTTGTCCCTTGTCATACCTGAATGATGAAGTGAGTTAGGTAAAAAGATAGCAGACATGCTTTAACCTGGCCCATGTTAATATGGTGACGACAGCAGTTGTTTGGAGCTGTGTGAAAAACCAACTCTTTTTTCAACCTCAGACAATGGACCTGACTCACTGCATTTTGACCTTGATACATAATGCAAGCAGAGGATAATTACGGTCTCGGTCTTTATGTAAGCAAACAATTTCATCGGCAAAGGTCTGAGAGCAGCTGCACTAAATGTCTCAGGGAAACACACTTTTTATGCAACAAAGACCTCAGAAAAGAAGAGCAAGGAAATGTCACGGGGGGGGGGGGGGATAAATGCTCTGAGTGCCATTTCAGAAGCACCCTGTCATTTCCAGCTTCTGGCATGCTAAGTGATGGAGAGCAAGTGGCAATGATCTGGTCAGCCAAAAGCCGGAGCGCTCCCCCTTTTTTAAACTACAACTCCCATTACACCGCAGCACTACCATCCTCAAGATTATATATAGCAAAGTAAAGCAAAGTGTTCTGCTTATATACCACCCCAGTTTTTTTTTAAATTATGCAGTCTATACATTGCTCCCCCCCCACCCGCAAGCTGGGTACTCAATTTACCAACCTCGGAAGGATGGAAGGCTGAGTCAACCATGAACCTTCTACCTGGGATTGAACCCCAGGTCGTGAGCACAGTTTTACCTGCAGTACAGGCATTTAACCACTGCGCCAAGAAGTTTGTGCAGTAGAACATTCACTGTATACACTAGTGTAGTGTTTACACATCATTTCTGGGGTGCCATGTAACCAGCTTAGTGGGAGCCATGAGCAGGGAATGAAACCCCATACAGCACCCTGAACCTTCAACCCTGTTACTCAAAGAGTAGCTTATCTCCTCAAGGTCATGACTTGGTGACCTGTTCAGAGAAGGAGTTTCTGTTACTTAGCCTGTAGCAGCTTCTTCCTCTTGTTTGGAGGCACGGGGTGGTTGTTTGATTCCTCCTTATGAGTTTCAACATACAGTAGTGAGTAGTTTCAACATATAGTAGGGAGGCTAGGCTACAAAGATCAAAAGTCACACAAGTCAAGAAGAGTTGGGTCCTCTGGAGTGGGATGGAGGACCATTCATCCATGTTGCATCTGGGCTGAGCAAACACACCCAGTTGGACTCTGTGGAGTGAACTCACCACCACGTGAGGAGGTAGTCATATTTCTTTTTGCTGTTTGGTTATCATACTGCATCTCCATCAGTCACTTCTTATGAGGTACCAGCAGCTTTTGGTCTTCATCAGACTCAAAAGTACCTAAGCCAATTGGGGTTCTGCCTGGTTTAAAACCTCCCATTATTATAGACCAGTAGCTTCCAGTTTGGGCTCCCCAGATGTTCTTGTCCTTAAATTCTCAGACGGCTCCATCACCAACTGTGCAAGCCAGGGTTTCTGGGAGATGCAGTCCAGAAACATTTGAGAACCCAAGACTGGGACTCACTGACTGTCATAAACTACTGCTCCCAGAATCCCCAGGCAATTTTATTGGCCACATAGTGTGACTTGATGTAAGGGAGTAATCCTTGGAGGAGGTTATCCCTGGAATAACTGTTATCTATTGTTGAAGTGAACAATAAAAAGTCTTGTTCTGCTAGCACCCAATGAAACAAAGGTACACATTTTTAAGATAATGTGTTGTTACTCTGTAAGAAGCATGCCTTCTCAGGGGACCCGATGAAACAATTTGGGAGTCTAGTGTCCTTTTCAATGTGACATCATGGAAATGGAGAATGTCAGATCGTAGAGAATGATGACCTGGCGGGGCTATGCTGATTTGAACTGCAATGACCCTAGAACATCTATTGTACTTCAGGACCGTTCATTACAGATTGAAATCACTTTTCTCTACACAAGGCAAGTGTATGATGTTCTTCAGTGTCACATCTGCTGTTCACTGTTTCTATACAGTCCTTGATTATGTTATCTTATTTTCTGGTAATAATTACTAGTAATTACTTGGCACAAGCAAAACACCCAGTGGGAAGTATGTGTCTCATATAATTTGGAAACTGACCTTTGATGCCTTGTTGCTCGCTCAGCCTGACAACTTAGTCCAGGCACAATGGAGAGAAAATACGATTATTATCCTCCTTTGTTTTGAAGCCTCTGCTCTCGTGCATTCTGTAGTCATCTTTCACGGACATGCTAAATTGGAAATTTCATAAGTCTAGCTAATACACAAGTGCCTACAACCACTCCTTAATGGGCAGCTATTATCCATGCCCTATTTCATTTCATTTCATTTCACTGATTTTTGGAACTCGGGATAGGTACCTCTTTGGATGGCAATTTCCAGAATGCCCCGTGCTAAGCATAGGAAAAATGGCCCACTTCGGATTACAAACTTCCCAAGTAGCCTTCATTTTATATCCCATTTTACTACACCAGAAGGAATGCAAGACAACTAGCAAGAAGAACATCTGGATTGTACAATGAGATCTTGATTAGCAAAGTAACATAAAAGCAAATATAATTAAATGTGAAAGTCCCACCTATGCAACCCTAACCCAACAGCCATTAAGTATGGGTCGTTAGTAGTAATGGGTGTAACCATGGGACTTTCACACACCTCAGGCCATTGTACATCTAACAAGCCTTTTCAGACCATTGTCCACCTAACGAGCCTATTTAGACCAGGGTGGTGTGAAACCAAGGTGGAGGCCTCCCACTAACTTGCCTCAGATGGACAAAGCTACTTGAATTAGTGAAATATTTTGATCTCATATCATGGCCTTTCTCTCCATCCCGCCACCCTCACAGGTATGTCTCGTGGGAACACATGAAAAGGCCTTCTCGGCTGCTGCAACCAGACTCTGGAACTCCCTCCCACTAGAAGCCAGGACTGCCTCATCTCTGTTGTCTTTCCGGAAACAGGCAAAGACCTTTCTCTTCAGGCAAGTGTTCCCTAAATGAGGGACTACCTATTATGTGACCTTTATATTAATCTACCATAAATGATCACATAGACATTGTGTTTTTAACCACTCATAACTTTGTGTTTATGTCTCCTTTGTGTGATTGCATTGACACTATGTTTTCAATGTTAGTCTCCGTCCCCCATAACTTTTGGATGGTCCGCCTTGCATGATTACATGGATTTTTAAACTCCCTTTTAATGTTCTGTTTTAATACTGTAAGATGTCCCTCAATTCCCTGTTCTCAAACTTGAAAATTTCTTAATTGTACTGGACTGTATATTGTCCCTCATTACTGTAAGCCACCTTTTCCAAGGAGAAAGGCAGGTTAAAAATACTCAAATAAATAAATAAATAAATAAATAAATAAATAAATAAATATCACTATATACTTATTGCATATGTACAAAGCCACAACACACACACACACACACATCAATAATGTATGATCTTTAGATGGCACCACCTTACAAGCAGAAAGCAGCAATGACTTCACACAATTTTTAGCAGGGGTGCAATGGCGTTTTGAGAAGACCAAAATCCTGACGACATAACAAATGGACAACTTTAATGCTGCCAACGAAGGCCTTGAAATGCAGTAGCGAAAATTTTGTATACATCGGTCTGAGCCAAGTATAATTCAGAAGAAGCCTGAGATGCAAAAGTTCTTCAATGAAGGAACCAGAGAACATCATCAAATGTAAGGATGTGTCACTAGAAACCAACACTACCATCACCCACATTTATTTTTAGTCCTAATCTCCTTGTATTGGTGTGAAAGCTGTACAATAAGGAAAGCTGATGGGGGGGGATGATTTATTTAAAATATGTTGCTGGGGGAGAGCTATGTGGATGATACCCTTGACTGTCAGGAAGACAAACAGGTGACACAACAGACTTTGGAGACATCATAAGAATGCAAGATGCTCTGAGTGGGTTGGGGTGGGGTGGGGGTGGCAGAATAATGCTAGAAAAAATGGAAGGCAGCAGAAGAAGCAGAAGCCCCAAATGAGGATGAAGTGACTCTCTAAAGGAAAACTGGGGACTGAGTCACTGAGTCAGAGCAGAGCAGTTTAGGGCAGGTCATTTTGGAGAGCTCTCATTCATAGGGTCACAGGACAAAATTAATGGTCAGCTCCCTTGTTTTCGGTAAAACCACCTGGTTAGTAGTGGCTGCAAACCTTTTGCTTTCCTTGGTTAGGCTTTACGACAGATGTGTTTTCTACGCTTCATGAGAGGCTTTGCTACAGATTTGGTTACTGCCTCTTGGCCGAGTTGAGCAGGGCACCTGCTGACCCTCTCAATTATTAAAACGAAATGTAACTGAGATACACATCTCACACAATGCACAGGCCTAGAGGCTCCCAGTGCATCTTTGATGGCAGTTTCCTTTCATATTTGGACGGGTGCCTCTAAGCTATGGTCCTCCAGCTTCTCACCCTCTACATCTCTAGAGAACATGGTTATGATATCAGTGTGTACAAAAGGAGGCAGCTTTTATTTTATTTTATTTTATTTTATCCAGTATTTTATTTTATCTCTTCCAGTATAGGGATGCAGGGCAATGTACAAAATGATCAAGAACAGATAGCGAGAATTGTTTTTGCAAAACACTGGAAAGAATCAGGAATACCAAATGAACAGGAGTTGATAACTAAAATTCTTGAGCCTGCAGAAATGGATAAATTGTCAGAGTGGTTAGAGGTACACCAGAAGGTGAAACACCAGGAATGTTGGGGCACGTTTTATAGGTGGTGACAAAAAAGACAAAGTTAAATTGAAAATATGACAAAAGCCAAAACTGTTTTGGTTATTTATATGTACATATATGCCTGAATTGAACTGCATATAATTGTAAGATGATATTATTAAGTGTTCTGCCCAAATTGCATTCCCCCTTTTTTCTGTATTCCAAATTATTCTTTCCTATTTACCCTTTATAATAATAAAATATTTTTTACAAAAAAGAATGGGCCAACCTAATGTATATGTAAGTGCACCTGTTCCACTTTTGTATTTGGTTTTTGTGATGACTACATGGCTTCTCAACTTGTTTTGCTTCATTTAGGTGTTGGTGTGTGTGTATACATACACATATCACAGTTAAAGAAATGGTCCTATTAAAGACAGCTGCTGAATTAAAACAAATTAAAAGGCAAGCCCTCAACCTGAAAACGCCCTTCCTAAGGAGCCAGGGAGATGCCCCAGTGACACCTGCTTTAAAAGAAAGGGTTTGCTTGCTAGTGGAAGGACCGCCAAGACGAGCCAACATGGCCTCCCTTGACAAGCAGTTTCACAGTCTGGGAGCAGCCAGGGAGAAGGCCTCCTCTTGCTTCCTTGCTAGAGATGGACGTTTTGTTTCGGAACGGGAATGGTTCCGAAATGAAACATGCCACACAGCTGGTGCTCGGAACCCAGTCCCACCCTCTAGAACAAAATCAATCACTGTCTTACCTTGCTGTAGTTTGCACTGGGTGAAATTCTAACCAGGAAGCAGCCTCTGATGTCTCATCTTTCCCACTCCCTGACAGTGGCCAATCAGACAAGGAGGCGGGATGATGCATGTCCTAGCAGAGCTCCTGATTGGCCAGCACTAGGGAGAGGGAAATATGATGCATAGGAGGCTGCTTCCTGGATGGAATTTTGCCCAGTGTGAACTATAGCAAGATAAGACAGTGGTTGATTTTGTTCCTTAGGGTGGGACTGGGTTCCAAGTGCCAGCTATTGGAACCAGTCTCCTTCTGAAATGAAATACCCACCTCTATTCCTCACCATACATACCTGTGAGAATCATATAGCCAAGAAAAAGAAGCCTCCCTGGAAAAGCTCATACAATAAACCTGAACCTAAGCTACAGAAGGCAAAAGTTTCCCAAAGAAGCGAAATGGAATCTGTTGCTTGATGCTGCAGATGAGGAACTGCAATTTTCAGTACTCTCACTGGTCAAACAAGACCTGTATGTTTCTAAGAGCTGAATGCAAAGGAGATGTGTGTGGCTGAGCATGACCTATGCCCCTTTGTTTGAAGGAATGGGAACCCAATCCTTGGCTTTAGATGCAACTTGACAACAGCTTTGCTGCTTCCTGCCTCGTCTAAGACAGAAGTGCCCTAGCGAAAATCAACTGACCATGAACTTTACATCTAAGAATGATCTCCTGGCAAACCATATCTTTTGCCATGTTTGGATTTTTGGTACTTGCTTTGAAGAAGTGGATAATTCTCCATGAAAGCTTGCATCATCATCATCATCATCAGTAGTAGTGGTAGTAGTAGTATCTTATAAAGGTATCACCTATAGCAGTGATGGTGAACCTTCGGTACTCCAGATATTTTGGACTACAACTCCCAGAATTCCAATCCTATATTGTCAATAACAAAGGCCTGTGGGAGTTGTGGTCCCAAACATCTGGAGTGACCTATAGCCTAATCTTGCATTTGCATTTTGTAATGGCCGCATGACTCAATATTTCAATGTTGTTTTCAGTGTTTCTCAACCTGAGAAACTCTCCGATTTTACTCTTTGCCCACTTATCACAATTGGGAAGAAGAGTCATAATAACTCAAATACATGTTTGCAATGTCAGCCGGTGGTGGTGGTGGTGGTGAACCAGAATGGGGAAGAAAATGGTTTTGAATACAGAGGTCACCGACCTGTGAAGAGTTAAGCACTGCCTCATTTCCCTGAGCTATAGCTCTTTCCATCCCATTCATAATTTTATAAATGTCACAAGGCAAGAGAGTGGAAAGAACAAAGGCAAAAAACAGCCGGGACTCTATGCTTCAAGTGATGGACCAGAGGGGGATTTCGGCACTGCTCAGGAACTAAAGCTGAACTCCTGCTGGTGTGTGGAAGGACATTTTGTGCCAAATGAATTAAAAAAAAAAACACACATAGAGAGAGATTGAGAGAGGGTATCCTTTGCCAGGAGGTTGCAGTGGAATGTGTTCAGTTTCCTGTGTCTGCATTTTGCCAACACAGAGAAAAGGAACTACACAGCCTTGCAAATACTCAGAGGTCAAGCTTTTGAGAGAAGCAAGCAACTGGATACCTCAACTTGAAACAAATTGATAGGTACTTTCCAGCTCAGTTTTTTTAAAAAAGCTGTGTGTGTGTGTGTGTGAGTGAGTGAGTGAGAGAGAGAGAGAGAGAGAGAGAGAGAGAGAGAGAGAGAGAGAGAGAGATGGATCAAAAGGGACCTCCCAGTCACACTTAACTGAAACAATTGTGTCTTGTTCTGGTTGCCGCTGTTTAGGAAGGTTATATGAGGGCAAGGAACATGGCTGAGGGCAAGAGATAGCAGAATTCAGACTATTTATTTATCCTGCTTGATTTATATCTCATCTCCCTCTTTTGCAAGACACAAGGCGGCTGATGACATAAACTGAAGAAAACGGGCTAAAAACGCCTCAAATTAAAATATCAACATGCTATGAAATAGGATATCAACTTAAA
>JAHTLZ010000204.1:9176960-9190101 GCA_023846285.1 Phrynocephalus versicolor | reverse complement strand
ACTTACTTACTTACTTACTTACTTACTTACTTACTTACTTACTTACTTACTTACTTACTTACTTACTTACTTACTTACTTAACTTATATGCTGCCCACTACCCAAAAGTCCCTGGGCGGCTTACAATTAAAATGAACAGCTAAAACAGTTAAAACGTCAAAAAGGCAATGGACAGTTAAAACAATAAAAACATTTAAACACAAAACACTAAAATTGCCACCAGAACCCACAATCTATGTTATGTCAGTTAAAAAAAAACTTCAGAAACAGGAAGGTTTTTACCTGGCACCCAATGGTACCCATAGGACAGGTTTCTAACATACAGTGGTACCTTGTATAGAGGAATTAATTTGTTTCAAATGAAATTCTGTTAAGCAAATTTTCCTTTATATAAATTTACCATAGGAAAGCATTGAAAACAGAGTAATCCCTAATCGTGACCATTTTTATGTTGTACGGATTCACCCCATAGATGATTTTGTTAAGCAAATTTCCCCTATCGCCTGAATTTTTGTTGTTGTCAGATTTTATGTTATACAAACTGTTTGTTATATGAGGGTCCACTGTATATGAGAGTTGTGAAAAGCGATTTTAACATTGTCACATACTCTCCCACCAGTGAGTTTCCATGATTGAGCAGAATTTGAGTGCAAGTCTCCTATATCAGCACTCAAGCTACTACATTGTACTGGCTCTTTATGATAAAATGGAGATAGGGAGTCACATGCTGTATTTTATCCTGAATTCCTTAGAGAAAACACAGGGCAAAAATGTTACTCTTAAATAATTTAGTAGAGATGGGCACGACTTAGCGAAATTTTTGTTTTCGTTTTCATTTTTTCGTTTCATTTTGTAACGAAAACGAAAACGATTTTTTTTCAAAATCAAAACGGAAACAGAAACGAAACGAAAAATTTTGCCGTATTTATCGTTTCCGTTACTGCAGACACACCGTAATGCAAAGAATGCTAACGAAACACAAATTTTTCATTTTTGTTTCGTTACAAAAACGAAACGAAAAATGTTCAAAAAATTAACCGAAAAACGAAAATGAACTGGAACGGACCCCCTAAACGAAAAACGACAAATGAAAAATAATTTTTTTGAGTCGTGCCCATCTCTATAACTTAGTCTTCACCCTGTCCAGATTCAGCTGTCGAGGCCTGATAGGACTGGAGCCAAAATGGGGCCACAGGTAGGGAGGGGAAGTCAAAGATCTCTCAGTCTCAATGTCATTGAGTTTTCCCAAATCCCACATACATCTTCTTTATGCTTGTGTTCTGTATCAGCTTGTGAAACTTTGCATTTCCTTTCAAATTAGACGTCCATGCACCCTTTTTGTGCCTTGTTTCTAATATGAATATTATTCTACACAACATTTCACTGCTGACTGAAGTATATTTTTTGATTAGAGATGGGCACGAAACAGAAAAATGGTGTTTCGGTTTTTCGTTTGTCATTGAGAGGTCTGTTTCAGTTCGTTTCCATTCGTTGCAATTTTTTGGAAAATTTTCGTTACCGGTTTTTGTTTTTTCATTTGTCGTTTCTACCCGCTTTTTGCGTGATTTTTAAAGCATTTCCGTGTGCAGGCATCCCCCAACACACCAGACCAGAGGGAAAACACTTTAAAAAAAAGGATGCTGGCAGAGACACAGTATAGACTAGGTACGCAGGGAAGCTGCAAAGGCAGCGGCGGGCGTTGCCCAGGGTGCAAGGCAGCTGCAGAGTGACTGCACTGCAGGGCAAGGGAGGGTACTCACCGAGAGGTACGCAGCACGCACACACACGGGGAGGTTGCAGGACTGAAGCTAGAGTCGCAGAGACAGCAATCCCACCCTAAATCCCACCAGAGACTGCAAGGAGGATGGGGGCTGCCAGAGCTTTTTATGCCCTCTGTGGCTGCCAGACCTGCCCACCCAGTCTGCAACCTGGGCATGCTATTGGTTGAACATGATCCTATCACATGGCTTGCCTCCATTTTGTGGCTGGTGGCGACATCCATTTTAAAGGGAAAAGAAAAATACATCGCGATGGGAGAAGACAAAAACAAACGTTTTAAGGACCCCAACCCCCTGGTAGGTATTATCAGACATTATAAATAATTATCGCTGCGTTTTTATGGATGTCCAAGGCGTTTTTTAACATTTAAAACAGCTCATTTCATTGCGCGTTGCCATTAACGGAAACGAAATGTAACGGCCACAATTTTTGTGGTTCTGTTCATTTCGTTTCATTTTCATCACAATTTTTGTTTGTCGTTTCGTTACGTAACGGAAACGACAAACGGTAACGGAAACGAAAAAATGTTCATTCCGTGCCCATCTCTATTTTTGATTATGCACATCTTAGCTGTTTGCATGGTAAAGTATGCACTTTTGGGGCAGCTTTCTGTTTCAGAGTTTTGAATTTCTGGTAAAATTCTTTTTTGCTACGCAGTAGAACTAAGTACAGAGACTCATAGAACAGAATATCTGCAAGTCTCCCAGAGTCTACCCCTTTCTCATTAATTGGCACTTAATGTCTCAATAATTCCCTCTGAGACATTAGTAAGAGAAATAATAAAGCAAATGTCTTTACTTATAGTTGCTTGGTATTACAGACTTGATGAGCTGCTTTCTTTAGTGCACACATACTCAGCAAACAATTGGATAGATCAATAGCAAACAAACAAATTACCACCAAGAGAGGAAAGAGAGGGACAGAGCACTCAATAGAGAAGTGGGGCTCTCTTTGAATTTAAAGCACGGGAGGAACAATTGCTTAGTGCGAGATATATAGATAATTACTCCAGACCTTAAAAATCTCCCCCAGTCACACATACGGTACTACAGAAAGCTTTCAAGGGTGAAAATGAAACTGAAAAACTCATGCCTCTGAAATGCACTGTAAGTCATGTAAACATGATGGTTCTCAAAATGAGATGTACAGTACGAACCCAGTATCCGCTGGGGATTGGTTCCAGCCCTTCCCATGGATAATGAAAACCGTGGATAAGAGAGAACACCAAAAATCCCCAGATCTGCTATTTTATGACAGTAGATTTCATTACCACTGCTGTTTTGTGACAGTAGCTTGCTTTATGGCTGCTGTTTTATGACAGTAGCTTGCTTTGCAGCTGCTGGATTATGTATTTATTTGTTCCTTTGCCAACCGTGGATAACTGAATCAGTGGATAATGAATCAGTGGATACGGGGGTCCTACTGTATCTCTTTTTGCCCTGAGTCCCAGCCAAGATGCTGAGATTTATAGAAATGTGAGGTAGTTTTATTAAAACAACAACAGCAGCAGCAACAAAAACCCTACAGGCCAACAAGAATCGCATGCCCTTAGGACCAAACTCTGCCTCAGAGACCCTTGCTGAAATCATGTGAGTGTTCCAGAAAAGTGATTCCAGCAGATCCAAACAATCAGATTTGTAAACAAAGCCTGAGTTTATGCGCAGAGGACCTGTGACAAAAACAAGGTGAGCTACTTTGCCTATTTGGAGAGGAATCTCCTCTTCTAATTGTGTGCACTGTGGCCTCTTGCTCAACCACCGGTGTTTGCAGAGTCCCCTTTTGGGGGATGAAGCAAAAAGATGCAGAGAAGATGATGAGAGCGTGGCTGGCAGACTGGCAAGTGGAACCTTCTGTTGCACCTTCTCCCATTGCAACAGAGCTTCACCCGGTCTGCATGCTGGAAGACTGTATGACTGCTGATGTTTTTGACAGGCGGAAAAGGCACCCCTGCCAGAACAAAAGCACAATCCAAAGGAGAACGTAAGATCCCAGAAGCACCGGTTGAGTGGGTATAGCCCTTCTTTGATTGTGCTCCACCAGGTGTATAAGGATTTGAATGCTTGAATAAATAAATCCCTGTGCAAGTACACCAATGTCTTCAGGCACAGAGAGATTCTGGGGTGGGGGGGAGGTTTCCAGCTTTATTTTCTCCTAATGCGTATGTTTTATTTTGGGAGTCAGAGGAGAATATGGAAGGAAGCCCTGAACTGGACTGAAAAACACCACCAGGGCGGGAAAAATGCAATTTCACCACCATTTTCTCGGTTAAAATCCCTGCTTCCCAATCTATCAGATTTGCAAAGGACATGAACATCAGAAGAACAGAAATATTTCAGTCCCACTCCTAGTACAGCGAACAGAAACATAGTTAGCTTGGGTAGATTGCGTGGGCACTGATTAAACACCTCTTCCCTTGGTGCCATGCTCTGAATAAAATCCCTGCCGGTTTCCAGTGGTTGTTTGGAATAAATCAGTCGGAAGACTGAATCACAGCTCTGTCACCACCAGGCTGTTTTAGCACGTAAGGCCAACAAGACAAGGGCTTTAAAAAGCATTATTATGTAACCGAGCATTGCTATGTATTTATGTACCATTTGTCCATCCTCCATGTGAAAGGTTCTTTTGAGTACAGCCCAGTAGAGACTCAGGGAGGATAAACAGCAGGGCCTATACCAAGAGGCGGCGAACCTTCAGCCCTCCAGATGTTTTGGACCACAACTCCCGCAATCCTTTGCCACTAGCAATCCAGGCTCAGGATTTGGGAGTTGTAGTCCAAAACAGCTGGAGTGCCGAAGGTTTGCCACCACTGGACTCTACACATACGTTCCACGACATTAAAAATCTGTATCTATGCCTAGAAAAATGCCTAAAAGTCATCAGTGACTGGGATAATTATTAGTTTCACAAAGCATCTCTTGCCTATGCCATCTGTAATGGAAAGCTGTGCGTGCAATCATCACACCGAGCCCCTCTGTGTTTGTGTGTTTCTATATGGTGAGCACTGGCTCTTTCTGAAGCACCAAGAACACACATTTTTACAAAGAGCTTTATCAGGACCAAACAGGAGCGGTGAGCCCTGTGTTAGATGCAGGTCCAATGGCACCACGTCAAAGATGAGGCCTGACTTTCCATCTCTAGTGTTCCATATCTGACTGCTCTTCCCTTCCTGTGGTACATTAGCAACAACCATGCCACGTGTAGTAGCGTGGGGTTTAGTGATTTCAGCAAGTGATTTCAGCTCTCTGACATAGCAGGCTGGAGACAGCTTCTATTGTAACAACTCTTTATTCAGGTAGAGAACAAGACTGAGGGACTGGGGAGAGGGAGCTACATTTATAGGAACGAGGACTGGCTAGGAAAAGATACACTTTGGCGGGAACCAATAGGATTGAGGATCCAAATGCAGCAACTTGAATCAACCAATAAGCCTGTTCCCTTTGGAACAGGAAGGCAGTTACTTCAACATAAGCAATTACAGATAATAGGAATACAGATCAATACACAACACCACGGATCCAAGTTGGCAGAAACAAGAACAGCCTAAATTTGGATGCCACATTTTGCCCTGTTCTTTTCCTTCTGGAAATCATATGCAAAATCACAGTAAATAAAACCAGGTTCAGATGTTACCACTGAATCTGAAACCCCACCCCCATGTACCACTCTGTGTGGTCGTCCTACATAAGGAGTGTCAGAAATACAAAATAAGGTATAAAAAGTGAAGAGGCGGAAGTGGTAAATCAATCAACCAACCAAACAAGCATGCAAACTGGAAGTAGTCTGTTATATAATTAGCTGGTTAGATCAAGCTAATATGCTGAATATATTCTCGAAGGCTTTTTTGGGCTGTTTGGACGTGTTCCGGAAGTTTTTCTTCGTGACCTTTCTCCAAACTCTGTGGCTGCAGGGCCGGGGCTTCCATTAAGGCGAACTAGGCAGTTGCCTAGGGCGGCAAAATGGAAAGAGGGCGCTGGTGAGCCTGCTGGCCCCCGCCTCCCACCGCTGGCCCCCGCCATCCGTCCCCCCCACCGCCCGCCGCCGTGCGCCCGCCACACCCATCATCACCCATCCCCCGCACCCGTCTCCGTCCCCCGCCATTTGCTGGCCCCCGCCGTGCCTCCCCCGCCCCACCCCAGCCACCCACCCGCCCCCGCCTGCCCCCCCGCCCCCTGCCCCACCCCACCCCACCCTAGGGCGCAAAAAAAACTAGCACCGGCCCTCTGTGGCTAGCATCTTCAGAGGGCAAGGAGCTCAGGGAACTAGGAGTTCTCTCTGTGCTCTGGGGTCTTAGTTCCCTGAGCTCCTAGCCCTCTGAAGATGCCAGCCAGAAAGTCTGGCGAAACTTCAGGAAGAAACACTACCGGAACACGGCTAAACAGCCCCAAAAAGTAACAACAACTATAATATGCTGAACATTGCATCCATGCTCTCATTCCCTGTTTCTGAGCTCCCATCACCCTCTAGACTTCTCTGGTTACCATAATGGGCAAAAAAAGGCCACCATTCCCAGTATTTCTCTTCCTCGCCACTCTTAAAGATATAATGGGCTTGTCAAGATTCTAGACCTTAGTGATCTTAGCAGCAAAGAAAACCTACTGTGGATACTATAAGTCCCAGAATCCCCAGCCAGACTGTCTTTTCCTCATTTTTGTTTTAGGTATTCCTTATGCCAGGTCACCATGGGTAACAATAAGGCAATAGCTCCTGGTCAGGACAAATATAGATTGCTCCCAAATCAAAGATATTCATTGGGAGATAACATGTGAGGGAGGGTGCTGTTGCAGTCCATTCTGGCTGGCAGACTCCCCCTAGGCCAGGCATGTCCAAAGTCAGGCCCAGGGGCCAAATGCAGCCCATTTTCAAATTCTGAGCGGCCTGCGGTTTCTTCTCCCCACTGGCTCAGCCTGTCATGCATCCCCACCAGCTGGCCCCTCCCCATACTGGATTGAGGCATCAGCTTGCAGTTTTATGGTTTGCCTGCTCTCCCTGCCTCTGTCCATCCCCCCAACCCCCTGCCCAGCCTACCCACCCCCAGCTCCATTGCTGCAGCATCCTCCTTGCATCACTGCATGTTACAGAGACTTGTCCCAAGTCTGGCCCAGCAGTCAAATGAGGCTGAATGGTTGCCCCCCCACACACACACATTTTCACCTCACCAAATCTGGCCCTCTTTGCAAAAAGTTTGGACACCCCTGCCCTAGGCAAATAGTTGCCCAGATGTTGGGCTAGATAGGCACTTTGATCGGTTCCTAACATTCCTCTTCTGTTCTAGTTTCCCTGCTCACCCTCCCCAGCCTCATGCGTGAACAGCTCACAAACTCTTCTAGTCCTAGGGCCATATTGTTTCAAACGTCTCTGCTACTGGATTTCTAATTTGGGCTGACCTGTAGTCGAAGAGAGACCACGATTTAGTGATAGACCGCAGGCTTTGGTCGTAAATGGCTTCAGCTTTAATCCCTGGACTATCACAAAATTAGAGATCCAGAGCAATTCCCACCAATCCGAGTTGACTGTACTGAGCAAGCTGGACCAATCATCTGCATTGGTATAATAATAATATTACTAATAACCTTTGAAATGCAGAGCTGAAAGGAAACCTATGGATCATGGAGTCCAGCTGCTCTCAGGAAGGCACAAAAGAGAATTGAACTCTCAATCTCTGGTGGAGCCTCTGAGCTATCCAGCTGTTTAAAATGGAGCTTCTCATTTTTCAGTTTTGATTGTTTCTCTTGTGCCTTTGATCTCCTGGAGCGTGATGGCGAACCTTTTAGAGACCGGATGCCCAAACTGCAAATCAAAACCCAAAGCAAAGCAAAAGCAAAGTGTTCTGCTTATATACCGCCCCATACCACTTAAAGTAGTCTCTGGGCAGTTTACAGTTTTAATTACAGTATGCAGGTTACACATGCCCCCCCCCCGGGCAAGCTGGGTACTACTCATTTTACCAACTTCAGAAGGATGGAAGGCTGAGTGAACCTTGAGCCTGCTACCTGGGATTGAACCCCAGGTTGTGACTCGAGCACAGTTTTACATGCAGTACAGGCATTTAACCACTGCGGCACGGGGCTCAAATCAAAACCCACTTATTTTTTTTAATAATAATAATAATAATAATAATTTATAATAATAATAATAATAATAATAATAATATTGGGTGCCCACAGAAAGGGCTCCGAGTGCCACCTTTGACACCCATGCCATAGGTTCATCAACACTGCCCTAGGGACTGCTGAAGGCTCCCCTCCCCCAACATGGCAAATTTGTCTCCTCCTTGTGACTTATAGAGGCCTTCTGTTTAAAAAAATTAAAAAAGGTGGGAGGGAGGGCTTGCTGGCTGGACCCATATAGATCAATGGCTGCAAAAATCACCTTCATGTTACAGGCGCAGAGATTCTAGTTTTGTAAATATATTTGTATCCTTGCTATTGTTGTGTCTCTTGTCTTGAAAATACAAGTCTTTAAATTCTTTGCAGTATTATTCTAAAAAATTAGAACCCAACAGGAAGCGATGCTTAATAGCAGGCTTTAGGACACCATTACAGTAAATTTATTCATCTTTATGGTAAGCTCTTAATCCTAGTGGATCCTAGTGTGGATGCAAACATTTACACTCAAAACTATAAAATAACAATCCCTCCCTGGAGTGTGGCAATTTAACCTGAATATAGTGGAACCTTGAGTTACAAATGCTTTGGGTGCTACCCTTCAGGAAAGTGAACATCGAAGAGCAAGGGTGCTGTGGCCACGGGAAATTCCAAAACCTGCTCTTCGATCCTCGCTTTCCTAAAGAGTAACACCCCATTTGCCTCTCTGCCCTGGGCAGAGAGGTGGATGGGGTGCTACACCATCAGGAAAGCCAGGGGAGAGTGACAGCAGCTTATGGGCTCGTTCATAACCCCAGTTTGCTCTCCAGCCAGGCCGCTCTGGACATCCCCAAAGTGGCGTGGCCGGAAAGTAAACTGGAACTACCAGCAAGCCCATAAACCACTGACTCCCCTTTGCCCGGCTTTCTTCACAGAGCCATTTTGGCGGTCTCAAATGCAGACAGCCAGGTGATGGGGAGGCAGTGGTTTGTGGGCTCGTTTGTAGCCCCAGTTTGCTCTCCAGCAACGCTGCTCTGGGCATCCCAAAAGCAACGTGGCTGGAAAGCAAACTGGGGCTACGAAGGAGCCCACGAACCGCTGCCTCCCCTTCGCCCGGCTCTCTGCACAGAGCACAGTGGCGTTGCGCCGAGTGGAGGGGGAAGTGCCGTGGATGTGGGGCGATGTTGCGTGCCCAAAGAAAGGGCTCCACGGGCCACCTTTGGCACCCATGCCATAAATTCGCCAACACTCTCCTACAGCAACTTTGCTTATGAGCTTCTCCATTTGGCCCAGTGGTTGAACTGCAGTATTGTAGCCAAACCTCTGCTCACGACCTGGTTTCAGTCCCAAGTATTCAGCTTGAGGTTGACTCAGACTTTCGTCTTTCTGAGATTGGTAAACTCAGTACCCAGATTTCTGTGGGTGCAAAGTACAGTATGCATAACACAGGCATGCCCAAACTTCGGCCCTCCAGATGTTTTGGACCACAACTCCCCAAATTCTAAGCCTGTATTTCCAATGGCAAAGGACTATGGGAGTTGTGGTCCAAAACATCTGGAGGGCCAAAGTTTTGGACAAGCCTGGCATAACAGCATTGTAAACCACCCACAGGGTGCTTTATGCTTTATGGGGCAGTATATCAGCAGCACCCCCTTTTTTCTTTTGCTGTCTCTCCCAGCACTCCTTATTCTTGGATTTTCCCCCCTCAGAATTTAACCTTCTCCACAACTGCAAGAAGATCAAACCAATCCATCCTGAAAGAAATCAACCCCGAATGTTCACTGGAAGGACAGATGTTGAAGCTGAGGCTCCAGTTCTATGGCCACCTCATGAGGAGGGAGGAGTCCTTGGAAAAGTCTCTGGTGTTGGGAAAGATTGAAGGCAAAAGGAAAAGAGGACGGCAGAGAATGAGATGGTTGGATGGTGTCATCGATGCAACCAATATGGATTGGACCAAACTCCGGGAGATAGTAGAAGATAGGAAGGCCTGGCGAGCTCTGCTCCATGGGGTCACGAACAGTCGGACACAAATGAACGAATGAATAACGACAAGACCTCTCTTCACAAGATTATGCCACTCTGGTGGCCTGTCAAGGTTTTTTCACACTCCCTAAGTGAACCCATCATGTGTATTTTACAAAAATTTGATGACAAAACCCATACCATTCTATCCTTTTAGCAGTTGGGATGCTCATATCATATTTATTAAAGATATACAGTGCTGGAGTTTTCAGAGAAGTAGAGATGGATGCATTTTAAATGCAAGTTTAAGACATTTCCAGTATTGCAGCTGAGGAGTGGAAAGGTCAAATAGAAATAAATGATGTTGAAAACCTGTATAAGTCATGCTGCAGGGCATCTGCACCATCAGATTCCCAAACAGAAAGGGAATTCCACATAAATCAAGACTCAACATATTTTGATTTGTACTTATCCTGTCCACATTTTCCTAATTTAAAAAGTTAGGATAAATTTAAAGTTTATAGATTATCTATAAACCTTACAAAGTTATAACTCATAGAGTTCATATAATTTATAACTCAAGGAACATCTCATAACCAGAGCTTAAAATGTCTTCTGCTGCCTGATTCTAAGCATACTGAGCCAGGAGTAAGTCTGGCTGAATCCAATGGGGGAATAGATGAAAATATATAGTAAATAATAATCATTACATGCCATCAAGTCATTTCCAATTTATGGCTCTTTCCAAAATGTTGTAGGTAGAGAGTGCTTAGAAGTGGTGTGCCATTTACTTCTTCTAAGGTCACCCTGTGACTATGTCGCTTGGCCAAATCCACATAGGTTGAATATCCTCTTAGGAGCCACAGTGGGGATTCAAACTCTCAACCATTGAGATCTCCAGCCAGCCAGCCAGCCAGCTAGATCTGGGTGCATTTTCAAACCCATCTATTATCCACCAAAATCAGATTGCTTTCAGTGACCAATAGGGTCACTTCCCGCTCTCCCGTTTTAATAAAGTAATGATAATGATGTTTACATCACAACAAACTATGGCAAGTACTTAAAGGAAAGGGAGTGCATCACCATCTTATCTGTCTCCTAAGAAATCTATATGTGGGACAAGCAGCAACCGTCAGAACTGGATATGGAACAACTGACTGGTTTAAAATTGGGAAAGGAGTACGACAAAGCTGTATACTGTCACCTTGCCTATTTAACTTACACGCAGAGTACATCATACAAAAGGCAGGTCTGGATGAATCACAAACTGGAATTAAGATTGCCGGAAGAAATATCAACAACCACAGATACGCAGATGATACTACTCTGATAGCAGAAAGGGAGGAGGAATTAAAGAACCTCTTTAATGAGGGTGAAAGAGGAGAGTGAAAAAATGGGCTGAAGCTCAACATAAAAAAACTAAGATCATGGCCACCGGTCCCATCACCTCCTGGCAAATAGAAGGGGAAGAAATGGAGGTAATGACAGAGTTTATTTTCTTGGGCTCCTTGATCATGCAGATGGCGACTGCAGCAACGAAATAAAAAGACGCCTGCTTCTTGGGAGGAAAGCAATGGCAAACCTAGGCAGCATCTTAAAGAGCAAAGACATCACTTTGCCGACTAAGGTCTGGATAGTCAAAGCTATGGTTTTTACAGTAGATGAATGGAAGTGAGAGCTGGACTATAAAGAAGGCTGATTGCTGCAGAATCTGTGCTGGAGAAGAGTCTTGAGAGTCCCCTGGACTGCAAGAAGATCAAATGTATACATCCTGAAAGAAATCAACCCCGAATATTCACTGAAAGGACAGATTTTGAAGCTGAGGCTCCAGTACTTTGGCCACCTCATGAGGAGGACTCCGTGGAAAAGTCCCTCATGTTGGGAAAGATTGAAGGCAAAAGGAAAAGAGGATGGCAGAGAATAAGATGGTTTGGATGGTGTCATTGATGCAACCAATATGGATTGGACCAAACTCCAGGAGGCAATGGAAGATAGAAAGGCCTGGTGAACTCTGGTCCATGGGGTCACGAAGAGTCGGACATGACTGAACAACAACAACATATGAGAATATCAGAAATAGCATACTTCACAAGCTTGCCTATCTCCTACTCCAATGTTGTGTCTTTTTTGCTTCATTCTATCCACATAAAATTTAAAAAAGGGAAATAACCACCAAATTATATGGAATTAAGCTGGAATTAAGATTGCTGGAAGAAATATCAACAACCTCAGATACGCAGATGATACTACTCTGATAGCAGAAAGTGAGGAGGAATTAAAGAACCTCTTAATGAGGGTGAAGGAGGAGAGTGAAAAAAAATGGGCTGAAGCTCAACATCATGGCCACCAGTCCCATCAACTCCTGGCAAATAGAAGGGGAAGAAATGGAGGCAATGGCAGAGTTTATTTTCTTGGGCTCCTTGATCACTGCAGATGGCGACTGCAGCAACGAAATTAAAAGATGACTGCTTCTTGGGAGGAAAGCAATGGCAAACCTAGGTAGCATCTTAAAGAGCAGAGACATCACTGTGCCAACTAAGGTCAGGATAGTCAAAGCTATGATTTTTCCAGTAGTGATGTATGGAAGTGAGAGCAGGACTATAAAGAAGGCTGATCTCCACAGAATTGATGCTTTTGAGCTGTGGTGCTGGAGTAGAGTCTTGAGAGTCCCCTGGACTGCAAGAAGATCAAACCTATCCCTCCTGAAAGAAATCAACCCTGAATGTTCACTGGAAGGACAGATTTTGAAGCTGAGGCTCCAGTACTTTGGCCACCTCATGAGGAGAGAGGAGTCCTTGAAAAAGTCCCTGATGTTGGGAAAGATTGAAGGCAAAAGGAAAAGAGGACGGCAGAGAATGAGATGGTTGGACGGTGTCATCGATGCAACCAATATGGATTTGACCAAACTCCGGGAGACAGTGGAAGATAGGAAGGCCTGGAGAGCTCTGGTCCATGGGGTCACGAAGAGTCGGACATGACTGAACGACTGAACAACAACAATGACTTTTACAAAGCTTTAATTTCTGAGAGTTTTCTAACACATGGTTCTCACCCTGTGGATCCCCAGATGTTCCTGGACTGCAACTCCCAGAAGCCTCCACCACTCACTGTGCTGGAAGGGATTTCTGGGAGTTGCAGTCCAGGAACATCTGGGGACCCATAGGTTGAAAACCACTGTTCTAACAGGATCATAACATCTCACTACTCATCCAAGTAGCTTCTTCATTTGGAAGAAGTCTGAAGAAGACATCTGGATGGTGAGTTCCAGTTCCGGTTACACCACGGCGAGACAACTTGAATTCCTCCAGATAAAAGGG
>JAHTLZ010000204.1:9162282-9176950 GCA_023846285.1 Phrynocephalus versicolor | reverse complement strand
AGCAGAGCAACTATTAAGATTGCTATCAAGATAAAAGAACAATTTATGAAGATAGCAGACTTGGCAGGGAAAGAGAAAATTCAGAGAGGGAATTTCTAGCTTAATGACTCGATTACATTAAAAAGGTTGTTTTCTGTCTACTAATTGATTGGCATGATATGGGAAATGGAAAATGGAAATGTGAAGACCAACCTGAAATATAAATAAATGTTAATTTGTTAGATCCTTAAAAGACTTGTGGCAATTAGGTACAGAACAGAATGTCTATGCATAAAGTGAAATCTGTAGAAGAAAAGACACTCTTTTATAATATAATATAAAGTACTAACTTGAGTTAAGGGGCGTGGTGGCTCAGTGGACTAAGGCTCTGAAAACTGTTGACTTCAAAGTCAGCAGCTCGGCGGTTCGAAAAGTGAAGTACTGTACAACCAGAGCAGGATTCACGGCTCTTGACCACACCGTCAAAACTTTCCCAAACTCTTGTCAGTTTCAGTGCAAAGAAGATAGGTAGAGGAAATCAGGACTGGGGATTTATTGATTATTTATTTATTTGTTGGATTTCTATGCTGCCCACCTGGCAATGGGGCCACTCGTGGCTGTTTACAAAAGCAACACAAAATATACAATAACAACAGGTAATAAGATGGGAGGAGTCAAACATGTTAAGTAACAGATCAACAAGACATTTCAAACCAGTATATACCAATATCCAGATTATACATGAACAAGATAAATTCACAGGGATTAGGTGGTAGGCGTAGATGCTGTAATTATCTTCCAGCATGGCCTCCAGGCACTGCTCAAGGAATGGGGCAACTGTAGAAGGTGGAAAGATAGAGCCTCATGATGTCAGGGTACTGTTGACAAAAAGCTCCAAAATGTCTGATGTCCCCTCCCAGCAGCCTCATATAGATGCTGATCGGCCCTTGTGGGAGCCCACATTTAAAGTACGAAGGAGTGGATTTCACCTCACCCTTCTCCACTCTCTGAGGTCAGTCCTCCAAGAAGGATGGGAACCACACCAAAGTGGGGCCACTGATAGCCAACTCAGAGCATCTCCTCAGAAGGATACAGTGGATGATGGTATCAACGTCCTCCAAGAGATCAAGGAAGACCAACAAGGACATTTTGTCCCCATAGGTCTCCCTTAAAAGGACTCCATGGATAGCAATGGTTCCAAAAGAATGCCCAAGCTGTGAACCCTGTCTCTTGCAGGGCAACCAAAGCTGGACACATTGCCTGTAACTCCCATATTCCCTCCTGTCACCTCTACATTCCAAACTCTCCAATTCTCTCACCCCGCTTCTTCACCTTCCCTCCCCTTTCCCTTAACCTGCTCGTCCTCACCCAGATCTGGTGTCTGTTTTCTGTCTCTTGAGGAATTTTTACCACAGAGCCTTAAAACAACACCAGCCAAATCAATGCATGCAAATATACCACACATCCAACAGCCAATGAAAATTTGGTATGAAACTTTATTATATTATATTATATTATATTATATTATATTATATTATATTATATTATATTATATTATATTATATTATATTATATTATATTATATACCTCAATCTGCTGCTGTTATGAGCATTACTGTATGTCCTATATATGAGATCTCTCATTCCTTTTAATAGGTTGCATAGGATGGTGGCCTTAGTCTAGAACGGAACAGTGGAGAGAAAATGGAAGTCCATTTTATTGGAAAAGAAATTCTTACCATTGCAAACTACAAATTATTTTACCATTGTCAAATACAAATTCTTACAATCGTACATCTAGATTATAGACCATAGAAATACTGAGTGGGGGATGGGGTATCAGCTTAAGCACGGCTGTAAGCAGTCTGATTTTTCATATTTGGTAGGAAGATACAAATGGTTCTTAGGAATAAATCCAAGTCCTTGGCATTGAATGTTAAATTTAGATAATTCTTAGGAGCAGCCCTTTTGAAAATTATACACTAAATTTAGCATATAATTGTTCAATACATTAAAATGGTTTTCGCAAAACGAACTTGAAAAACAGATCAAAGAAAAAAACATGAGAGCAGCTGATTGTATTCACAATTACTGTAGTATATCTGTACACACAAGGCTTATCTCTGCAGTCACTAGTAACTCCTAGCCATTAGAGCAATTACCTTTTCTTCCTTCAGAGTTTTATTGCTATTGTGTCTCAGCAGGAACATCTAAGGCTCAACTGAGCCCCTTCTAGGCTTCTTGGACTCTTCCCGTTTGCTCAGAGAAATATTTGAAAAGACAAAAGAAGGAAACACGGCATTGTCCTGCCTTTTAAAATCTAAACTGGTGAATCAGATCTCCAACAAGGCCTTTAAAGTAATGCAAATGGCATTCATCCATATATGATCAAGTTATTTGCATGGAAAGGGGGGTCAATTTAGGTCAATACTAGTTTTCCACCAATATCTCGACAATGGACTTGAGGTTTCTCTGCAAACCCACCTCTGGTAAAAAAAACAAAAAAAAAACCATGTGCTCATCGGAGCCGTTCTTTAAAATGAATGGGATTTCCACCCTCCGACTAAGGCTTACACATGCCCAAAGAAAGGCCCTTCCGACGTTGCATACGGTAATGTTTCACACCAGCCTTGCGAAACAAAAAGTGTGCATTTAGAGGCAATTATGTGAACAAATCAGTACAGCAAAACAACCCTTTCCCTGCCTGTGGTCTGCATATCTAGACTTACTGAACCGCAGCCCAAATTGGCACCACTCTTTTCCCTTCTTGGATGAATCATCATCTTTTAAAAGTAGCACTTACCAACAAGACTGGTCCAGTTTGAACTCCTGTTCCAGAAGTGCCCGCCAAAATGTAGGCCATCATTCCATGAAAAAAGAAAAGAGGGGAAAAGTTTGAAAAACCGCAACTACCTCCTTGCAGGCATCTGGAAGGAAAAGATCATTTTGTAACAATGACAAATCCCAACGCTTTTTGCGACTGCTGGTTTAAAAGGGAAGAACATCCAACATCCAGGGATCCACCACTGTTTTCTGGGATGCTAAACGTTCTGACTTGTATCCCTATATGAGTCCTGGGGAGTAAGGAGACACAAATAAAATCGAAAAAGCAGCTGGAAGGAAAGTCTATCCATATGAGAGAGGGGGGGAAGCAGGGAACAGAGCAGGCCGCTCACTGGACACCCCTCGGACCAACAGAAGAGCTTTCAGGAAATCCAAACACTTAAACAGGAAATCTGAATGCTGGATAAACAGTCCATAATCGCCACGGTTAAAAGGCAACTTCTTGAGTTAACCCTTCCCTCGCCCTGGGCTGGATGTAGGACTCAGTTGGACATGCTTTTGTGTAACTGGATCCCTCTAACCTTTCAAACACACCACTCTCATGTGGCTCTAGGCATGACACTCCCCAGAAAGCATTTCTTCCTCTCCGCCTCCTCGGCCTCCTCTCCCTGCAAATATACCAACATCTGGCTTAAAAGCTGTCTTTCTCCTCATTGTTCTTAAATTTCCACCTGGCAAAGCTCTGGTTAAAAGGGTGACCGTTTTCTGTGGTTAATATTTTCCACGGGGGAAAGCGTGTCCGACATGCAGTTCTGATTTGCAGCAGAAACAAAGAATTCTAGCGGACTTTTTGCCTTGCTTCACTTACAGAGGAAGCTCAGTTCTGCTTGGCTTTTTCATTTAATATTCCCCTGCTCTTGCCATTGCCTTCTCTTTCAGCCTTTCAGTTGCGCAATCTGAAATGTTAATTTCAGGCTATCATCTGTTGATTTATCTTATTATCCCTTTGGTTCTCTCTTTTGTTTTGGGTAAAAAAAGAGACAGTATGAAGACTTCTGGAAACCAAGTAGAGGAGCCTGAGAGAGAGAGAGAGAGAGAGAGAGAGAGAGAGAGAGAGAGAGAGAGAGAGAGAGAGAGAATTTGATCTTGTTTAAATAACTCACTTCCTAGAGATTCAGAAAGGTAAATATGGTGTTTATTTTTATGATTTCAGTAGCCTAATCTCCATGTGTAAGAGCAAAAGGGGATTGGACAGATTTCTGGAGGAAAAGTGCAATCACAGGTTACTTACCATGATGGAGATGTGTAATCCCCAGGCTTAAAACTGGGGTACTTCAAGAGCCAGATGCAGGGGAGTGGTAGCAGGAGACAGATATCTAGTCTTGTGCGCTCCAGGACACATTTGGCGGGGCCACTGTGAGATACAGGAAGCTGGACTAAATGGGCCTTTGGCCTGATCCAGCATGGCTCTTCTTATGTTCTTTATGACTAGAGATGGGCACGAATAAAAAAATGGCATTTCGTTTTTCGTTTGTCATTTGGAGGGTTCGTTTCGGTTCGTTTCCATTTTTCGTGAATTTTTGCAAAAATTCATTTTCGTTTTCGTTCATTTCGTTACCATTTCATTACCATTTATTTCAATTTTTTGTGATTTTTTTAAAAAGGATTTTAAGCAATTCACTCATATTGCAGTAACGGAAACGAAACGCACGACAAAATTTCCGGTGTTTCTGTTCGTTTCGTTTCATTTTAGAGACAAAATTCGTTTGTCGTTTTGTTACATAACAAAATGAAAAAAGGAAAACAGAAACGAAAAATTGTTCGTTTCGTGCCCATCTCTATTTATGACACTTTGGGGAGGAGGGTGCTGTTATTTGGCCGAGAAAGCATCACCCTAACTTTAGGAAATGAGGGCCAGAGGGAGTGGAAGGACACACTGACTGATAGTTCTTGTCTCCTGTACAGGACATGCTTCAGGGCTCCCTGGCTTACCAAAATGATATGCACTGCATCCAGTGTCACCACACTGTAGCAGCCCTGCTGTGTTGAGCAAATGCTGCACAATAGTTCAGGAGCAGAAGCAGAGAGAAAAAAGGAAGCATCAAAGGAAGCAGTGGGATATTTAACACAATCACTTAGAAATGAAATGTATCTAATCATCTTACATTCAGATGTCTGCTTTTTGTTGCAGTCGGGGAGGTTAAATATTCAGTGGACATGAATACTCAAGGTTTTCATAGTTTCTTCTCACTAGGGCATGAAAATTAGAACGAGAGGTGCTAGCTGTTTGTTTTAATCTGGCCCAACTTTCTAAGCTTTTAATGTTTTATTTTTTTAAAAAAAATATCATGGGTGATCAATGTGTTTGTGTGAAGTTTGCATATATAATTTTGGGGTCTTTGTTTCCTTCAGAATCAAGTACTGCAAAGAAATATTAAATGTCAATTGGTCTCAGGGGCTCAAAACAGAAACTGTCTTTAGGGGGAATATTTCTCTAAGGCCGCTTTTACACGACCTCTAAAATCCGGTGTCAACTTAAATTCGGACCAGAGATCATGGGGGGTTGTCGCTCTTCCTGTGTCCCCAACCCTCCGCACTCCATTGTTCCTGTCTGTGTGAGGGGAGGGAGAAAAAAAGGGAGAAAAAATGCAGGCTCACCTCCGTCTGCCGGTAGAAGCCGCCCCGAGCCCCGTCGTCGTCATGATTCCTGTCTCTTAAAGGGGCGGTGGGGACAAAAAAACAAACACAAGGCAAGGAGAGCCCGGCACTCACTGCTTTACATCCACATCAGAATTTTTTCACCTTCAGAGACCAGGTACTTAAAAAGTGCGCTAGGTCACGCTTGGGTGGGCGTGGTCGCACTTAATTTTCTTTAAAGTCCAGAGCTGGTGGGAAAACATTTTTAAGCTCCGGATCTGGGAGCCCTTTGCCTCGGATTTTAAGGGTCGTGTAAAAGCGCCCTAAGTATCACACATGCTTGTGATAGCAATTTCTGCAGTGCCTTCCAGTTCTGATTGTTCCAGGAACAAGCAGTGTGTTAGGTCTTTAGTCTGATGGAGGAAGACATGACTGTTCTTACATCGAGAGATAAAGGAAGCAGGTTCAGATGAAACAGGCATGAGGACATGCCATGTCAATTGCTTCCCTCAACGTTTGGTAAAAATGGACTGTGAGCCCACTGGTCAATGTAATGGAGACAAGTCAATAGTGGAGATTAATTTACAGCAAACTGTTATCAGAAGTTCTGCAGATTGCATAAGGAGGACCCTGGGTGGATGGGCTCAAAGCTCTACTGAAACCAAAATGAATTTCAGCTAAGCAAAATCAAAATCCGGGTTGGGACATGAAGACCCATTGCAAAAATTCTTGTTCTTCTTGATTTTCTACCTTCACAGTACCATGAGACACCTCCTCAAGGAACTTCAAAACCTGCAGGGCGGGTTTGGATCTTTCCAGGAATGCCTGAAAACATTATGCAATACTTCATTTTTGTCTGTGAAGACAAGACCGTCAAGGATTTAAATCCCTCTGACTGGGTAATACTTTTATTGGATTACTAAAATATCATTAGAGAAGGAAAGGGAACCCAGCCTACATTTGAGAAGATGAATGTCTTTGCATGAGAAAGAAGAGAGATGAGGGAGGAACACCAGGGGTTCCTAGGCTGCCACTTATTTGACTTGGCCTGTGTTGACCTTTCTTCTCATAACTCCCTCTTGTCCCCCCTCCACCGAACATGTGGCCTTTGTTCTTCGGGAGATAATGGGGCAGCCATGACTGTGCCCTGTATCTTGTATCCTGTATCCTGTATCCTGATATCTTAACAAAAAACTTACATAAGAACATAAGAAGAGCCATGCTGGATCAGGCCAACAGCCCATCTAGTCCAGCTTTCTGTATCTCACAGTGGCCCCACCAGATGCGTCTGGGAGTGCACAAGACTAGATCTCTGTCTCCTGATACCACTCCCCTGCATTTGGCCCTTGAAGCACCCTGGTTTTAAGCCTGGAGATAACACGTCTCCATCATGGTTTGTAACCTGTGATGGACTTTTCCTCCAGGAATCTGTCCAATCCCCTTTTGAAGGCATCCAGTCCAGATGCCATCACCACATCCTGTGGCAGGGAGTTCCACAGACTAACAACGTGCTAGGGGGGGGGGAAACATTTTTTTTTTCTGTTCTTACTCTCCCGGCCCTCAATTTGAGTGCATGTTCCCTAGTTCTGGAATTTTGTGAGAGGGAAAAGAGTGTCCCTCTATCCACTTTACTCATGCCCTGCATTATTTTGTACATCTCAATCATATCCCCCCTCAGGCACGTTTTTTCCAGACTAAAGAGCCCCAAATCTTTTAGCCTTTCCTCCTAAGGGAGGCCCCCCAGCCCAGTAATCATATTAGTCGTTCTCTTCTGCACCTTTTCCAGTTCCACTATGTCTTTCTTGAGGGGCGGTGACCAGAATTGTACACAATACTCCAGGTGTGGCCTTACTATCGTTTTGTATAATAGCATTATAATGTTGGCTCTTTTATTTTCAATCCCCTTTTTATAATTCCTAGCATAGAATTGGCCTTCTTCACTGCTGGCACCTTCAGCCTCAAAGGTATCTAAAACTTGGGGCCTGGTTAAACAACCAGAAAACCTGGGATTTGATCTCTGATAAAAACCTGTGCTGAATTTTGAGTTCACACAATGAAACCCAAAGTCCATATTCATTTGGCCCTGATTCATTTTATTTTCTTAGGAAGCCAGTTAAAATAAAGGGCCATCCAATGGCCATTCATTTTTAGCATGCTGCCTTCTTAACCTACTGAAGCCCATTGTGAACCTTAGAGACAGTTTTAAAAGGGAGCCTCTCCCTGTGCGACCGGTTTAAGAACCCAAGCTGAAAATATGTAGCCTTCTAAATTGGTACATATTAACAGAAGAAGATATGCATCTCAGCAACTAAGTAGGCACCCAGAAAACAGCTTAAAAGAACATGACACAGGTCAGCTAAAATTGAAATGCTGCAGACTGTGGGTTTTCTTGAGAAATGTAGACAGGCCCTCAGTTAGCTAGAAACAGGACTTCTGTCCTATTTCCTATTGCATAAGCACAAGTGTTCCTCTTTTCTTAAGAAAGAAGAATGGGTGTGATTCCTTTCCAAAGGGGTGTGTGCAAGAGTGGCCATTCTGGGTAACAAAGAGCTGCATCCCCAAGTTAACATTGGGAGTTTATACACGACCCCTAAACTCCGGGGCAAATGGCTCCCAGCTCCGGAGCTTAAAACTGTTTCCCCACCAGCTCCGGAGTTTACAGGAAATTAAGTGCAACCCCGCCCACCTAAGCGCGACCCAGAGCACTTTTCAGGTACCTACTCTTGGGAGGTGAAAATTCCTTGATGCGGTTGTGCCGGGCTCTCCTCGCTTCTTTTTGTTGTTGTCTTTTTTGCCTCCCGCCCCTTTAAGAGAAGGAATCAGGAAGTGACGGGGGCTCGGGGCAGCTTCCACTGGCACCGGGAGGTAAGCCTTTATTCGTTTGTCCCTTTTTTTTCTCCCTCCCCTCACGCAGGCAGGGGCAAGGAAGTGCGGAGGGGTGGGGAGGCAGGAAGAGCAACGGACCCCCAAGATCTCTGGTCCGAATTTAAGTGGCCAGCAGATCTTAGGGGTCATGTAAAAGCGCCCATTGTTCCAGTCTCTCCATCTGTCCAGCACAGGTGAGGGTGATGCTTTCTTCTTCCTTTTTCAGTGACCTCTCCCACAGTACAAGGTCGTCTGCGATGAATCCTTTGCTGCCGGGTCTTATTGAAAAAGCTGTCCAGCGTTACTGGAGTCAAACCATGAGGAATAGGATGGGGAGGAACGCCAGGGCTTCTTTTGATTATGTAGGTAGGGGATGGGTAGTCTGTCAGCACAGGGTGGTGTCCCAAAGCAGTAACTAGACTAAGTCTTTGCAATGGGGGGATGATGTTTCACCTCCTATTTTGTGCCACTCTTGTCTCCTGCCTAGGTCTTGTAGCCAGAGATCACCCTTCCTCAGTTAAAGTTAGAGTAGTGCACTTGTTCACGGGTTCTCCTCATTTCCCCCTTGCATTTGCCCTGTGAATTATTAGATTATATTAACAGGCTAAGTGGAGAGGACAGAACTGGAGAGAAGAGGAGAGGAAGCTCATGTAGATTTTTTTCTGGAAAAGAGGAGTCAAAAGGTGCCCGTGTCTGACAGACGTCCCAGTTCGTTTCTGGATTTCTGTGTGCTTTTCTAACCTACACAGTATTCCAGATCTTCCATATGACTGTATATGGGGGTTTCATAAAAACACACTTGGTTGGTTAGCAAACTGTTGTAGAAGTGACTAAAAGCACATGCAGAGAGGCAACATAAATACTGGCAGCCCTCTTCTCACAGAACCAGCGCTTTAATTGCAGCATTCAATACTTAACTGGCTCACGGGGGCGTCCCGCAAAGTGGCTTAGTAGCCTGCTTTTCAGGGCCTAGCTCCATTCCTCTGACTTCCTCTTAAGCAAGCAATCAAGGAGACTTCCTGTGGGCTGGCCCCTGTTGATCTCTCTTTCCCCTTAATGAAAGGAAAGGGAGAGTCTCTCGAGTGCATCTTGCTTGTCAAAAGTTCCAACACTGAGCACGGAGTGTGCCATTTTCTCCTCTGGCGCTCATTTGGAAAAGCAGGCTTTTGAAGTGGAATTGAACAACAGCATCTTTTGTGTAAGGGTGGGGCGGTATTGTGTAATTTTAACCCCATTAACCTGTTGATTACCATACTGTGTTGGGCCGAGAATCAGACACACAAGGATATGTATATTCAATGTTAAATCCTCCCACTCAGTGACGCAGGTTCTGCACAAAATTAAACCCACATTTATATATATATATATTTTGGGGGAGAGAAAGTCTAATTCCTGGTGTACAGAGCTCTTAGATTCTGGACATATCCGTCAGCTGGGGTTGGGCCTTGAAATTCAGAATAGGCAACTTGGATGGGTCTCAGAGGGGTGAAATTTGGCTCTCACTTAGGGACCCACCAATGTTAGCACCTCGTTCATAAATATGATTCCCCACGTTATTTCCTTCAAAGCTGAAAGAGACCAGAAATCCATTCTAAGTATGAAAAAGACATACAACAAAAAGTCCCCTGAACACATTAACTAAGCTCGCTTTTACACGACCCCTAAAATCCGACGCAAAGGGCTCCCAGATCCGGAGCTTAAAATTGTTTTCCCACCAGCTCCGGATTTTAAAGAAAATTAAGTGCAACCACGCCCACCTAAGCATTTTAAAAGTACCTGGTCCCCGAGGGTGAAAAATTTCTGATGCGGATGTAAAGCAGTGAGTGCTGGGCTCTCCTCACCTTGTGTTTTTTTTTTGCCCCCGCCACCCCTTTAAGAGACAGGAATCACGACGAGGATGGGCTCGGGGCGGCTTCCACCTGCAGATGGAGGTGAGCCTACATTCTTTTCTCACCCCCTTTCCCCCCTCTCCTCACCCGGACAGGAGCAAGGAAATGCGGAGGGGGTGAGAACACAGGAAGAGCGACAAACCCTCAAGATCTCTGGTCCGAATTTAAGTGGCCAGCGGATCTTAGGGGTTGTGTAAAAGCACCCTAAGTGTGGGGTTAATTCTTGTTGGGGGGGGAATACAAAAAATAAAAAAATAAAAAAGAGTAGGCTTGGTTCTGCTGGGGGGGCTCCGACAGGCAGGGCTGCTTTGTCCTCCTGGGTGGAGTAACACGAGACAGTTTGCGAGAGTTTTGCAAGCTGGGAGGGAGGGGGAGGAGCCTGCTATATTCTTGCTTGTATCAACAGAAGCATAGTGTCTAGATCAAGGGAAGGGATAGTACCACTCTATTCTGCTCTGGTTAGACCCCACCTGGAATACTGTGTCCATTTCTGTGCACCTCAGTTTAAAAAGGACGTTGACAACCTCGAGCGGGTGCAGAGAAGGGCAACCAGGATGGTTGAGGCCAGGGTCTGGAAGAAATGTCTTATGAGGAACGGCTTAGGGAACTGGGAATCTTTAGCCTTTCAAAAAGAAGGCTGAGAGGGGATATGATAGCTATGTTTAAATATTTGAAAGGAAGTCATATTGAAGAGGGAACAGGTTTGTTTTCCATGGCTTCAGAGACTAGGACTCAGGGCAATGGTTTCAAGCTACAGGGAAAGAGATTCAATTTAAACATTAGGGGAAGAACTTCATGACAGAGCTGTTCAGCAGTGGAATATGCTGCCACAAAGCAGGGTTGTAGAGTCTCCTTCTTTGGAGTTTTTTAAGCAGAGGCTAGATGGCCATCTGTTGGAAATATTGTGATGGGGTTCCTGCATGGCAGGGGGTTGGACTGGATGGCCCTTGAGGTCTCTTCCAACTCTATGGTTCTATGATTCTATGATTCTATGATATAAGAGGGCTCCTTCCAGAAACAGGCCTCTTTTCATTGCGAGCCTTCTCCGCCCACCCACCGCCTTCATCAGTGCTGGTGTGAGTCCGACTGGTCACCATATTGGGCCGGATAGGAATTTTTGACCTGTTCCCAAGATTGGCCTGTGGAGAATGGGGATTTTTCACCTATTCCACACTGGGACTTGGTGGGTGGGGTCAGTTAGGGCGTTATCAACATTGGTCACAAAGGTGAGTATGGCAGAAATCATAAGTAGAGATGGGCACGACTAGGGAAAATGACATTTTCGAGTTGTCGTGTGTCAGAGGCAGCCCGTTTCGGCTCGTTTCCGTTTTTTGCGAAAATTTGCAAAAATTAGTCGGTTTGTTTTTTCGTTTTTTCGTTGTCGTTAGTACTGGTTTGGGGGGGGTAGCGGGCTCCTGGAGGCAGCTGCAGGAGTCAGCCAGAGCCACAAGTGACGGACTGGCAGACTCTTTGCACCCGCTGCATCTCACATACTTGCATGTAGTGCAATGCAAGTAGATCTGGCTTAGGGTTAAGATGGGTTAGCGCAAGGGCTAGGGTTAGGCTAGTTACGGGTGAGGTTAGGGTGAGTATTGGGGTGCACCTCTGGGTGCCTCTCTGACCCACTTAGAAGGACAGTGTACTGGCGTATGGGTTAGGCTTAGGGTTAGGGTTCGGGTTTGGGCTATGATTAGTGGGCTGTTTATGCCCGATTGGCACATCCAAGAAGTCTCTGTGGTCAACCTGGCCAAGTGGCCATGCGATTGGTGGAAAATTTGCATGGTCCACTCCCATGGGCGAGCCCATCATTGTGAATGTGCAGGTGTAAAAAAATAAAATAAAATAAAATAAAATAAAATAAAATCAACGGAGACGTTTTTTTTTTTTTGCAAGAAAAACCCACTGCTGCTAGTGTAAAAATTCAAGCATTTAAAATAGCTAATTTTCGCATGTTTCTGTGGTGCTTTGGTGGGGTTTTGGGCAACGATTTCAAAAAAAATATTGCGGTCGCCATTTTGGATCCCCCCGCACTGCATGGCAAATGGATGCGCCCTCCCAGCCTGGTACCAGCAGCACAGCAGTAGCAATAGCCAAGGAGAGGGGGGGCGGGGAACCCCCCCCCAAATAAAACACCCTTCTGGCCTGGTAGGTGCCCTCAGACAGTTTTCGCCTGCTTTTAGGGCCGGGAATCGGGTTTTTTTTAACTTTTAAAAACTTTTTTTTTGTGCCTCTTGGCATCGCGGGATCGCCGCGATGCCAGGAACGACCACGACAAATCAGACCAAATTATTCGTTCGTCGGTTCGAGTTCGAGTTATGGCGGAGTAATTCCCGTTACCGTTTCCGTTGAGTAATGGAAACGAGTAACGGAAACGGAAACGGGAATACCGCTAAGTCGTGCCCATCTCTAATCATAAGCATTTGGCGAATCCAAAATGGAAATATCTGGTTGTAGCTCATCCTACCTCATGATGCTGCGGATCTAGAGATTACAGTGTTTTGGTGGAGGATGCACTGGGATGCCTTCCTGGGCCATGAAGTGCCAGTAGCAGGCCTTGTGGGCCCAGGGGCGGTGTAGAACTTTACCGGCCATGCTTGCGCAGAAACTAACAGACAGCACAAACAGGGGGTAGTGGCTTGCGCAAAAGCTTGCTAGTTGGAGGGGTCTCGTGAGACCTTGGGGTTCCAACTGCACTACCTCAGGCCAGATGCCATCATCACACCCTGTGCCAGGGAGTTCCACAGATTAACAACGCGCTGGGTAAAGAAAGTATTTTCTTTTGCCTGATCTCACTCTCCCAACCCTCAATTTGAGTGTATGTCTCCTAGTTCTGGTATTTTGTGAGAGGGAGAAGAGCGTCCCTCTATCCACTTTACTCACATCCTGCATTCTTTTGTACATCTCAATCATATCCCCCCTCAGTCGCCTTTTTTCCAGACTAAAGAGCCCCAAATGTTTTAGCCTTTCCTCATAAGGGAGGTCCCCCGGCGTCTTTATCCCACCATTGGGGGACAGGGCGGCAAAGAGATCAGAACTAGGGGACATCCACTCAAATTGAGGTCTGGGAGAGTAAGAACAGACAAAAGAAATTATTTTTTCACCCAGCGTGTTGTTAGTCTGTGGAACTCCCTGCCACAGGATGTGATGATGGCACCTGGCCTGGATGCCTTCAAAAGGGGATTGGACAGATTCCTGGAGGAAAAGTCCATCACAAGTTACAAACCATGAGGGAGATGTATCATCTCCAAGCTTAAAACCGGGGTACTTCAAGGGCCAGATGCAGGGGAGTGGTATCAGGAGACAGATATCTAGTCTCATGTGCTCCCAAACGCATCTGGTGGGGCCACTGTGAGATATAGGAAGCTGGACTAGATGGGCCTTTGGCCTGATCCAGCATGGCTCTTCTTATGTTCTTATGTTCTTATGTTCTTATGTTCTTATGTTCTTAAGTTCAACTAGAAATCAGAGACTGCAAGGGGCCATGTAGAAACCAGCAAGGATTCTCCAATGTAAGGATGTGTTGCTGCTGACCATGTCCAAGTTTTATATTCCTTATTATGATATACAGATATAAAAGCACAACAATAAGGAACACAGAAAGGGGAAATTTATATTGAAACACACTTTTGGAGATCTTTATGGAGACCATGGTTGGTAAGAAAGACAAACAATTCGGTCTTAGCTCAAATCAAGCCGGAATTGTCACTAGAAGTGAGAATGACTCAACTAAGATTATCATTCTTTGAACATATCATGGGGAAAATGACTCACTGGAAAGCATGACAGTTGAAGAAACCAGAAAAGAGCAACTTCCAAAGAAATAACTGTGTTCATTGCACACGGGCAAAGAAACAAATAAAGAAGGGAACATCTAATATTGTGGCACTTTAAAGACTAAAAGACGAGGAAGACAGGTTTTATTCTGATCTCATAAAGGAAGCCACAGCCTTCAGTCTGCAAAATCTGAGCAGGGTTGTTCATGGTAGGACCTTCCAGAGGTTATTAATTCACAGGGTCAGTGTAAGCTGGAAGCAACGTGAAGATTTATAGCAAGCCAGTTGTTTGTATCTAGTTATTTCCAACCTCTGTAGCCATGAAAGCATTCAGCCTTGGTTTAGAGAATAGAGAATAGAGAATAGAGTTTTTATTGTCATTATGCATATGCAAGATATGCACAACAAAATTAGAGTGCTGTTCCACTACACACTCTAAACAAGGAACCATACAAAACCCATACAACACATAAAAACACCATGCAAGATATTAAAAACTCTTAAAACTGCTTACAAAATTTAAAACACTACTTAAAAACTGATTAGGATGGTGCTTCCTGTGAGGTCTTTCATTGAAGCTGTAGAGCAGGCCTGCGCAACAAGTCGACCATGGGCTACCAGTAGCTCATGAAGCATTCAAAAGTAGCCCGCTGTCCATCAATTTAAAAAAGTGAGGGGATAAATTCTCCACCCCTCCCTCCCCCATCCCAGCTGAGTGGGGCAGTTCAAGGGCCATGGTGCA